>SKCR01038842.1:0-66425 GCA_019454045.1 Zanthoxylum bungeanum | reverse complement strand
ATAGTTCTTTTACAACACTTAACATACAATTACTTTAATACATAATAAATAATAGGTAAATGAGCCAATATAAAAAGTCCAAGAAACACGGTAGAACTCTAATATTCACCCGTAGAGTCAGATCTACCCATTTTACATGTATCAAATTTTTTATACATTGAAGAAAAGATTATTATTCCTACAAGAAAATAGAAAAAACACAAACAAATAAAAAAGTTGGAAATTTACCACTACAAAAAGTGGATCCAAATATCAAAATAGATCTATGAAATAAATCCACACAAAGGCCAAAAAAAACAAGAGTGGAGAAAGGCTACCAGCAGCCTAAAAAAACAAAAACAAGAAAAAAAAAACTAAAGAAACATGAGAGGGGGACAAAGAAGACAAGAAGAAACCAGTTCCAGAGAAAGAAGCAAATAAAAGAAGGGGGGAGGAGAAAATGGAGAAAGGAAAAAGAAATAAGAAAGAGATGAAGAAATGAAGAAATGAGAAAAAGATTAAAGAACAGGGGGAAGAAGGGTCTTATTTTAATGAAATATTTGAATGTTCATTAAAAATTTTCTTTTTATTTTATTTGAATTTCTTTATTGCTTATGTTTTGATCATTTGTCTTGAAAGCCATTGTATTTGTTTACATTTTAGCTTTTGATATTTTCAAAATATTAAATGACATTATTGTCTTACATTATGGGCGTTGTAAAACCATATACTTTTGTAATGGTTTTATTGGAAAATAAAAGAAATTTAGGGTTAAAGAGTCAAATTTTTTGACTTGGTCAAAAAGGGACAAAAATATAAAATTTTGAAACATTCGGGGACTAAAATGATAAAATTAGAGAGTTTCATGGACAATGATGTTTTCCAGGGTTGAAACGTGGCACAATGATAAACTAACACGTGGCACCAACTGGCATGTGACAAGTGGCCCAATTAGGGGTGCAACAAGTGTATGGCACATGGTTCAATCGAGGTGTGAAATGTGACCCAATTGGGGTGTGACATGTGGCCCTATCGGCGTGTAACACGTGTCCCATTTAGATTTATATAGGTGGCACATTCTAGATCTGGCCACCGGTCCGGTTCGGTTCCGGCTTTTGTGAAACCGGGAACCGGAACCGAACCGAACAGTTCCTGTTCGGTTCCGATTCCCTGCCCTTTTTTAATTTTAATAATGATTTAAAAAATAAAAAATGAGATTAAAAATTTATTTAAAATTATGAATTTGAATTTAGATTACATTAAATTAAAAATAAAATTAAAGAGCTTGAACTTAAATTTTTAAAAACTTAAATTGCATATGTATCCTCCAAGGGTGAGAGGAATCAAAACTCACGTAATTCCATTACATTTTAAAGATAGTTCCCCATTACAATTTATAATTATTTGCTGATCAATCATCATCATTATTAGTGTCTGTTGATCATTTAGCTCCTGTTTCGCTTGCACTTGTAGATGCATTGTCGAACAAATCTGTAAAGTCATCAGAGATATCTTCTTGTTGCCTCAGATCAGCTTGGGTCCAAATCATCCACACATGTTATTGCTTCTAAAGTGCTTGGATGTAATGAAGATCGTCTAACTTCCAAAATAATACCCTCCTAAGCTGAAGGCTTGCTCAACTGTAACGGTGGAAACAGGTGCTGCCAGCACCTCTTTAGCAATTATTGATAATACAGGAAAAATATATTTTGATGTCGGTTCCACCAGTCAAGTACTTGTAAATTTTTACGCACTAAACTTTTAGCAAGAAACTCGAAATTGGTAGATAAATAATTATCTAATTCTTGGTTGTTAGTCGTGTTATCCATATGTTTTTTTTATTTCGTTGTAGTAACCAATGATCACCAACACTAAGTCTTGAATGTATTACGGGTTCGCTACTACTAGATTGTCTTACTGATTGCAAGTTATATCTACTAACATAATCATTAAATAAATCTATTAAATCAATTTTTATTCTATCTATTATTCTTGTAATATTTATTTCGTTAGCTATTTCTAAATATCCATAGTAAGCTTGTAAGACACTATTCAAACATTTTAATTTAAATATAGGATCAAACACTCTGACAATAAGATAAAGTAATGAAATGTCTTTAAAATAATTCAACCATTTTTGTTTCATAACAGCAATAGCTTCAATTAAAACAAAATCATTAGGATCAGAACTTGAGAATATGACCAAATACAATTAATTGCAATCTTAATATGATCAATGTAAGGTGCTAAAGAAGTAAGGTCATCTTGAACACATAAATTAAGGACATGGCATGTGCAACGAACATGAAAAAATTGACCCGCCCAAATTTGGTTGACATATTTCTTTTAAATCTCTAATTGATGTACTATTTGCATATTATTGTCAAAACCAATTGTTAAAATTTTACCTAATAAATCATATTCATCAAAAATTACTTTAATCATTCTATAAATATTTTGTGCAATATGTTGCTCATAAAAAACTCTAAATGCAATAAGTCATTTTCACATGTTCCATGATGCATCAATCCAATGACAAATCACACCCATGTATGAGTGTGTTTGCTAATAGTCACTCCAATTATCAGAATAAATAGAAAGACGACCTTTATTATCTTTAAATATTTAATTTAAAATAATTTTATCATTTTTGTATAATTTTAAATTTTGACATTTTTTTTATATTTCTAGTCATTTTACATGCAACATGATTTAAAACATTTTGAACGTAATTAGTAAAAATAATTTTTCACCAAAACTTAAAGAAATATGTATCATACAAGTAAATTTAGTAAATTTTTCTCTATTTTTAGCATCAAAATATTTAAATAAATCTAAAGAACTCGTACCTCTATTAGATGATGCGTACCTGTCCATCTGAGTTTGTGTTGTATCAACTCCAATTTCAACGGTATGATGTCTATCCAAATGCTTGTTCATATTGTCATAGCCACTAGTAAATTTGTAAGATATTCCACAATAGTTGCATATTGCTCTTGACCTTCATTTTTAATCTCGATTAAATGAAAATAAATTTTGAAAATATCAAAGGATAGAGCCTTGACTTTTCTTCTCTGTCTACCGATACTTTGACCACTTTCTTGGATTGGCACATTAGACATGGTGTTCTCAGATGAGCTTGCCATTTTTTTTATAAATATTGAATAATTAGAGAATTAATTGTGAATGAGAGATTGAAGATGAGAGAATTTGAGAATGAAAGAATTGTATAAATTGAGAAATGAGAGAATTGCTGTGTTGAAAAAATGAAGAATGACCCATATTGATATATTTTTGGATTATTTTTATGATACCTAAAATGCCCCTAAAATTAGTCATTTTATTAATGTTATTAAGGGTAATTTAGTCTAAAAAATTATTATTTTATTATTTTAGGGCAGAGAGCTGATGGGGTATAATGGTTCCAACTGGAACCGTGGAACCGGTGGAACCGTCCGGTTCCGTTCGGTTCGGCTAGAGGCGAACCCTAACCAAACCGAACAAATATGGTTCCGGTTCTGGAACCAGAACCGGTTGGAATCAGAACCGTCTGGTTCCATCCGGTTCGGTTAGGGTTCCGAACCATAATCATGACAGGGTCTAGCACATTCCCACCCATTTAAATTTGAAAACACACATGCATGCACACTTTCTCTCACATTTTCCCTCTCACCACCACCACCATTGTTGGCGCCATATGTCGTCCATCACCGCTCATCGGCCCACCGGAATCCTAAACTGTCAAGCGTTTCACCGGTGGTGTCATCATCGGAGCCATACCGAAAGAGATATCGTCGTCCCAAAATCACGATATAACCACATTTCTCCGCCTCACGCCTTCACACGCAACTGTCCAATGTCATCTGTCATTACTGACGACGAGTGTGCATTCCTCTGGCCAAGACCTTTATAATTCCATTGACCATGCTCTGATCCGATGCTATTTGAAAAGATACCCATTTCGGAGGAGGGTGGAATTCAGTTTTTGGCCGAGCCTGGGAAATCTAACCGTTGGATTGACAAACGGAAACCACTAGCGAACTCTCATCGATAAAATGAGCGCGTGGATATATAATTTGACCGTTGAAAGTTAATGGACAGTGGGACCCCGTCAAAAGCAGACTATGTATGTCATGAGATGCATACCAGCCGGTATGAGTTAGAATTTGGCTTGGGAAGAGATGAAGCCGCATGTTTCAAATCTTGTGGTGAGATCTGTTTTATACTCTGAGTGTCTAATCGAGGTAGGCTTTGATTTCCGTTCCTTTTTAAATAAATTTTATTTAAATTCCGTACTATATATAGTTATTAAATTATTTATGAAATGTTTATTTTAAATTATGTTATTTTTTACGGCTTTTGCGAATATTATGGATTTGACAATTTATTGTATTTATAAATTATTGCATGGGTATTTCGGTAAATTATACATTATGCATATACCATATGATCACACATGAGGTCTGTTTATTTGACCAAATAAGGTTCTATAACCATGTGTGGAAAGTGTGGTAGGACTACATTTGGTGAAAATCTATAAAATGTCTTGGTTGACCACACATAAATCCTAGATATTGGTGGACTGAACCGCCATGGGTTAGACCCACAAATCCTATGTGGGCTGCATTGATGGTCTTCGGGCCTATGTGGTATATGATGATACACCCCACACGAGTCATGGATGATAGGTGGGTATGATCGCATTCGGTGTAACGAATGTAAATCCCGTGTGGAAAGTGTGGAGGACTACTGTTGGTGAAAGTCCATAAAGTGTTCTAGTTCATTACACATGGCCATATGGGTTGTCAGAGTACTATGAGATTTGATGAGAGTTAGAGTTCATGTATTTATAAATTGTGATGTGTGATTATGTGCGTGCATGTGGTTTCTGTTACTTTTATGATATTTAGATATTATTTTGGTTTTACATCAATTTATATAAAATTCATAATTTTATTCAGATAATTTTATATGCATTAGAATTTGAAGAAACCAATGATTTTGTAATTTATTTGATATATTTGATTTTCTATAACTACATACAGATATTTGAAAGTTATATTTGAACTGTATTCGGACTAACCATGCAACAATGTTTCAACAGATGAAAAGATTTTTAAAACAGGTAATTGGATTCCTACGAGTATTTTCTCAAAATACTCACCCTTACTTCCTCCACATGTAGTTTTAGTTTGGTGACTCTGTCGGGAACATCATTGGCAGTTGTGTAGAACTTGGTCTTAAGATTTTGGCTTTGGTTTTGTCTCACCTCTTCGGTAAATAGAGGATTGTTGAACTTCCCATTCTAAGACTGTTATAAATATGTCACATTATATTTATCACGATTAATGATGGTGATGATGCAGAATTTGTTTTAATTATAAATTTTATTTACTTTATCGTCACTAATATTAAATGATGATTCCGATATTGAGGGATATATAATAAACTATTCAAATATTATGTGTGACAAAGTGGAATTTTCATTCCGTGTGGATTTTTCGAATTGCCACTAGCCCCGATTTTGGGGTGTGACATAAAAGGTATCATGGCTCATCAGGTTAAACACTCAAACGGGTCACCATTAAACTAATTGACTTATGTTTCAAATTATGCATCATTATCACCATAATTCTGAACATATTGATACAGACATGATATAATTCCTTTAAGGAGATCTGTTGGGTGTCAAGTCGATGATCAACCTTCATAAAAACTAAATCCCACCCATATGGTAGAGCTTCCTTACTAAGGCCTCCCGACAATTCCAGGCAGTTTATTGACAACCTCCACTACAAACCCCGCCTACAGGCAAACCCAGTTAGTTTAATTATATTCAACGATCCTTGCATTTGAATCCTTCTCAATATAATAGAGTACCGGACCTCATCGTTGCAGACGCGTGGCTGCGAGAGATGAAACGTCTTTTTCGTACTTTGGGAATCCTAAGACGACACTGGACCCCTATCATGACATCGAGATCTATTGGAACAATTATTTTCGGTGGGACAATGTTGAAAGTATGTGGGACGTGGATGGAATTACATGGGAGGAATTTGAGCATATGTTTAAGGCTAAATTTTTCGATGATGAGCAACAGGGTGAGGTGTCAACGTAATTTTCTATGCTGGTACAAGGAAATCTGTTAGTCGGATATTTTTCTAATAAGTTTATAGAGTTTTACAGGTTTACACTGAGCACGGGCATGAGAAAGTCATATTGTATGACACCATTTAAAAGCAAGTTAAACTTGTATATCTTTGACCGTATTGATACCCTGTAGTTTGACATGTTTCCAAACATCCGCTTAGCCACCCAACAAGCTGGATCTCTCGAGGCTTTCGGCCATTCACGGAGGAATAAAAGAGATGAACATAAATAAAGTTAAATTTTAATTTTAATTTAGTTTAATTTAAATTGATTTCTAAATAAAGTTAAATTTATTAATTAAAATACTTAGTGTGAATACGATTTCAATCAATGTGGGTTCCACTCTCTTTATTCATCATTTACTAAAACTTGACACCATATACTTGCGGTATAATAATTTCACAACAAGTTTTTGGCGCTGTTGTTAGAGATTGTTTAATCTTATTCACATTAATACTATTACCAAGTGGCCTTAACTTTAATTTAGATTATTTTTATTTTTATTTTATTACCTCTTCATTTTTTCTATACTTCAGTGAATGTGAAGATCCACAAGTATCAAATCACTCTTTTTTGATCCTGAAAAAGAAAGAAATGGAAGGAGACTAAGGAAAGAAAAAAGAATTGAAAAATAAACAATGGGGGCTGACAACAGAGAGAACAACCCGCGCCAGGTGGAAATCCGAGATCACTTAAAGCCGGTCATTGATGGTAATATTCTAGGATTACGTACAACCGATCAATGTCAATAACTTTGAGTAGAAGCCTGCACTGATCAACATGGTGCAACAGAACCAGTTTGGGATTTCAGCTATAGAGGACCCAACATTCACTTAAGGATGTTCTTGGAGATGGCGGATACCATTAAGATGAATAGCGTGACTGCAGAGACCATCAAGTTGCGCTTGTTCCCATTATCTTTAAGGGACCAATCGAGGGGTTTGCGGTAATCATATGCCTAATTATTATTATCTGAATTTGTTATATGCGAACACATAGAATGTCTTGCAATATTTTCCTGGCTTCAACAATCAAAGAGATGAACAAAAACCATCCTTAGAAAAACTTATGATCATCTTTGTTGCTAAAACTTCAGAGAAGTTTGAGAAGAATGAATTACGGCTTAATAATATTGAAACACACATGGGCAATATGGGGGCAACAATGAAGTTTTTAGAAGTGAAAATAGGTCAACTTGCTTCTTTCCATGGCTAATCAATAGAAATGGACATTTCCTAGTAATACTAAAGTCAATCCTAAGAAACAGTGTCAGACCATTACCATCAGGAGTGGGAAAGTGATTAGAGAAACCAATAAGGACCAAGACAGTCAAAATAAAGAAGCGGTATTTCAAGAGGAAACAATAATGATAGAAGAGAACAGTACAACAACTCATCCGTATAAGCCACCATCATCCCGAAGACACCTTTGACATACCCTCAGCTCTTTCAAGTGAAGAAGTTGGATGATCAGTTCGACAAGTTTCTTGATATCTTTAAAAAGATTCATATCAACATCTCATTCGCAGACGCGTTGGAACAAATGCCTTACTATGTGAAGTTTATGAAGGAGATGATGTCCAAGAAGAGGAAACTGGATGATTTTGAAACAATAGCACTCACCGAGGAGTGTAGTGTCATCATACAGAAGAAGGTCCCTCTAAAGCTGAAGGATCCTGGCAGCTTTACCATACCGTGCACTATTAGAAATCGAGACTTTGGTAAGGCGCTATGCGATTTGGGTGCGAGTATCAATCTCATGCCTTTATCCATCTATAAATAGTTGGGCTTAGGTGAGGCGAATCCAACCATTGTCACATTGCAGCTAGCAGATAGATCTTTCATCTGCCCACGAGGAATGGTGGAGGACGTGTTGTTCAAGGTGGATAAGTTCTATTTCCCCGTGATTTCCCTTTTCTTGATATGGAGGATGATTATGACGTCCTAATTATCCTTGTGATACCTTTCTTGACAACAGGCAGACCGATCATTGATGTGCAGAAAGGTGAACTGCAAAACGAGTTCAAAACGAAGAATTCACCTTTAGTGTTTTCGAAGTCATGTTGAATCCTCAAGGTGATGGAGAATATCGTAAGATAGACATTATAGAGAATGGAGTTGCAATGAACAATTACCATGTGTTAAGTGCGTCTCCACGTATTCAAGCTAACACGTAGGGTGAAACAATAGTTAAGCAACCAACGAACAAAGTTGAGCCATGCAAAGAAGATCCTTCACAGCCAAACTAAAACCGATCCCAAGGTGCCGTAAAAAGAGGAATTCAAGAGTCAATACTCTCCTAAATATGATCCTTGGAAAGCTTAAAAATAGGTTACGCCAATTTTGCTGCATGTGCCGTCCATAATTTCAAACTGGCAGGAAATATGCATAATGACTCCACAACTTCCCTATAAATACACAAGTGCGTCCAACACCCTAAAGAGAAGAATTAGACACTAAAAAAGAGCTCTAAACACATAATTTTGAGAGATCCAGAAGAGAATTGAAGATCAATAAGAGAAGACGAATGTGGTGATGTCCGAAGACGAAGGGATTCGATTCAGGTTTTATCTTTTGGTTTCTTTCTTTAAACTCTAATGATGTCCAATATGTTCTTGACTTCATTTCCATTGTTCTTCTATTTGGTTAGGAACTAATTTTCTTATTATAGATGATGATATGACCTATGTTTGAACTTATGTGTTTTACTGCTAAATAATTATTATGAAGTTTTAAATCATTTATTTATATTTTCTTATATTTAATGCTTCTGGTTTGTTGGCCACAAATTAGATGATTCCATGTTTAGAATCTATCACTCGAGAGAGGAGATTTTGAATAATATCTAGAAAATATAATATATGAATTTTATATCGAGTTTGGGAAGCCTATAATTCATTCGAAGTCTCTAACAAAGAATCACATAACGTAATGAATTGTTAATTATTAGATTTTTATAAGGATATCGAAGTCAGTGATTATAATATTTTTACTCGATACTCGGGAGGGAGTAGAATAATAAAGAATGTTCCATTAGTTAAACCTGCAAGCGATCGCCATGTTAGCTAATAGGGGACCATTGGACTTCGAGGCCCATCATTTAGGTCATAACAAGCAATTTGTATCTCAAATATTTGAATATCTCCTGAAAATCCATATACTACTCTCTACCCCTACATGAGGAAAAGATGGATAAATCTTAGTCGTCCACGTGTTCATGGATGCTCATATAAGGTAAGTTTTCTCCTCTTCAAGGAAAATTATGTTTTTATCCAAAAACCCTTAAAGCTCTTTGCATTAAAAACAAGAACATTTCTCCATTTTTCAACTTAGATTCACCTTCACCATTGCCTGATTTGACTATCGAAGTGCGATATTGGGCACCCTGATGTCATCCTAACGGTCCTTCATTGTTTTGCTGGATGAGCTTTTAGGTTATCCAGAACATCATGGAGGAACAAAATAGATATGAACATATAATAATTTAAATGTGAATAAATCTTAATTGAGCGTAAATTTATTTAATCATTATGAAAAAAATTTAGAGTGTGGCTGAAGATTATGAAAAAATTAAAACAACTTGTAAGTAGTATTTGTTCTTTGAATCGGTACAAAAATGACAGCCCATTATAACCCATGTAAATAATGGGCTTTTAATTGAAAGTTGTAATAGGCTAATGAAGTTGAAGCCCGTCTAAAGACTTGCGCTGTGGTGATGAGTGATTTTAGAAAGCTGAGATAACATGGACTATGAATCTCTACTTCCGAGTTGATTCCTCTTCCTTGCGGAAACCATAATTTCTTCGCTGAAATTGTTAAATATGCTAAACATAAATTTGCGGGTTGTTTGATTGTCAAATCACATACTTTTGGTATAGTTGTGTTTGCTTTGCATAGCTTTTTCAACTAGAGATTTTGTGCTGCTATGCCTACTATTATGATCCTTTGTCGTTTCTTCATTGTCCATTCAACCCATTGTTAAAAATATTGTTCATAATAATTCAATGTTGCCTATGGTAACCACTATCAATTTTTTCAACATGTTTCACTGTCCTTTTTATGTTTCTTTTCAAGTTCTGTTAAATGGCTTTGCTACATTGATGTTTTTGACCGCAACTATTTTTTTTTTTTTGCAACATTATATTTGGGAATTGTGGATGCTGGTTCTCGCCTGAAGTCCACAATTGGGAATCTGAATTTTAGGGGCACTAGCGAACCTGCAAAACGAGGGTAGGATGAGCGGGGAGTATTGCTCACCGGTGTGGTGGATGCCGTAGGCTCTCCGACGCCCAAGTCAGTAATGTGGATGTGAAGAAAATTGGAAGAACAAGGCTTGAAGTTACCTCAATCTCCGTTTGTTTGCCGTGAGGGCGGTGTGCTGTTTGATGAATCGAGGGCGAAATATTAAAGCACCGAATCCCCTTTCTCCAAGCCAAGACCTTTTCCTTTTATAAGTCCTTTGAGGTAGGGTAATTTATTCTTCTTCTGCCCGTTGGAACCTTTGTAACAGTCAATTCAATGGAGGGGTTTATGAGCTTAGGCGTTTTTCCAACTTGGTAACTGATGAGTTTGTAGGCCATATTGATCTGGTTTCTCAGTGACAATGGGATTGGGCTTGGGCTTGTGAGGTCTCTCGGCCCAATATTGATTCTCAAACTGGACTTATTAGTGGGTTTCGGGTTTTGTGGTTAGCCCAGAGGTGAAATGTTGATTTTAACCTTGGGCACAAATTTGGCCCGTACAGTTTGTCTCATACTCTCTAAGTCTAGAAGTCCTTGACTTGGAGAGTATTGTTGTCGAATGAAAACAAGGTGTGCTTACTGATCTTGTCAAAGGCTCAAAGCTAATTCACACGATGTTGTCGTACGGACTGAGGGAAGTCCATGTCTTCAATTGACTCGACATGAGTCATTTGGGGATGTCCCCGGTCAACTGAACCAGATGAAGGTTCAGGAATCACTTCACTCGACATCGTCGTATGGACTGGGGGAGGTCCATGTCTTTAATTGACTCGACATGAGTCATTTGGGGGATGTCCCCGGTCGGCTGAACCAGATTAAGGTTCAAAAGTCATTTCACTCGAAATTTGTCGTATGGACTGAGAGAGGTCCATGTCTTCAATTGACTCGACATGAGTCCTTTGGGGGATGTCCCCAGTCGACAGAACCAGATGAATGTTTAGGAGTCATTTCACTCGACATTTGTCGTATGGACTAAGGGAGGTCCATGTCTTTAATTGACTCGACATGAGTCATTTGGGGATGTCCCCGGTCGACTGAACCAGATGAAGGTTCATGAGTCATTTCACTCGACATTTGTTGTATGGACTGTGGGAGGTCCATGTCTTCAATTGACTCGACATGAGTACTTTGGGGGATGTCCCTGATCGACTGAACCAGATGAAGGTTCATGAGTCATTTCACTCGACATTTGTCGTATGGACTGAGAGAGGTCCATGTCTTCAATTGACTCGACATGAGTCATTTGAGGGATGTCCCCGGTCGACTGAACCAGATGAAGGTTCATGAGTCATTTCACTCGACATCTGTCGTATGGACTGAGGGAGGTCCATGTCTTCAATTGACTTGACATGAGTCCTTTGGGGGATGTCCCCGGTCGACTGAACCAAATGAAGGTTCAGTAGTCATTTCACTCGACATTTTTCGTATGGACTGAGGGAGATCCATGTCTTCAATTGACTCGACACGAGTCCTTTGGGGGATGTCCCCGATCGACTGAACCAGATGAAGGTTCATGAGTCATTTCACTTGACATTTTTCGTATGGATTGATGGAGGTCCATGTCTTCAATTGACTCGACATGAGTCCTTTGGGAGATGTCCCCGGTCGACTGAACCATATGAAGGTTCAGGAGTCATTTCACTCGACATAAGCCCGCAGATAATGTCCCGTCGTTTCTCACCGTGAAGGTCCTTAATTTCTTTCAGTTGACATCTCTGAAGGACTTCCCTGTAGCATGATGGGACTTAACCACTTTCTAGGTTCTTCTTTACTCATTTAATATAACCCCAGCGCAAGTTTCGATGTATTTTTTTGGCGGGAATTAGAGGCGCCAAAAGGATGGTATAGAAGAGAGTTTTGAGAGCTCATTTGCCTCATTTGCAAAATCTTACTTCAGCCATCAAGTAGAGATAAGTCTCAAGCTCTTCAAGGTATTCTTCAAAACCCATCTTCTGTTCTTCAACATCTTTAAACATTCATAGTGTAGATTCAAGATGTTCTTAGGCAAATTAGGCTATTTGATCTTTTAAATTGTAGACTTATTATTGAAATTGTGTTTGAGGGTTGGGTTAGAGTTTGATCTTTAAAGAATAGAATTGTAAGGAGTCTTATGTTTGTATGCTTTTCGTCTAGAAAATATCGAGTGAAGAATCTTTAGGTAGTCAAGGTGCTGAGATTGATAGGTTTGTCGAGTCAACTTTTAGTGAATTAAGAAGGGAAGAAAAATACAGAAACTGGTCGTATCAAGATTTAATTGAGATATGATTAATAACTGTTGCAGAGTTGTCTCAGGAGGTCCCAACCGAGGCAATTCCACTTATGGTCTTGCCAGTAAATCAAGAGTAGAGTGGGGTTCCCAGCACTAGTGAACCAACGAACCTATTAACCAAAAACCTTGCCAGTCGAGTGATAGAAGCATCAATGAGGGTAATCAGGTGTAAGTATAGATTCCCCAATACATTAGAACTAAGACTACCTCTGTCGAATGAAAGAATAGATTTCAAAGTCCCAGGGTGGATGGGATTTTATGAACGACCCTTCACATATGGATTAAGGTTTTCCATTCCAAGATTATTTTGGGAGGTATTGGATCACTTCCAGATTGCTCCATCTCAATTGATGCCTAATACTTGGAGAATTTTATTGTCGATTGAGTGCTTGGCTTTTGAGCTAGAGGTTTTTTTGAAGTGAGGGACATGTTATTTTCGTACTACCTAAAAGAGCATCTGACTGAGAAGGGAAGATACACATTGTTTATTCGCCAAAGGAAGAAACACCTGATAACTGGGCTCCCAACAAACGATAGGGGAAATTGGCAATCAGATTATTTCTTTGTGAGGGCTGAGGGTATATTTGGGACGGCTGGAGCTGGTCGAATCCCATAATATTGGAGTTTGTCGAGTGAGTATTACATCTTCATCTTGCATCCTCTCTGAATATACTAGTGTAGCGAGACTAATATTTTTTTTTTACGAATCCCTTACGAAATAGACGCTTGAAAAGACAAGTCGAACCATTACCAACACTAAAGATATCTTAGCTTTGCCAGCTGAAGATAGAGACTGGAGAGTCATATTGGTTGAGAAGAGGTTGAGGGCGACACTGTCGTGGAAGAAGACTCACGAACGTGAAGGTATCCTTTTGGCCCTTTGTAAACACGTATTGGCCGAGATATATTGTAATTGGTTCTGTCGAGAGATATTCGGAGAGTCGATATTTTTAAAGCCTCTAACTCCTGATGAGCTTTTATGCGCAAAAGACATCATGTCAGACCCATTCAAAGTATCCTCAATTGACGAGATGAAGAGTCGAATGAGATCAAAGAAAGCAAAGGCGAAGGAACCCGAAATCGAGAAGACTGAGGCTCAACAAAAATTGAAGGATGTCGTATCAGACGAGGCTGCAGTGGGTAAAGTGCAGTTGAGTGAAATGATCGTGGCTGGGAAGAAGAGGAAGATTGTCGTACCTGAGGTGGAGGAAGATTTTGATAATGTTATAATAAGGATTCCTCATGGGTCGACTGTAATTTCGGATCCTTCCAGTATTAACACATTTGTGAAAGGGCTTCTTCTGGAAGAGGATGAAATCAGGCTAACAACGATAAGCCCAATTGAAGTAATGAAGAAAGCAACAACTTTAAACTATCAAGTACGTATACTTAAGATTTTCTTTATATTTCCTCAATTACTGGTCGAATGATTTCTAATCTGGAATTTTTCAGGCATTGGAATGCAGCATGTACATGTAAAAATATGTCGAGTCGAGTCAGAGAAGGATCAGAGAATTGGAGAAAACCTTATATGTGGTGAGGAAGGAAGCATCGGAGTTGAAGTCCGGGTTGGACGCTTCTGAGAAAAAGGGGAAGGGACTGGAGAATGAGCTGAAAGAGGCCAAAGCTACGCTCAAAATAAAGAATGAAAGGTCCGAATCGTCAATCGAAGCCTACAAGCAGGGTTTTGATAACTTAAAGAAGGAAAATGAGCACTTACTTGAGCAGTTGGAGGGAATTGCATTCGAATCCATGTTGAAATATATAAGTGATTTAATGAAGGATTATCTTGCTGGGAAGCACGTCGAATGGAAGCCAAAGAGATGGATTATCTTGAGGGCATTCCTTGTCGACTGAGGACGGCGAAGAAGAAAAGAGTGAAGAAGTGGAGTCAAAGAAAGATGGGGATAAGGAGGTCGCAGTCCCCGAAGTCGAAATGGTAGTGTCCGAAGGTCAGGTGGAGGTAAGAGGGGATGTTGGACCGATGGGAGTCGAGTCTGATGTTCGGGAAGAAGATGTCCCTGCTAGTGCTCCCGTGGCTGCTGAAGAAGAACCAACCAGTGCTCCATAAGTTTAAGAACACATAACTAATCTAATGTAATTAAGTTTTTTTAATTAATATTTTGTATAAGACAACTATTATGTCGAATGGAAACAGAGTTTTCTAATGGATGAATTTTATTACAACGTCAAATGCACTTTTGCAAATAACAAATCTTTATTTCATACTTCGAAAGACAACTAAGTATGACATGTATTACCAGTAGAATCGCTTAAGATGAATGGCGTTCCAACTATTGCGAATGAGTGTTCCCTCCATGGTTTGTAGCTTGTAGGCTCCTCTCCCAATGATTTTGGTGATGAGGTATGGACCTTCTCAGTTTGGTCCCAGTTTACCATCTCCAACCTCCTTTGTGTTCTGGAATACTCTGCGTATGACCCAATCTCCTTCTTTGAAAGTTATTCTCTTGACATTTTTGTCAAAGTATCTGGCCATCCTCTGTTGATGGGTAGCCAGTCGAATGGAAGCTCGGTCATTCACTTCATCAATTGTATCGAAGGTGTAATTCATAAGTTGTCGATTTGATTCCTCATCGAGCCATTGGTAGCGTGGGGATGTGATGGTTTTTTCGATTGGTATTACTACTTCCGTACCAAATTCCAGAGAAAATGGGGTTTCACCAGTAGACGATCGGGCCGTTGTTCTGTAAAACCACAATACCCCCGGGAGTTCATCTGCCCAAGCACCTTTAACTTTCTTTAATCTTTTCTTCAAAGTGTTCAGTATTGTTTTATTAGACGATTCGGCCTGGCCGTTAGCTTATGGGAAGCGTGGGGTTGAAAAACTTAACTTTATGCCCCAATTCTTGCAGAAATCTTGAAAACAATGACTGATGAATTGTGAACCATTATCAGTCATAATTTCTCTTGGTATACCGAATCGGCATATGATATTCTTCCAAATGAATGTCTGTGCCTCTTTTTCACGTATCCTGGCGAATGGTTCAGCTTCAATCCACTTCGAATAGTAATCTGTAAGTACAAGCATGTAGACTCGCTGTCCTGGGGCGGTTGGAAGTTTCCCAATGATGTCCATTCCCCACTTCATAAACGGCCAGTGAGATATGATGGGATTGATTCTCTCTGGTGGGAGGTGTGAGACTGGAGCATACCTTTGACATTTTTCACACTTCCTAGTGAATTCTACAGAGTTGGTCCTCATCGTAGGCTAGTAGTAGCCTGTCTAATGGGCTCGTAGTGCCAAACTCCTTCCTCCGGAATGAATCCCACATTCCCCTTCGTGTAGCTCTGTCAACACATGTTGCGCCTTTTCATGAGTGGGGCATCTCAGGTAGGGTCCAGAAAATGATACTGACCGTCGAATAAAGTGAATCTTGCAGACTGCCTCTGGATCTTTCTGGCCTGGAGTTTGTCTTCTAAGAGTTCGCCTTCTTATAGATACATGATTATTGGTGTCATCCACGAGTCGGCTGAATTGATTGAGGCGATCTCTTTTTCTTCTTTCCAAATTGCTGGCCAATTCAAGTACACTACCGGTATTGATCGTGGTTTGTCTCCTTGCATCGTTGAACCAAGGGTGGCCAATGCATTCGCTTGGGAATTCTCGCTTCTTGGGACTTGGATTATAGTGAGTTCTTCAAACGTCGATTGAATATCTTTTACCTTTTTAAGTATGATGCCATCTGTGGATCTCTTGCGTGATACGATCCTTGGAACTGATTAACAATCAGTTGCGAATCAGATGTTACTTCTATCTTTTTGGCTCCAAGTTCATTGGCAAAGATTAGTCCTACTATCAACGCTTCATATTGAGCCTCGTTATTGGTGACTCTGAAACTGTAATTGATTGTCTGTTGTAGCACATCGACTTCCGGAGTGATGATCACTATCCCCAGGCCGTAACCCATTTTGTTAATGGATCCGTCGACTGTAAGTTTCCATGGAATGGTCGAATGGATAGAACAAACTTCTGTTTCAGTTGCAGCAAGTAGGTTGAGGGTGAAGTCGGCTACAAAGTCCGCTAAGTCTTGAGATTTGATGGCAGTCATGGGCAGGTATGTGATGTCGTGTTCCCCATGTTCAATTGCCCATTTCATCAGTCTCCCGGACAACTCCGGTTTATGAAGTATGATTCTTATAGGATACGTAGTGTATACCGTGATTGGATGCCCCTGAAAGTAGGGTCGAAGCTTTCTTGCAGTCGTTATCAAAGCGAACACCAATTTATCCGTTAGTGGGTAGCGTGATTCTGCTCCCAGCAGTGTTTTACTTACGTAGTAGACGGGGAGTTGTGCCCCCACCTCTTCTCTGATTAGGACTGCACTAACCGCTTATTTCAAAACCCCCAGGTAGAGAAAAAGCCTCTAATTATCAAGTGGTTTTGATAGCAAATGTGGGGAGGTAAGATATCGCTTGAGTCCTTCCAAAGCTTCTTCAGAGGCTGGAGTCAACTCGAAGTTGTTCGCCTTCTTTAAGGCTGAGAAGAATCGAAAGCTTTTGTCTGTAGACTTTGAGATAAACCTGTTAAGTGCTGTTATCCTCCATGCTAGTCGCATGACATCCTTTGGGCTCAAAGGTGAAATGATAGCAATGATGGACTTAATCTGATCTGGGTTCTCCTCTATTCCACGTACAATGACAACATATCCTAAGAACTTCCTTGAAGTGACACCAAATACGCACTTTGTAGGGTTCAACTTCATCTCATATTTGTCTATTATGTTGAAGGCTTCTTCTAGGTTCCTTAGATGTTCCTCAGATTTTGAAGACTTTACCAACATGTTGTCTATATACACTTCCGTAGTCTTTCCAATTTGCTTCGAAAACATCTTGTTGACCAGACGTTGATATGTGGCCCTGACATATTTCAGGCCGAATGGCATAACCTTGTAGCAGTATATACCTCAGTTGGTGACAAAGACTGTCTTCTCTTGGTCATCTGGATGCATGAGGATTTGATTGTAGCCTGAATATGCATCCATGAAACTCAATAGTTCATGCCCAGCTGTAGCGTCGACCATCGAATCTATGTGAGGTAAAAGGAATGAATCTTTCGGACAGGCTTTGTTCAAATCCTTAAAGTCGATGCAGACTCGCCACTTTCCATTCTTCTTTCTGAAAACAACCACATTGGTAAGCCACTCTGGAAACTGAACTTCCCTGACAGCTCAATTCTGTAACAATTTCTGAACTTCCTCATCAATGATTCGATTTCTTTCTGGGGTGAACTTCATTATCTTCTGCCTGACTGGGGTATAGTCTGGATCTACATGGAGTTCATGAGTAATCAACTCGGGGTCGATTCTCGTCATGTCTTTGTGAGACCATGCAAAACTGTCATGTCGCCTCTTTAAGAATTCGATCAATTCGGCTCGTAGCTCGGGATCTAAGTTAGCTCCAATCTATGCCTTATGGTCTGCATGTTGAGGGTGAATCTGGATCTCGTCAAGCTCCTCAAGATTTGGTAGTGTCGGCTCTGTATTGAGAGACCTTTTCTGTAATTGCTATGCAGACTGGGTTTTTGCCTTCAAAGTTGTTTGGTAACAGCTTCTGGATTCGGCTCTATCTCATTTTATCTCTTGAATCCCCCATTTGGTAGGGAACTTCAGGACTTGGTGGTAAGTGGAAGATACTGCCCTCATCTCATGAATCCAAGGCCTACCTATTATAAGATTGTAGGCTGAGGGACAATCTAAAATCAGGAATGTGGTCATCTTGTTGACTCCTGCGGCGTAGACTATAAGAGATATTTCTCCCATGGTGAATTTTTATTCCCCACTAAATCCTTCAACACAGTCGTCCGTCGGTTTATCTTTTGTAGCTCGGCTCCCATATCAGCAAGGGTTGTGGCGAAAATGATGTTGGCTGAAGATCCCGTATCGACCAAGACTCGTTTGATCATAAAATTTGCGACCTGCAAGGAAATTACTAGAGCATTATGGTGTGGATTCATATTGCATAAGCTGCTGTCGTCTGGAAATTCCATAATGAGGTTGGTAAACATCCCCTCGATTGACATCGTAGAGTGATGAAGGCTGGTCGAAGCAGCCCTTGAATGTCGTTTGGCTGCTGAATATGACACACCACTAACTTCTGATCCTCCTGAAATAAAATTGACCGTGTTGTTGATCGGTGGAGGTAGAATAGTGGCTTCTCCTTGGCCATCCCTTTCACCACTTCGAGCCAACGAGGCTTTTCATTTCTCCGTAAGTCCCTCAGAAACCATTTATTCAACAACTCCAGAACTTCCAATCTCAACGCCACACATTCAGCCGTAGTATGGCCATAATCTCTATGGAACTCACACCACTTTCTGGTATATTTCTTTGTGGCACTTTCCCTGGAGCATGGGGGCCATTTTACCTTATTCCTTATTTTCTTTAGGAACGAAACCAACTCCACTGGGGAGATTGTAAAGTTGTAGTCTGGGAGCCTGGGTCTTCTTGCTGGCGTTGTCTCTTGGGTGTTGTAAGGCCGAGATCGTCTGTCGAATTCTTTGTGGAAGGGTCTACGCTCTATTCTCTGTTGGATTCTCCTTTCTGAAGGATGAAGATGGATCATGTCGCGTCGTCTGGAGATACCATGCGTTCTATCACTCTGCGAGCTGGATGTATTCTCTCTTCTTTTGTTCCTCTTGTCTTCTTCCCACCTTATTTCAATTTGGGCCCGTGCCATGGCCTGGTCCATTGTGTAGCATCGGAACTTGGTGGGTTTTTTGTAGAGACCGCTTTCGTAGAGCAGTCCATTCCGGAAAGCCTCCACTGTAGTAGGTTGGTGGAGATATGGAATACTTATCCTCTCTTTGTTAAAGTGAGCTACGTCGCTTCGTAATGACTCCCCTCTCCTCTGTTGGATGACATTGAGATCATCAGTAGTTTTCTCAAGCTTATAAGAACTTGCAAAATATTGCACAAACTTATCTGCTAGTTGTTGGTACGACTCGATGGATATGTAGGGTAGGTTGATGAACCAGGTAAGGGCTGGTCCTGCCAACGTTTCTCCAAACCCTCTGCACATTCCAATTTCCCATTGGCTTGGTGCCAAGCCAGTTGACATCATCTTATACTTGTAGTGTATAACATGGTCGTGACGTGGATCCATCATATAGCTTCATTTCGGGCGGGCTAAACTTTCGTGGCAGCTCAACAGATGCGATTGTCTCCACGAATAGAGTATCTGAAATCGTTCATACTCTGCTCTTTCTAATCGGTGTCTGGACATAACTGCTTCTTTGAACTCCATCATTTCTCTTCTTATAGTGGAAGTAACTTGCTGAGTATGGTTGAGTGAGGAAGTCGGGGATCCCTCGGATCATGGTGATTTGGTGGGTTGTCAGCAGCCAGTCCGTCAAACGCAGGAGGGACCGTTGGATTGCCAGATTGATATGGGAT
Source organism: Zanthoxylum bungeanum (assembly GCA_019454045.1). Classification (NCBI taxonomy): domain Eukaryota; kingdom Viridiplantae; phylum Streptophyta; class Magnoliopsida; order Sapindales; family Rutaceae; genus Zanthoxylum; species Zanthoxylum bungeanum. The sequence goes on along the minus strand of SKCR01038842.1, from coordinate 46,375 downwards.
GTCACGACGCTGGAAGTTGAGGAAATCTGCTCCAGCTGCTTCTATAGATTCGCGTTGGAGTTTCGCATGGTCGGATTCTCCTGTTCTAAAGCTTGTAACCGTTCTTGGAGCATGGCTAATTGTGTCACCATAGGGTCTGGTGTCAGTTCATTGCCAGAAGCCATTAGCAATCGTTTTGAAGAGAGTGAATTGTGAGATCTTCGTTCGCTATAATTCGCTAAGGCCCCACGGTGGGCGCCAAATTGTGGATGCTGGTTCTCGCCTGAAGTCTACAATCGAGAATCTAAATTTTAGGGGCACTAGCGAACCTGCAAAACGAGGGTAGGATGAGCGAGGAGTATTGCCCACCGGTGTGGTGGATGTCGTAGGCTCTCTGATGCCCAAGTCAGTAATGTGGATGTGAAGAAAATTGGAAGAACAAGGCTTGAAGTTACCTCAATCTCCGTTTGTTTGCCGTGAGGGCGGTGTGCTGTTTGATGAATCGAGGGCGAAATATTAAAGCATTAAATCCCATTTCTCCAAGCCAATACCTTTTCCTTTTATAAGTCATTTGAGGTAGGGTCATTTATTCTTCTTCTGCCCGTTGGAACCTTTGTAACAGTCAATTCAATGGAGGGGTTTATGAGCTTAGGCGTTTTCCAACTTGGTAACGGATGAGTTTGTAGGCCATCTTGATATGGTTTCTCAGTGACAATGGGCTTGGGCTTGGGCTTGTGAGGTCTCTCGGCCCAATATTGATTCTCAAACTGGACTTATTAGTGGGTTTCGGGTTTCCTGGTTGGCCTAGAGGTGAAATATCGAGTTTACCCTTGGGACCAAATTTGGTCCGTACAGGAATCAAAATCACCAGCTACACATTAGGCTCGGTCTATCTTATTCTCACCTTTCAATTTATTATTCATGGGATAAGGGTTCTCAAATCTTTGCTAGACTATTTTAGCTTTAATTATAACTGAGTTTTTTTATAAATAAATTAACCGTCTCAAAAACAGAGCGAGAGAAAGATCAAAACTGCATCAAAATTCCATATTGTAACATCAAGTTAAAAACACATACTTGCATCTCACAAAATATGTACATGGGATTATGAGAAGTACACCAGAATGGCCATAAGCGATACATCTCATGAAGTACATGGAAACTGAGTCAACTGAAGGCGCATTGTAAATTCTGACGTGATCACTCTCTAATCCATAGTCCACCATCGGACGACATTCCATCTCCTCATCATGCCTATAAACAAACACTGGTACTTCAATCTCGTTCCTCCTCATATGGTCCCACATACTTTACTTTCCCGTAAAACCTGCGTTAGCCAATAACTAACAAGTTATCAACCGTATTATTATTATTATTATTATAGAACTAGGTTTAAAAAGGCGTACTAATGATGTGAGTCAAGTGACTCTGCTTGCTCTCTCAAGAGTCAATAGCCTTACCCTCCGCCAAAAATAAGACGGCCAAAGGTGGCTAGGAAGAGCCTTGTTTGTAGACTTGGGTGAACGAAATAAACGTGCTCCAAATGATCCTGAACGTCCATCGGAATAACATTGTAGATTGATCGTAGGGAGGAGATTTCAAGGAAATTTTCATTCCTTTGAACACCAGTGTGCACGTACACCACCGAGAATGACGCTTCTCTAAACTTCAGAAAAATATTTTCCTCCAAATATTTCTTCAATACCTCACCACTCACGAGCCGAGCTGACAATCACCAAATACAACACATCACAATCAACAAAAAGTAAAACACATAAAAGTTCAATACAATATTCAAATAATTAAAAGATTCACATGTATTGTATCGGGAAAGAGTTTTCCGATAACACGAAGAACATAGTGGCCATGTTTATCCCTTCCTTGGATCTTGAAGATTTCAAGTTTGTCTAAAAGTTGTTATTGGTCTTGTTAGGAGAACATTGTTTTTGTATTATAAAGTTGTTGGTGGTCGTTGGTTTAAGAGGGAATCTGTTAAGAGGTTTAATGTTTTTAACTTTTAAATGCCGTGGAAAGTGGGGGTTTATATAGTTGGAGTAAAGAACGAGGACTTATCCTATTGCCCTAAACGACGCGATTGGCTTATGGTACATGAGAATATTCTCAAGAATCTTTCATTTTGGATCGGGGAGAGTCTTATTAAACTCGGTGTAACAGTCACTGAGTTACTGACACGTATGGGTTTCTTTGGTCTTATCCTTCTATTGTACTTTCTAGTTCTAATGAGACTAAATGAGTAAATAGCAATGTGATAATCTTGCCTGGTGCTACTATTCTATCATCATACTTACATATATTTTTGTCTACTGTTTTATGTGGTACTGCTACATGACATGTATAAGATATATGATAAAATTAAATAATTTAAGATATAGTATATCCTCATTCATTGTATGATCATGTGCTTAGCATTGTTGGTTTCAATGCATTCACTACAAAAATAAATATTTTAGGAAGTAGTATATCCCTTCTTCACTGTATGTTGATGTGCTTAGCATTGTTGGTTTCAATACATTCGCTAATTTATTAAATCCTATGTTGAATGCATTAGCTTATCCTTATTCACATGTTGATGTGTTTAGCATTTTTGGTTTCAATATATTTAATAAAAAATTTCATAGTAAACATAGTGATAAAGTAAATTCCTATTATAAATAAGAATAAAATATTAGACTTTTCATTCATGATTATCTTGGCATTGCAAAGAAAAACTAATTTGAGTAGAGTTCGTCGAAAATAAAGATGAAAGCAATGTATTCAAGGAAAAGAGATGAATGGTTTTTTTTTTTGGATTTTTTTAGTATGAAGAATCACAAAAAGTATTCAAATATATTCACTTTTATATATCATTATATATTTTATTTCCATAGGACATTAACCGATGATGCGATCTTTTGCATACACATATCATATTCTTTTTTAATTATTATATTTTTGTCCTCTCTTTTGTGTGGTGTTGTCACGTGACATGCACAAGATAGAGGACAAAATTAAATATTTTGAGATCTAGTATATCCCCATTCATTATATGATGATATGTTTAATATTGTGGTTTCAATGAATTCACTACAAAATTAAATATTTCAGGTAGTAGTATATCCCACATTCATTGAATGTTGATGTTTTTACCATTGTTAGTTTCAATGCATTCGTTAATTTATTAAACCTTATGTTGAATACATTAACATATCATTTTTCATATGTTGATGTGTGTAGCATTCTTGGTTTCAATGCATTTAATAAATAATTACATATTAAACTTAGTGATAAAGTAAACTCTTATTATAAATAAGAATAAAATATTAGACTTTTCATTCATGGTCATCTTGGCATTGCAAGAAGAAGATAATTTGAATAGAGTTGGTCGAAGATGAAGATGAAAGTAATGTATTCAAGGAAATGATTTTTTAGGGGTTTTTTTTTAGTACGAAGAATCACAAGAATTGTTCTAGTATATTTGTTTTATCTATCATCATATTTTTATTTTTCCATAGGACATTAACTGACGTTGCAGTCTTTTGCACACACAACAAACCCAATGGTAACCCCTGCTATCTCATTTCTCCAAAATATGAGAATATTTTTCCCTAAATATTTGTGTGTTGGTAGATATCTCCACTATAGAAACGGAACTCATCTCTATTAAACATGTGTGTGTCCTAGTTAATTTGAGAGATTTGTAATATATTAAAAAAAAAATCTATTCACATTCATACAAAATTACAAATTTAATCCAGCTTTAGCCTTTAGAATGTTATATAGCATACTAGTGGTTCTCGGAAGAGGGCCTCATGGGCTCTTCGCTATAATTAGGAAAATGATTAGATATTTTTACTTCCTTATTTCGAAATATTTTCTTTGTCAACCAATGACTTCTCTAAAACTTTTTGTTGGCGGCTAATTTTCGTTCCAGGGGTAAATCGGTAAACTCACTTCTCGAACAATCATCCCTCAACTGTAAATTTGTTTGGTTTGTTGGGAACCAAATGCAAACTTAGAAAAAGATGAGAAAACACACAGATATAACAGAAGGTTTAACGTGGTTCGGCAGAATGGATCCAATCTACATCCACGGGCACAAGGGAAAATAAAACTTTTATTACGTGGTCGGGTAATGACCAACCTGACTATCTCTCACACTCGGCTGACCGATCTCTTACAAGCTCACTCTTACATTTAATCTTTTTTCTCTCTATTACAAGTGAAGAATGATATAGAATTAACCAATCCTTTACAATGAATTCCGGATCCCTCTATATAGTAGGACAAATTCTACTGTTACAATAATCTCATGATGTCAGCCACGTGAATCTACCATTAATGCGAGAGCTCTCTTCCCTAACTGCTCTGCCGAAAGTAGCTCTGCCACTTGACATCTTTTAAAACCAAACTACTATACCCTCTGCTACACGCTACCTCCAGCCTATAATCTATCAACTCTTATGTGATAGTGTGTGTTAGAAGATAAGCCGGTGACTTGATCTTGTCACGTCAGAGCTCTTTAGAAGGTGCAATTCCCCATGTAGGGCTTACGTCATCTTAACTTGATCACATCACTAACACCTCGACCCGACCAACTGGGTCAGGCAACTGGAACAACTGTCAGCCTACCCCACTGTGCTACCAGGTCGAGTCGTCTCTGAGGCCTTCACTCTGTTTTGCTCTTCTGAACATCTTTCCAACTTAGGTAATGATCTTCTCTAGGTACCACATCGGGTCGGACATCAAGTGAAATCCATGCTGACCTCCTTAATGGGCCGGATGCCTAAGCTTCTTGGACCTGGGCCCCTGAGTCTTGGAAATGGAAATTCCTTCTATACCCTCACTCGAGATTCTGATTTCTTGGGGGGGGGTGAAAACCACAATCAATATCTGTCTCATGGTTCTCGGTATCAATGAGTAAGCGAGTTGGTGTCGGGTAGTTAAAAAAGATGGTGGTGCGCTAAGCCGTAGACTGATCTAGCGTCCTCGGGTTGTCATGGATACCCTATACTGCCTCAATTCATAACGGGTATCATAACTGTAAGCTTCAGTGCTTCTTGTGAAAGAATCCACATCGGGTTTACAATTCTGATCCAGAACCTCTGTTTCTGATCCATACTTGGTCATCTCTTCCATTAGGGCTTCTCTAACCAAAGGTTGATCCGAGCTAACATTGGTCAACTCATCCACTTGGCTTAGCTTGAAGAAACCCATCTCATGCTACCTCGGGCTGAACCCTCCTTACGCCATCACACAGTAATAGGACCTCGATGGGATGTAACCTAAACCCGAGCTGATGTAATAACTTGGCCATAAAAAGATCCGTCCTTGTGCCACTCAACACGACCATGAGGGATAAACTCCGACCCCATGCCTAAAAAGATAATAAGGCCTCGGAGGGACGTGACCTGACCCCGAGCCAAAAATGATTGTTTGGATACAAGGGAATGTTCTCTTCTTATGCCAATACTCAGTAATAGGACCTCGACGGGACGCAACCCAGACCCGAGCTGAAAAATGAACGTTTGTATACCCAATGTCTCAAAATGAGATAGCCAGAGCTACTGGGGCATTCTCTCTTCCCGTGATTGACATACCCGAGGATACACAATGGGGCAGCCGGAGCTATGAGGGCATTCTCCTTCCCCAAGGTCGGCATACCCGAGGAAACACAATGGGATAGCCATAGCCACAGGGCATTCTCCCTTTCCGAGGTCGACATACCCGATGAAACACAATGGGATAGTCCTAACCACGGGGGCATTCTCTTTCCCTAAGGTTAGACATACCCGATGAAACACAATGGGATAGCCGTAGCCACGAGGGAATTCTCCCTCCCCGAGGTCAAGCGTACCCGATGAAACACAATGTGATAGTCGTAGCCATGAGGGCATTCTCCCTCCCCGAGGTTGGCATACCCGATGAAATACAATGGGATAGCCATAGCCACAATGGCATTCTCCCTCCCCGAGGTCGGTATACCTGATGATACAAAATGGGATAGCCGTAGCCACGTTGGCATTCTCCCTCCCCGAGGTCGGCATACCAGATGAAACATAATGGAATAGCCATAGCCACATGAGCATTCTTCCTCCCCGAGGTCGGGTATACTAGATGAAATATAATGGGATAACCATAGCCACGGGGGCATCTCCCTCCCCGAAGTCGCCATACCTAATGAAACACAATGGGATAGCCGTAGCCATAGGGCATTCTCCCTCACCGGGGTTGGCATACTCGATGAAACACAATGGGATAACTGCAGTCACATGGGCATTCTCCCTTTCCGAGGTCGGCATACCCCGATGAAAAAAATTGGATAGCCGTAGCCATTGGGGCATTCTCCCTCCCCGAGGTCGGCATACCTGATGATACAAAATGAGATAGTCGTAGCCACAAGGGCTTTCTCCCTCCCGGAGGTTGGCATACCTAATGATATAAACACCATGCAGGTCTTCAATGACTTCAATCCATACGTGCTATGGTTACTTGGGGGGCCAAACGCCATGCCGATCCTCTTGCCCAACTTGTAATGGTTACCCTGAGGCGCCAAACGCCACACGAGTCTTCAATGACTTCAATCTATACGTGCTATGATTACCTGAGGGCGCCAAACTGTTGGGATGTATGCCCTAGAGCTACGTGTAATGTAAACTACTTTATGTGTTTTGAAATAAAACAATGTATTATTCATTTATCAAATTGTTTGTTTAATATTCGCATATTATAAATTATTTTGAATACCCTAGATTACTTATGTACCTTCAGACTTATTGTATGAGAGTTATACGCAAGAGGATTTAAGTCTGAAGTAGTAATCTTAAATAGTCTATAGAGAGCAAACAAAACGAGTACTTTGTTTGTGGTTTATCTATAGCTGAGGTCCATTCTATAATTGTATGATGACCTTGATCCGGGATCGTCCATGTAGAGACATGATAATGGAGGAACCTTGTATGATGTGATCATATAGGACGGAAATGACATTCTTTTAATATCCATTAAACAAAGAAAGTCATTTCGATCTACTAGATGGTCATATGTGAATTGATCTTAATCATGAGTGTACTACGAACTCCTGCATTACAGGCTATGTCCTTTGATTTACAAAGGTGAGGTTGTTGTATAGCTTGGAACGTTTTACATAGACATGGAGTTCACTCATTCTTGTGAGAGGTAGATGAGTATCTTTCTTAAGGGTTGATTCGGTACTTGAACAGTTAGAGCGCTTAGTCTTTCTACTACGAATAGAAAGATTAAAATTCATAATCGTTATGAATAAATCGTTCATTAGAGAATAAAAGGTACTTAAGGTAAAAATAATTAGAGGGTTATAACGGACATTATGACCCGACTCTAATTACGAGATACCCGTGAAGGGTAATATATATGTAGTGACTATATCGACGGACACCGACTTGGTTCGTCTTAATATATCATCTGCGGCAACGAGAGTGCTACTTCGGGATTTTAGTGGAATAACCCGGAGTTAATAATTTGAAATATTTAATTAAGAGCTTGTAGGCACTGCATTTTTGCACATAAGTCCCTATGATGAGTCTCATTTGGAGACACTACCTTTTAAGTCACGGAGGTCACGGAAAACGGACATCGGAAGGGGAAATTCAGAATAAACAAGGTTCACTGTTTTCGTTCGTGCTGCGTTCGTGTATACGTTCGAACTCCAAACAGATTGCGGGCGTTCGTGCCGCGTTCGAAGAGGCGTTCGAACGGTGTCGGTAATTCTGGTTTTGCTGCTAGCCTCACATTAAGCCCAATTCGCCCAAGCCTTGGCCCACACGCCCAAGCCCACTTAAAACACATATTTAACACATGGTGAAATCAAAACAAATCTAAAAATCACATACCAAATTGAAATAAACATTAAAATCAATCAAATATTTTAATTCATTAATTAAGATATTCACCCACCAATTACACAAGATTCCTTCCTATCTAAACTAAATTAAAAAGATGTCATGCCTAATTAAAATCAATTATAACAAATTAAAGATTTTGACTTCCTAATTCAACCAAATTTGTCCCCCCCTCAATCTTTGACTTTCCTTGCTCAACACAAAATCAAATCCTTCCTTGTGAGACAAGGTGAAGCCCTAGCCTTTCTCTATATAAACAACCCCTAACCAAGACATGGACTCTCCTAGCTCATTCATACAAGAAAAGCCTCCCCTAGCTCATACACATAAGACACAAACTCACACGAAAATCACAACACAAAACGAAACTCCAAGCTTATTGACACAACTCTCCCTCTCACTCTCAATAACCGAAGATTACAAACCAAAGAACCCTCATTGCCTTGACCAAAACACATCCCGAATAGCCCTTTACCTCATTAAAACAGCCCCCGAACCACACCATAACACCACCGAAAATCACGCCAAAAACAGTAGCCAAAACATCCCAAAAACAGTAACTAAAATACAGCAGCAAAACAGTAGCAACGGCAGCGAATTGGAGTCAAAAACAGCAGCAAAAGACGGAGAACGACGACTCAAAACAGTAAGACAACGAACGAGAGCAGTGAACCAGTGAACCAGAAGAGAGTGCGGAGCATCCACCCTTCCGACGATCGTGTACCGTACATCCGAGAGGTGATTTAAAAGGTTAGACCTGAGGGCACTTTTCTCATTATTTTATATTCGTTTTTTTTATTGTTTATTGAATTCTATTCGCGCATGAGAGTCGTTTGTGGATGCATGTTGTGGCTTGAATGAAATGGAAAATGTGTCGCCTCTTGTGGTATATAGGATGGAAACCAGACATAAATTTCATAGCCGATTCCGAATGGACGGTAGTATGATCTGTACTCGGGATACAACTCCACGTACCACTTGAGTAAACGGCACATTCTTTTGTTTTATGTTGCTTGGATTTATTTATTTTCGTTATTTGAATTCTGCATGTTACTTTTGTATGTATGATACAATCGAGCGCATGGGCTTAGTAAGTCGGATTAAAGGTCCCCTATTTGGAGGAGTTAAAACCCTTTACCACGATGCTTTGCCGCGCCGGTTGATGTGTGTTCGGTTGAATGCAAGATACATTCAATCGGACATACTAAGTTTGATATTATTGTTCTTAATTCTTTGTATGCATGATTCAATCGAGCGCATGGGCTTAGTAAGTGCAATGAAAGATCCCCTATGGGGAGGGGTTAAAGTCCTTTACCACGATGCTTGCCGCGCCGGTTGATGTGTGTTCGGTTGAATGCAAGATATGTTCAATCGGACATACTAAGTTTGATATGATTGTCTTTATTCTTGTATGTATGATGTAATCGAGCGCATGGGCTTAGTAAGTGCGATGAAAGATCCTCTAATTGAAGAGGTTAAAATCCTTTACCATGATGCTTTGCCGCGCCGTTTAACGTATATTCGGTTGAATGTAAGATGTGTTCAATCGGGTACATGAAGTCTAAGGTTATTGCCTTTATTTTTATATGCATTGAGATAAGCGCATGGGCTTAGTAAGTGCGATGAAAGGTCCTCTAATTGGAGAGGTTAAAATCCTTCGCCACGATGTTTCACCGCGCTTCGTATTTCGCTATTTGCTTTTTTTATGTATGTATTGCGTCACATTTTGTGCATCAGGTCTGTTCCCGTTCGAACGCGTTTTCGAACGCTATACGAACGCGAACCTTCTGTTTCCCGTTCGAACGCGTTTTACAAACGCTACTCGAACGCGCATGCATTTTGTTTCATCAGGTTGGATCCGTTCGAACGCGTTATCAAACGCTACACGAACGCGAACCTTCTGTTTACCGTTCGAACGCGTTTACGAACGCTACACGAACGCGCACACACTGAACTAAGTCTGTCTCATCATATTTCATGCACGACTGCCTTTTGGGTGATCTCCCTTGCATTATGTAGCCAATCATATTATTTGTATTCCTGCATTCGCCCATTCGATGTGTTCTTGGGATGATATTCAAGCATGATTAGGTTGTTAGCATGTTATTTGGTTAATATGTTCATGAGATAGTACTCAAGCATGATTAGGTTGTTCTTAGTTTTCCCTATCATATGATTGAGAAATGTTCATGAGATTGCCATGTGATGTTGCATGTTGTGATGAACTTTTTGATGTATGCATGTGAATTTAGAAGCATGATACTCTTGGAAATAAGTGTTACTTAAACTTGATTAAATTATTACATAAATCCTTTCATTACAAGTGACATAAGTAAGGGACCATTCCGAACCCAACGGTTTGAGGTCTTCCCTTGCGAGGGGTGAGTGCGGCCTTAAATCTCATTTTTCCCGGTTCACACCGGGTGGCGACTCCATTATTCTCCGGTTTAGTCCCCCGTGGCTACTCCGTACTCCCGACCGGGCCGCGAGCCCGGGACAGCATGCGTCGCCCAGTTTCCTGTGTCCCACAGTCTGGCGACTCCACTGGGGATAGAGAATCGGCCCCGAAATATTGTCTTGTAATGTTTGGATTTATGTTTTAATTGACCGTGTCTATAGTGGATAAAATGGGGGTTTAATCAAAGGCATTTTAAGGCTAGGTAATGGTTGGGTGTCTTCCTTCACTCACTACCTTTCTAGAAGGAAAAGCTGTGAAGGCACCTATATAGCCATCTACCCGTAGCCTATTGTGATGGACTAATTTGGAGGACTCGTTGTTTATTCCTGACACCAAGCGATAAGAGCCTAAGAGGCTTGGGTATTTAAGTGAGCCTCGCTCCACCTTCCCTCTGGGGAATCTACAACGGGAAATCCATTTGACAGTCCGTCACACACCATAGCTCATTGGCACGTACCTTAGTGTATAAAAAAGGGTGCGTTCACTTGGTCGCTCGAACCCTTGAGTGGGGAGACCTAGTTGTGGGCCATCCTTCGCCGATGAGAGCCTTTGTCTATACTCTTGTGAACCCACCCATAGACCGGGTTTGTATGGTCAAAGTAACAATTATTTCCTTGAGTATGTGCTAGTGGACCATCCTCATTTGGATGCAGTTGGACCATTGTCAGAAATGCGAACTTGCTGGGCCATTTAAACCGGGGCGAGTTCGTACCTTATGACCATTGGGCCCAAAGCTTCTGAAATGTTGATGGGCCATTCCGTAGAAATTATTACTTTATATTTGCATTATCTTTTATGCTTGTGTTTGGGAACATCGCCGTTTGGATCCATTTGGACCATTTAAACTGGGACAAGAACGTATTTTATGACGATCAAGCCAAAGGCTTCTAAGTGTTGATGGGCCACTTTGTGCTTGCGTTCGGAACATTACCATTTGGATTTAGTTGGGCTCTTTGCCATGAGACGTGAACTCGTTGGGCCATTTAAACTGGGACGAGTTCACTCCTATGACAGTTAGTCCAAAAGCTTCTAAAATGATAACGGGCCGATTTGTTTGAAAATTTTAGTTGATTTAGTATGTTATATATGTTACATGCATCTCACGCACCCCATGCATACATACATCATGTTAACCCTCGTGTTCTAAAAGCCATCATAGATTCCCGTTGGGTTAGGGAAAAGGGAAGACTCACCAAATACTGGGAACAGACATGAGTGAATCAGATATTGAGGTATCACGTATGGATCAGTTGGAAAACGGTTTCGCCAAGGTCACTGAACAGTTGCAAGCCTTGACTACTGCCATGACAAATATGGCTGTGCCCCGTGCTGGGGGAAATTCTGAGAATGTAAGGCGCGAGGAGCCTTCGAATGGGTTGGGGGATGATATCCCCACTTTTGATGATGGCATGGCAGAGTATGCAACAGGCAAAGTGATTGGGTCTCAGGCAGAATTTCAGAAGCTTCGGGATCAGGTTGAGTCAGTTACCCGTAAGATGAAGGGTAAGGACGAAGAATTACTAGACTATGAGGCGATGGCTTTTGAGGAACAGTTGCCTGCTCAGTTCAAGATGCCGGATATGGCCAAGTTCAACGGGAATGGGGATCCGAGGGTCCACCTCCGACAATATGTGTCAGTTATGAGTTCAGTAGGCCTAACACACGCGCAAGCTCAGAAGATGTTTGGGATGTCACTCGAGGGGGCACCTGTGGTTTGGTATCATAGCCTTAAGAAGAAGGTTAAGGAAGATTGGAGGGAACTAGCTGATGCTTTTCTGAAGCAGTATGTTACAGACTTAGAAATTGACTTGTCACTCCGTGATTTGGAGAACACTAAGCAGAAGTCAGAGGAAAGTTTCAAAGAGTATGTGGATCGCTGGAGAAGCCAGCTTTTGAAAATGCAGACTCGGCCCTCAGAGAAGGACCAAATCAAAATGATCATCAAGGGCACCAAGCCCTCTATTTATAGTAAACTAAGGAGGATGACTTCGATGATTTCTGATTTTCGACAGTTGAGGGAAACTGTCATGGATATTGAGGAAGAAGAGGCTGAAAACAGAAAGTTTTATGGCCAGAATAGAAGAACCTTTGGGGGGCCTTCTGAGACCAAGCCCGCTACTGCCGAGGTTGCTTCCATTAAGAACCGGTATTTCTCTAACCTGGGGAAGCCGTTATCTAAGGTGCTTGAGAAGTTGAAGGGACAAGGACTCCTAAAACCCTTAGAGCCTAAACCACTTCCAGATCCTATACCACCCAACCTTAACCTAAGCTTGTATTGTCACTTCCATCAGAGGAGAGGCCACGAAACTGATAGCTGCACCCGCCTTAGGCATGAGATCCAAAACCTCATTGACTCCCACAAAATACCTGACCCAGAAAGAGAACAACCCAACGCACACAGAAATCCCCTACCCAACTACATGATCAACTCTGGCCTACCCGAAACCCTTGTCCTCCAAACCCTTAACCACCAAGCTTCTTACATGGAGATAGGGGATGATAGTGAAGAACCGTAGGTCAAGAAAGAAGGCAATGCTGCGAATGATGAAGTTGTTCCTCCTAGTTTTTTTGATCCTGCGTTTTCAATATAGACATTGACTTGGTTTACCTGTTCGAACCATTTCTTAAATGATAATAAAGACGTTCATTTCGTTTACATGCCTGAGTCTCTCCCTCCAACCTGCAACATGAGTATATTTGAGAAAAGCATTCAACCCTAGTACTATGAAATTCAGTGATGTTTAGAACACGGGGAATCTTCGGAAGCAACAACAGTACAGTCAGTTTCAGAAATGAATCAGTATCAGTTTGGGGGGCGAGGCCCACATCATCAGCATCAATTTGGGGGCTTAAGCCCACATCAGCATCAGTTTGGGGATGAGTCCCAGGGCCGAGGCCCACATCAGTTACAGTTTGAGGATGAGTCCCAGGGCCGAGGCCCACATCAATATCAGTTCAGGGCCGAGGCCCACATCAATATCAGTTTAGGGCCGAGGCCCACATCAATATCAGCTTGGGGGCGAGGCCCACATCAGTATCAGCATCGGTTTAGGGGCTGAGGCCCACATCAGTTTCAGTTTTGGGGATGAGTCCCAGGGCCGAGGCCCACATCAGAATCAGTATCAGTTCTGCCGGGTATGGCATTCTGGGGGCGAGGCCCACATTGGTTCAGTATTAGTTCTGCCGGGTATAGTACTCTGGGGGGCGAGGCCCACACTCTTATCAGTAATGGTTCAGAAATGGACCACTCTCTTATCAGCAACGGTTCGGAAATGAACCACTCTCATATCAGTAATGGTTCGGAAATGGACCATCTCTCATCAGCAACGGTTCGGAAATGGACCATTATCAGATCTCGCCGAAAATGGCACTCCGAAAATGGAGCACGGTTCGGAAATGGACCATCTCTCATCAGCAACGGTTCGAAATGGACCATTATCACTCTCTCACCGAAAAGGGCACTCCGAAAATGGAGCACGGTTCGGAAATGGACATTATCATCATCTCACCGAAAAGGCACTCCGAAAATGGAGCACGGTTCGGAAATGGACCATTATCACATCTCACCGAAAAGGCACTCCGAAAATGGAGCACGGTTCGAAATGGACCATCATCTCATCTCGCTGAAAATGGCACTCTGAAAATGGAGCACGGTTCGGAAATGGACCAAGGAAGGCCTAACCCATCGGAATATGATACATATACATGCATACATATCACGTACATGCAATGTTTGTTTTGTGTTCGCAGGTTTGTCGCGGCAAAGACCATCTCATCAAATAACGGTTCAAAAATGAGCCACATTCTCGCACAGCACGGTTCGGAAATGGACCGCTACCACAACAGATGCCGAAAATGGCGCCCCAAAATGGAGCACACAAAGCAAAGGCCGAAAATGGCGTTCCAAAATGGAACACACACAGCAAATGCCGAAAATGGCGCTCCAAAATGGAGCACCCACAACAGACGCCGAAAATGGCGCTCCAAAATGGAGCACCCACAACAGACGCCGAAAATGGCACTCCAAAATGGAGCACTCACAACAGATGCCGAAAATGGCGTTCCAAAATGGAGCACACAAAGCAAAGGCCGAAAATGGCGTTCCAAAATGGAACACACACAGCAAATGCCGGAAATGGCGCTCCAAAATGGAGCACACACACAAAAGATGCCGAAAATGGCGCTCTAAAAATGGAGCACGGTTCGGGAATGAACCAGGGGTCGCAGCACCTCACCACCAAATCAACTCAACTCAACACATGGTAAGTCAAGTGGCAGCTGGCGAGCCAGGTAAGTGAAAATGCATTGCATAACTTTGATAGGATTGTCACTGTTACACATTACACAAGTCCCATCAAAGTGGGGGCGACTGTAGGCACTGCATTTTTGCACATAAGTCCCTATGATGAGTCTCATTTGGAGACACTACCTTTTAAGTCACGGAGGTCACGGAAAACGGACATCGGAAGGGGAAATTCAGAATAAACAAGGTTCACTGTTTTCGTTCGTGCTGCGTTCGTGTATACGTTCGAACTCCAAACAGATTGCGGGCGTTCGTGCCGCGTTCGAAGAGGCGTTCGAACGGTGTCGGTAATTCTGGTTTTGCTGCTAGCCTCACATTAAGCCCAATTCGCCCAAGCCTTGGCCCACACGCCCAAGCCCACTTAAAACACATATTTAACACATGGTGAAATCAAAACAAATCTAAAAATCACATACCAAATTGAAATAAACATTAAAATCAATCAAATATTTTAATTCATTAATTAAGATATTCACCCACCAATTACACAAGATTCCTTCCTATCTAAACTAAATTAAAAAGATGTCATGCCTAATTAAAATCAATTATAACAAATTAAAGATTTTGACTTCCTAATTCAACCAAATTTGTCCCCCCTCAATCTTTGACTTTCCTTGCTCAACACAAAATCAAATCCCTTCCTTGTGCGACAAGGTGAAGCCCTAGCCTTTCTCTATATAAACAACCCCTAACCAAGACATGGACTCTCCTAGCTCATTCATATAAGAAAAGCCTCCCCTAGCTCATACACATAAGACACACAACTCACACGAAAATCACAACACAAGAAACTCCCGAGCTTATTGACACAACTCTCCCTCTCACTCTCAATAACCGAAGATTACAAACCAAAGAACCCTCATTGCCTTGACCAAAACACATCCCGAACAGCCCCTTTACCTCATTAAAACAGCCCCCGAACCACACCGTAACACCACCGAAAATCACGCCCAAAACAGTAGCCAAAACATCCCAAAAATAGTAACTAAAATACAGCAGCAAAACAGTAGCAACGGCAGCGAATTGGAGTCAAAAGTAGCAGCAAAAGACGGAGAACGACGACTCAAAACAGTAAGACAACGAACGAGAGCAATGAACCAGTGAACCAGTGAACCGAAAGAGTTGCGGAGCATCCACCCTTCCGACGATCGTGTACCGTACATCCGAGAGGTGATTTAAAAGGTTAGACCTGAGGGCACTTTTCTCATTAGTTTATATTCGTTTTTTTGATTGTTTATTGAATTCTATTCGCATGAGAGTCGTTTGTGGATGCATGTTGTGGCTTGAATGAAATGGAAAATGTGTCGCCTCTTGTGGTATATAGGATGGAAACCCGGACATAAATTTCATAGCCGATTCCGAATGGACGGTAGTATGATCTGTACTCGGGATACAACTCCACGTACCACTTGAGTAAACGACACATTCTTTTGTTTTATGTTGCTTGGATTTATTTATTTTCGTTATTTGAATTCTACATGTTACTTTTGTATGTATGATACAATCGAGCGCATGGGCTTAATAAGTCGGATTAAAGGTCCCCTATTTGGAGGAGTTAAAACCCTTTACCACGATGCTTTACCGCGCCGGTTGATGTGTGTTCGGTTGAATGCAAGATACATTCAATCGGACATACTGAGTTTGATATTATTGTTCTTAATTCTTTGTATGCATGATTCAATCGAGCGCATGGGCTTAGTAAGTGCAATGAAAGATCCCCTATGGGGAGGGGTTAAAGCCCTTTACCACGATGCTTTGCCGCGCCGGTTGATGTGTGTTCGGTTGAATGCAAGATATGTTCAATCGGACATACTAAGTTTGATATAATTGTCTTTATTCTTGTATGCATGATGTGATCGAGTGCATGGGCTTAGTAAGTGCGATGAAAGATCCTCTAATTGAAGAGGTTAAAATCCTTTACCATGATGCTTTGCCGCGCCGATTAACGTATATTCGGTTGAATGTAAGATGTGTTCAATCGGGTACATGAAGTCTAAGGTTATTGCCTTTATTTTTATATATATTGAGATAAGCGCATGGGCTTAGTAAGTGCGATGAAAGGTCCTCTAATTGGAGAGGTTAAAATCTTTCGCCATGATGTTTCGCCGCGCTTCGTATTTCGCTATTTTCTTTTTTTATGTATGTATTGCTTCACATTTTATGCATCAGGTCTGTTCCCGTTCGAACGCGTTTTCGAACGCTATACGAACGCGAACCTTCTGTTTCCCGTTCGAACGCGTTTTACAAACGCTACTCGAACGCACATGCATTTTGTTTCATCAGGTCTGGATCCGTTCGAACGCGTTATCAAACGCTACACGAACGCGAACCTTCTGTTTACCGTTCGAACGCGTTTACGAACGCTACACGAACGCGCACACACTGAACTAAGTCTGTCTCATCATATTTCATGCACGACTGCCTTTTGGATGATCTCCATTGCATTATGTAGCCAATCATATTATTTGTATTCCTGCATTCGCCCATTCGATGTGTTCTTGGGATGATATTCAAGCATGATTAGGTTGTTAGCATGTTATTTGGTTAATATGTTCATGAGATAGTACTCAAGCATGATTAGGTTGTTCTTAGTTTTCCCTATCATATGATTGAGAAATGTTCATGAGATTGTCATGTGATGTTACATGTTGTGATGAACTTGTTGATGTATACATGTGAATTAGAAGCATGATACTCTTGGAAATAAGTGTTACTTAAACTTGATTAAATTATTACATAAATCCTTTCATTATAAGTGACATAAGTAAGGGACCATTCCGAACCCAACGGTTTGAGGTCTTCCCTTGCGAGGGGTGAGTGCGGCCTTAAATCTCATTTTTCCCGGTTCACACCGGGTGGCGACTCCATTATTCTCCGGTTTAGTCCCCTGTGGCTACTCCGTACTCCCGACCGGGCCGCGAGCCCGGGATAGCATGCGTCGTCCAGTTTCCTGTGTCTCACAGAGCTTAATTAATATTTCGAGATTATTAACCGTAGGTCCATTTGGTCCCCGTACTAGCTCGATTTACTATAGCAGATTTATTATAATTGGATAGTCCAATTATATACTCACAAATGTACAAATATTATTAATATGATTAATAATATTATTTTATCACACTTGGAACTATATATTAAAAGTTAATATATGGTTTTAATAATTATATGATAATTATTAAATGCATAAAATTAAATTATATTTAATATAATTTAAATAAGGTCATTATTGGAATTTCAAGTTTTGGGTTTTGGAAACCCTTGGCATTATTTTGGAAGTTATACCTTTTAATAAGGTGTTAACTCTTTATTTTTGTAACATATATTATCTTTATGGAAAGTAAATATGTTGTTACAAAATTTTTGAAATTAACACATGCATGGTCGATTTTTACAAGGGTAAAAAAAGGTAAGGGTTTGTTTTATTTTATAAAATTAAACCCCAAGTATAAAAAGGAAAATGTTTTTTCTTTTTTGCCTAAGATTTCATTCTTGAACCCTAGCCACCTTTCATCTTCTTCTTCATTCTCTCAAAAGTTGAGAAAACAAAAACAATAGAAAAAAGAAAAACAAAATAAAAAACACTAGTGTGACTTTATCTTTAAATTGTTTAGGGATTGTTTAGTGAGTTTTGACCTTAGGTAATGAGATATAGTTCGGAAGACTTGTAGTGTCGAACATATTCATATTCATCTATTTCTTTTTTGTACACGGCAGAAAGGTATTGTTTTGCTTACTACAACCCATTTACTTGGTGAAACGGAACTCGATTTGGTTTCGTTTTAATCCAATTTTTTTGGGGAGCATTTTGTGATGTTTTGGGGCTGTGTTGGGGCTGTTTTCAAGTGAAAAATCAGAACCAAAACACAGCCGCTGTCCACGCATTTTAGGGGCTGTTTCTGCAGTGTGTTGGGTGCGAATCGAGTCCAAAACAATCAAGTTTTTGTCCGGCTGTTCGGGGCTGTTCGGGGACTGTTCTGGGGCTGTTTTGCGGCTGGAATTTTATCTAAAACTAAAGCAAAATTTTAGTGGTGGTAGCAGTAGCATTCGACATTTAAAGGAGAAGGGCAGAAAAAAATTTCAAGTTTGATCCGTGTGCCTAAGACGTTTCCGTTGCGCGAGGAAAGCGTTTCCTACAATTGGCATCGAGAGCAATGTTGAAAAGTGTTCTTAACCCTTCTCTTTTCATTTATAGTTACTGTTTTTAATATGTTTATATGAGTTATAAATATTGATATATATGTTTAGATGAGTAGGCACAATATAATATTCATATGATGAATGATTATTATTTTTCATGTGATGAATGGATTTTGCATTGGTCGTAAATTTTTCCAGCTCTTATTTTTTAGTTGGTTTTGATTTTGGGATGTAAGGCCATAAGACCATTGTTTACAATTGTTGTAATTTTTATTTTCCAATGTAACATTTCAATTCTTGTAATTTGGAGCACTAAAGTCGCAAAATGAGCCAACACCACCTTGGAGCGTGATTTGAAGACCAAGGGATGCCTTGGCTATTTTTGTACTAATTAGATTAGTATAGGAAAAATAAGAGCCCGGTCAATGCAAAATATTTTTATGTTATATGTTTGTTTAATTCGAATTATTTGAATAACATGTCATATAGCCTAGGATGCTTACTCTTGCATTTTAAATGCCATAACATGCATTGGATGCATCATCATTATAGACATGAAATATGATTTTATGTGATTTAAAATGTTTAAATTAGATTATGATATGCATGGAAAAATAATTAATTTAATTAATTAGTTTTATGGTTTAAAATTTGAATTCTAATATATTGGGCTTAATAAGTGCAAAATAAATTCCATTGGTATATAGGATGGAAATCCGGACATAAATTCCATAGCCGAATCTGAATGGACGGTAATATGGTCTGCACTCGGGATACAATTCCACGTACCATTGGATTTTATAACGCACTAAGATTAATTAAATAGTGTAATATAAATCTTGATCTTTTTAGGATTCTAAAATTTTAAACCTATTAGTGTTTAATATTTTAAGAGTTAAAATATAATATGTCACTAATATCACTCTAATTAAATTAGTTTAATTGAGTAATACAATTAGTAGAGACTAATGGATAATTAGTGATATAAATTTTAAGAGTTAAAATTGGTTAGGTCACTAATGGTGAACTAGTGTAAATAAAAGTTATGATTTAGCCGCCATAAATTTATTCACACTAGTTAAAATAAAATATTAGATATTTTATAAATAGAAACCTTAATTTTAAAATAGTGAGTGGGAGAGGGATATACGACAATATATCACGCGATCTCCGTTGTTAGTCCGAAAATGTGAGATTCAAAAGGAGCCTCGAGATGGCTTTTCTTTCGTCTCTCTACAGATGGTGTCCATTTTGGGTCAATACCATATTTAGATTCCGAGAGGATATGGATTCTAGATGTATCTTGTGAACTGACCTACCCTACGGCGGCACTTTACTCGTTAAGTCCAAGAATCTCGAAACGGCAGGTCACACTCACAAAGGAATAATTAACTGTTAATAAAATTCCTTGATCGAATGAAACAACAGTTGTTTAATATAGGAATAATAGTTATTCCCACATATATTAATCGACTGAGATTGTCTCGATCTATCATGCAAATACTTGACCTACCATACATCGGCACTTACTTATGGGATGATAGATTTTCGTGGCATAGTATTCTATTAGGTTTCTAATTCGTTATTCATGGATTCATGCATCATGTTTAATTTCATGCCAAAATTATTTGATGATTTTAATATGCGATGAATGAATGTTAAATGCATATTTATTTTATTTTTCAGCCATGGTTTCTCCAATTATTGCCATACTCTCAAACGATAAATTAACGGGAGAAAATTATGTTAAATGGAAAAGTAACATGAACGTTATTCTGGTCTGTGAAGACTTAAAGTTTATCGTGACGGAGGAGAGTCCTCCCGAGCCTGCCAGAAATGCTAGCCAAGCTGTGCACGATACCTACCAGAAATGGGTCGCAGCTAATGAGAAAGCCCGCTGATATTTGCTAGCAGGGATGTCTGAGGTTCTTGCTGCAAAGCATGAACTTATGGCTTCAACATCTCAGATGATGGAGTCATTGGAGGGCATGTTTGGGCAGCCTTCGAAGCGTCAACATCATGAGGCCATGGTCTCAGCGATGACTGCTAGGATGAAGGATGGGACATCAGTCAGAGAGCACGTCTTGAGAATGATAACCTATCTCAACACTGCTGAAACCCATAGAGCTCGTATTGACGAGCGTAGTCAGGTGACCATGATTATGGAAACTCTTCCGAAGAGTTTCCTGTAGTTTAAAAGCAACTATGTTATGAACACGTTGACTTTTACTTTGACCCAACTGCTTAATGAGCTCACCCATTACGAGTCCATGCTTGTGGATCCTCGTAAGTCCGGTGCTGAGGCAAATATTGCCGAGTCTTCTAAATCTGCAAAGATGAAGAAGAATAGCACTGGGAAGGCTAAGGCAAAACCCATGAAGAAGAAGAACAAGAAAAGCTCCAAGGGAAAATATTTCCACTGCAACAAGAATTGGCATTGGAAAAGGAATTGTCCGAAATACCTTGCTGAGCTGAAGGGGAAAAAGAAAACATGTAAATATGATTTACTCGTTATCGAATCTCTATTAGTGGAGGATGATAAATCCGCCTGGATTGTTGACTTTGGAGCCACTAACCATGTTTGTTCTTCTTTGCAGCTACTTGACTCATGGAGGGACCTTGCTGAAGGTGACTACACTATGAGGGTCGGGACAAGGGATGCCATTTCAGCAAGAGCAGTGGGATTTTCTAGTTTAAATTTTACAAATAACAGTTATTTAAATTTGAACAATGTGTTATTCATTCCTGATTTTCGCAGGAATTTGATTTATGTTTATAAACTTTTGGATGATTTTTATTTAGTTTCTTTTAATAGCAATTTAGTTATTATAGGTAGAAATGGATTAACCATATGCACAAGAAACTCAGAAAATAACTTGTATGTGTTAAGACCATTAACACATAGGTCACTGTTCAACGCTGAAATATTTAATGTAGAGAAACCTAAAACTAAACGGCCAAAGATTTCTCACGATGATACATATCTATGGCATCCTAGATTTGGTCATATCAACCTTGACTGGATAGACATATTGATAAAGAACGGAGCCTTAAACTAGTTAAAGCTCAAAACTTCACCAGTCTGCGAATCATGTTTAGAAGGAAAAATGACAAATAGACCTTTTACTGGAAAAGGTATAAGAGCCAGTCAACCGATTGAGCTAATACATTCAGACATTTGCAGACCGATGAATGTAAGAGTCCGAGGTGGTTATGAATACTTCGTTACATTCATTGACGATTATTCTAGATATGGGTATGTTTGCCTAATACAGCACAAGTCAGATACTTTTGAAAAGTTCAAAGAGTATCGTGTTGAGGTTGAGAACCAGTTAGGAAAAACAATCAAAACTCTACGATCAGATCGTGGAAGAGAATACCTTGACAGAGATTTCGAGGAATTCTTAGTTGAGCATGAGATAGTATCCCAGCTCACAGCACCTGGAACACCACAACAAAATTGTGTTGGAGAGAGGAGAAATCAGACCCTACTAGACATGATGAAATCTATGTTTAGTTATATCTCACTACCTAGTTTGTTATGGGGATATGCACTGCAAAATGCAATGCATATCCTTAATGTAGTTCCATCTAAGACTCCCTTAGAGTTATGGAATGGTTGTAAAACTAGTTTACGACATTTTCGCATACGGGGGTGTCCAACACATGTGCTGAAGAATAAGACTACAAAGTTGGAGCCACGTTTTCAGGTGTGCCTATTTGTAGGCTATTCTAAGGAGACTGATGGTGGATTCTTCTATAGTCCTGATGATAACAAAATGTTTGTATCGAAAAATGCTACATTTCTAAAAGTGGATTATATGAGGGAGTTCAAACCTCGAAGTAAAATGTTACTCGAGGAGTTACTTGCTGGTTCAACCAGCACACCATCGTCAATGACAGTTGAAAAATACATAGCACATTCGACATCTGAGCGTCAGATGCAAATTAGTCAGAATGATCTACCACCTAGACGCAGTGGGAGGGTTGTACGATAATCTGATCGCTACCTTGGGGTTGGAGAGGCACAAGTTGTCGCATCCAATGATGGTATATATGATCCATTGACCTATCGTAGTGCAAATAGTGATTCTGACAAAGAGGAATGACTCAAAGCCATGAACCTAGAGATGAAGTCTATGTACTCCAACTCTGTCTGGGAACTTATAGACCAACCTGATGGGGTAAAACCCATAGGTTGCAAGTGGATATACAAGAAGAAGAGATGAGCAGATGGGAATGTACAGACCTTCAAGGCTAGGCTAGTGGCCAAGGGTTATACCTAGAAATAGGGAGTTGACTATGAGGAAACTTTCTCGCCAGTAGCCATGCTCAAATCCATCCTCACTCTTCTATCCATTGCCGTATATTATGACTATGAAATTTGGCAAATGGACGTCAAGACTGCATTCTTGAATGGCAATCTTGATGAGAGTATCTATATGGTACAACCAGAAGGGTTCATAACCCAAGGTCAAGAGCAAAAGGTTTGCAGCCTGTAAAGGTCTATTTATGGACTTAAGCATGCATCTCGATCTTGGAATATAAGATTTGATACCACGATCAAGTCTTATGATTTTGAGCAGAATGTTGATGAGCCTTGTGTATACAAGCGTGTCATTGACGGGAATGTGGTTTTTCTTATTTTATACGTCGATGATATTTTACTCATTGGGAATGATGTAAAGATATTATCGGACGTGAAAACCTGGCTAGCTAACCAATTCCAAATGAAAGATTTGGGAAAAGCCAGTTATGTTCTTGGGATTCAGATACTTCAGAATCGCAAGAAACGACTGTTAGCTATGTCTCAGGCATCCTATATCGACAAGATCCTTCTGCGATTTGGGATGCAGATTTCCAATAAAGGCAATCTACCTTATCGGCATGGAATTCATTTGTCAAAGGAACAGTCTCTTAAGAAACCTCAAGATGTTGAGGAAATGAGACATATCCCATATGCCTCAGCAGTTGGTTATGCACAAGATCAGACATCTATTTTGTAGTCGGAGTAGTAAGTAGGTTTCAGTCGAACCCGAGATTGGATCACTGGGTGGCTGTGAAACACATTCTCAAGTATCTTAAGAGAACGAGAGATTATATGCTTTTATGTTCCGGTGAGGATATGATCCTAAGGGGATATACAGACTCTGATTTTCAGACAGATGTCGATTCTAGGAAATCAACATCTGGATCAGTGTTTACCCTAGGTGGTGGGGCTATAGTATGTTGGAGTATAAAGTAATCTTGCATTGCTGACTCCATCATGGAGGCTGAATATGTAGCAGCTTGTGAAGTAGCTAAGGAAGAAGTCTGGCTCCGTAAATTCTTGGGAGATCTGGAAGTTGTTCCAGATATGGATAGACCACTCATACTATATTGCGATAATAGTGGTGCAGTGGCAAATTCCAAAGAACCAAGAAGCCACAAGAAGGGAAAGCATATAGAGAGGAAATATCATCTCATCAAGGAGATAGTGCAGAGAGGAGACGTTATCGTCACAAAGATTGCATCCGCAGAGAACCTGGTTGATCGGTTTACAAAGACCTTGTCGGCTAAAGTGTTTGAAGGTCACCTAGATGGTCTAGGATTACATGACATGTCCTATTTGCTCTAGTGCAAGTGGGAGATTGTTGGGATGTATGCCTTAGAGCTACGTGTAATGTAAACGACTTTATATGTTTTGAAATAAAATGATGCATTATTCATTTATCAAAGTGTTTGTTTAATATTCGCATATTATAAATTATCTTGAATACCCTAGATTACTTATGTACCTTCAGACTTAGTGTATGGGTGTCATACACAAGAAGATTTAAGTCTGAAGTTAGTAATCTTAATAGTCTATAGAGAGCAAACAAAATAGGTACTTTGTTTGTGGTTTATCTATAGCCGCGGTCCATTCTATAATTGTATGGCGACCTTAATCTGGGATCGTCCATGTAGAGATATGAGAATGTAGGCACCTTGTATGATGTGATCATATAGGACCGGACCCAGATGGAAATGACATTCTTTTAATATCCGTTAAACAAAGAAAGTCATTTCGATCTACTAGATGGTCATATATGGATTGATCTTAATTCTGAGTGTACTACGAACTCATGCATGGCTAGATATGTCCTTTGATTTACAAAGGTGAGGTTGGTGTAGCAGTCCTGACCAATAGCTACGTACTTTAGGGGCATGGTTTGTTGTGTACCTGGGAACGTTTTACATAGACATGGAGTTCACTATTTCTTGCGAGAAGTAGATGAGTATATTTCTTAAGGGTTGATTCGGTACTTGAACGGTTAGAACGCTCAAGTCTTTCTATTACGAATAGAAAGATTAAAATTCATAATCGTTATGAATAAATCGTTCATTAGAGAATCAATGATACTTAAGGTAAAAATAATTAGAGGGGTATAACAAACATTATGACCTGACTCTAATTACGAGATACTCGTGAAAGGTTAATCTATATGTAGTGACTATATCGATGGATACCGACTTAGTTCGGCTTAATATATCATCTGCGGCAATGAGAGTGCAACTTCGGGATTTTAGTGGAATAACCTGGAGTTAATAATTCAGAATATTTAATTAAGAGCTTAATTAATATTTCGAGATTATTGGAGCTGAGAACCGTAGGTCCATTTGGTCGCCGTACTTGCTCGATTTACTACAGCAGATTTAGTATAATTGGATAGTCTAATTATATACTCACAAAGGTATAAATATTATTAATATGATTAATAATATTATTTTGTCACACTTGGAACTATATATTAAAAGTTAATATATGGTTTTAATAATTATATGATAATTATTAAATGAATAAAATTATATTATATTTGATATAATTTAAATAAGGTCATTATTGGAATTTCAAGTTTTGGGTTTTGGAAACCATTGGCATTATTTAGGAAGTTACACCTTTTAATGTGAGGGCTCTCTTCCCCAACTGCTCTTCCGAAAGTAGCTTTGCCACCTAACATCTCTTTAAACCAAGCTACTATACCCTCTGCTACACGCTACCTCCAACCTATAATCTATCAACTCTCATGTGATAATGTGTGCTAGAAGATAAGCCGGTGACCTACTCTTGTCACGTCAGACCTCTTTGGAATGTGCAAGTCCCCATGTAGCGCTTACGTCATCTTGACTTGATCACACCACTAACACCCCGACCCGACCAATTGGGTCGGGCAATTGGAACAACTGTCAGCCTGTCATGATGTGCTACTAGGTCGGGTCGTCTCTGAGGCCTTCACTCTGCTTTACTCTTCTGAACATCTTTCCAACTCGGGTCATGATCTTCTCTAGGTACCACATTAGGTCGGACATCAAGTGCAATCCATGTTGACCTCCTCGGTGGGCCGGATGTCTCAGATTCTTGGACTTGGGCCCCTGAGGCTTAGAAATGGAAATCCCTTCTATACCCTCACTCGAGATTATGATTTTTTTAGGGGGTGAAAACCACCATCAATACGTTTGTTTAAGCAAAAAAAGAAAGAACGAAAGAGAGAAAAAACAGAAACAAGATAATATTAAATTTTAATGGTCAGTAAAGTTGAGATGTCCCATGACCAATTATTTAAGCAAGCATCAATGATTGAATGATTCAAGATTTATTATAATCAACAAACCTTTGATCTGAACCGTCGATAATTTGATCAGTCCAGTGGGACACTATTATCAATAGTGATAATATGATGATAATAGTGGGCCATAATGTTTGAAGTTACGTCAGTGGTGCCGACAACTCAACGGAGAGGATAGGACTGAGCCATAATTTAGTTTTACTTGTAATTAAACCTTCGAAAGTAGATTATAGGAGCAATCACAATAAAGAAAAATATCTATAACATAACCATGTGTATCATGTTATAATACAATTTTTTTCATAGTCAGAAGAATCCGAAACCGAGTTGAAATTGAACCATAATCGATGTATAGGTAGTTTTCGGTTCCAATTAATCAGGTATTAATTTTGTAGGATAAGTTCCGATTCCATTAACTGTAATCACAAAAACCATGAGCAGAAGGTAAGAAAGGAGCCAACGAGCATGCATGACTGATTCAGACAGACTAATAAAAAATTGAAGCAATCTTTCAGAATTGGCTTGCACTTATACAACTTGTTAGTTCAATTTTTATTGGCAATGTCTGTAACAAAACAATTTCAATTGAGTTGTAATAAGTCTTGAAGAACTTGGTGTAATTGGACTGGTATTTGACAAAGCTGGACATGAAGATCAGACATGAGTTTGTGCTGCGTTCGTTGAAGCGTTCAAACGAGTGACGTTAGTGTCACGTTCGTGTTTCGGTTCGAATGAATCTTGGCAGAAGGTTCCCGTGCGTAGTGCGTTCATTAGTGCGTTCGAACGAAACATTCCAGAGAGCAAACGTTCAAGGTGCGTTCGAACGAAACCTTCCAGAGAGCACGCGTTCGATACGCATTCGAATGTCCGTACGTAGATAGGTTATTTTGGACTTGTTTTAAGCCTGTTTTGCACTCAGAAAACCTTTGGTTTTGTCCTACTTATATAAACACTTTATAGCCACCTTCATCAAGTGTTGAAAACATAATATCTCAAAACCTAAACATTTCCTAGCTTTTCAACCTTAGTGATTTCACCTTGAAGACTTTTTGATTCCTTTGTCTTTGCTGTTTTGGTGAAATCGATCTTTGTTAAACTGTCAACACAACAAACCCAATTTCCTAAATCTTCAGAGTTGTTAAGGAGGAAGATTGGTAGTCGGAGTTCCGGCGTTCAGAGTTTGTAGAGTTGATCCGCTCAGAGACTTCAAAGGTTCTGAAGAAACTGTGGGGTACGGGTTCGATGAGTTCTTCGAGTTCTTGTAGTTTAGAGGTACTAGAGTCGGTGAAGTTGCCACCATAGGTCTTTTACCATCGCTGTAAGTATTTCTCTGTTACAGTGGAGCTGGTAGCCGAGATACCCAAAATGATTTTTTACTCACACGAGTTTTCCATTTCGTCACCAAAATATTTGTATTGATGTTGTGTGATTGCTTTTAATATTCTATATTATATTATAATTGTTTAATATTGGGTTGCTTGTTGAGAATTTATAGACACATTAATTAAGATTTGTCTTAATTAATTGTGGTAAATTCCATATATGAGAATCTAGGATAAATACGAATTTGGACAACTAATGCAACCACTTCGGTCAGTTGAGTAGAAATCCGACCTTACCGTGAAAAATTATTTATGAGAGAGAAATTACTGAGAGAGCGAATATAAAGAATGCCAACTGGGCCTAATAAGGGAGCTGAAATTAGAATTGGCCCTTGTTTTCATGGGTTTTACAAATGGAAAGCCTAGTTTGTGTCAGCCCAATAATGTCTCATTTTTGCCTAAATTCTGTGAAGCGAGCAATATGGTGTAAAAGGGAAGCCTAGTAGCCACACTCAATTTCTTATATTGATTGGTAATCACCAAAATTTGAGATCCAAGAAGAGGTTTATAGGATTCACCAATATATTCTTTAAGCAAACGAGGTGTTGACCGTTGACATTGTTTATATTAATGCACGCATTTGCGCAATCAAACAACTAACCTTGTTGTCTTACTTGGTAGTGGTTACACATAAACAAGAAAAATAATTGAGACTTTCGTTATATGAATTTTCCAACTTGAGTTGCACTGACAGACCAAACAAGGGAAGAAAAAATGAATCTGAGATATGGGCGGCCATATGGCTGGATTCTCTTTGGCATGTTATGCTTTATTAGCTTAATGCCTGCTAATACAAACGCTGGCAAAGCCGCTTGCCACGACCCATTCTTTGGCAAGTGCTATGGCATCCTTCACACTTGTCCATCTGGTTGCCCTAGATTTTGTGAGATTGATTGCAGGCTCTGCAAGCCTTATTGTGGTAACTTATTTCTTTGTTTGATTAATTTTATATATGGTCAGCTAGATAGATTGATTAATTCCAATTTATTTTCATTTTGGGTGCAAATTAGCATGTGACAGGCCAGGAGCCGTGTGCCAAGACCCCCGATTTATAGGGGGTGATGGAATTATGTTTTACTTCCATGGCAAGAAAGACAAGGACTTTTGTTTGCTTACTGATTCTAATATTCACATAAATGGTCATTTCATTGGCAAGAGGAGCAATAAAGGACGCGATTTCACTTGGGTTCAATCCATTGGTATCTTGTTCGAGTCTCATCAGCTTTACATCGGTGCTAATAAGGTAGCAGAATGGGAAGAATCAACTGATAACATGCTGATCAAATTGGATGGACAAGATGTAATTATACCAATTGGTGAAGGCCAAATATGGTGGTCACAAAACAAAGGTTTCAAAATTCAGAGGCAAGCTGAGACTAATAAGGTGATAATTAGAGTAGAAGGGTTGTTTGAAATAGTTGCTAGAGTGGTTCCGATAAAGTTGGAGGAATCAAGAGTGCACGGATATGAAATCACAGAGGATGATTGCTTTGCTCATTTAGAGCTCAATTTTAAGTTTGAGTCACTGAGCAAGATGGTGGATGGAGTCCTGGGACAGACTTATAGGCCAAGTTATCGAAGCCGAGTGAAAATGGCAGCGGCCATGCCGATCATGGGAATGGCAAACAAGTTTGCTACTTCTCATCTCTTTGCTACTGATTGTGTTGCGTCTAAATTTGGGATAATAAAAGAGGATACAGTGAACAGAGAACCATTGAGTGTTGAATGTGGAAGTGGATTTGATGGGAAAGGACTTATGTGCAAAAGGTGAAAAGAGTATTGTAAATGTGAAGAGTGATAATTAATGATAACATTTGTATTGGCTCTTTGTTCTGTAGTGTTGTTTGTAGCACTGTGTTTATTTATTTATCAAGATCTGAGTTGATGATGGCTCCTTGTTCTGACTAGTTTATTTATCCCATATTGGTAAGATGTGAGCTACTAGTTGGTCAGCAAATTATATATAATGAAACACGTATATACGTTTTCGGCATCTTTGCGCTTGGGGCAATGACGCAGCTAGTGAGGTTCTAACCGAGGCGCGTCTATTGCTGGTTGAAAACTATTTCCAAACCCCCTCTTAGGTCTGGGTTTGGCCTAGGCCTTTGAGAATTTCTGGAAGGGCTCCCTTCGGGGTAAAGCCCTACAATCCTTTTCCAAAATTTTTGTCTTTGTTTACTTTGTGTCAGACTTGAATCACAGTTTTTACAACTCTTAGAATATGAGCCCGCCCGTTCGATTAGTGGCCTATATTGACAGTTAGGATTTGTGGTATGTAAACTGATAAAAGTTGGGTGTTGAATAGTTGCTCGTTAGAGAAGATAATAAAATTGGGACCTGATCGCAAAACATTTGTCGTGAACATGCTCAAAAATGGACTTTTGGCCGGATTGCATAGAATGCTAATAGGCCTGATGAGCCCTTTGTAAACGGGTCGTAGTCTTTTTTATTTTGCTGTCATAACAAAAAGATTAAAAAAACTAATCCATACATTAACGAGAAAAAACTGACAAATGGCCATTTTCTCTCGAGGCATTTCCACTGGAACGATAAATTGAGAGGAACTCCTCTTGAAATTCACAGGCAGGAAAGTCAAACACCAATATGAATTGTTGTTAGAGTTTCGGGTGATACGATTTCACCTATCAATTTAAGTGTTAATTTAATTAATTTTGCAGATAAAGTAAAGAGGATGAAAGCGAGCCAAAAGAAGATCTTGCAAACTTTAGAAGAGGATGGAACAACATATATCTAGGTAAATTTATAACTTTTTTCTCATTAGAATAATGAAGGGTTTGAAAGCAATTTCTAGGCCAGTAGGCATGAGGAACTCGAGACACAAGGCACATGGTCAACCCTGTCCTTAAGTACCAAATCCTCACCCTCATTCTCATCAAGTGGAAGACAGATACCAACCTCCTCACAAGAGAGAAGAAGTTAAAGGATTTATCAGGATTCCTGCTACCAATGGCCGCCATTTTGGCAATAGCAGGCCTGTGGCTCCTCAACAGTTCTTTGGAACCACGAATCTGAACAACCATCCTGCAGTTTTTGAATATGGAGCTAATGCAAGAATGGGTCAGAGTGGCAATCCTCCACTATTCAACAAAGGAAATTCTCCTCCAATGCACATTCCTCAACATGTGCATTCAGAAAACAGTAGGAGAAGTGGTGTAGAAACTCTATGGACCAGAGCTGAGGCAAATCGACCGTCCTAAATTTCACAAGCCGTATCATGATGTCGTTGACAGAAAACCCATATCACCTGGGGTACAAGATTCCCGATATCTCTATATTTTCTGGAGAGGATGATCAATCCTCCTTGGAGCACATTGCTAGATTCACCATCCAATATGGAGAACTAGTGAATTATGATAATTTCCCCAATTTTAACCTAAGGCTATCTTCTAATTATTTGACAGAAACAACTTTTACCGGGTATGCCACAATGTCCAGGAACTCAGTGTTTACTTAACAGGAAATGAAGAGACAATGTCACACTGAATTCTTCAGAGTTGAATCAGATGTGTGTATAGTAGAACTGTCTTGAGTGGCACAGAGAAGTGGGGAAACAACATATTTATTGCGTGTTTTAAGAAGATGAGAAATTGATATAAATTTATTTGCCGAAAACAGAGTTCGTAATGATGGCGCAAGGAGGCCTGAATATAGAGTTGAGGAAGAAATTCCAGGGAATGGAATTCAGTGATTTTTATGAGTTAGTTGCTAAACTGGCTGAGTACGATGAGTTACTGAGGGAGGAAAGCCACTGGAGGAACGCAATCATAGGAACTTATTGTCAAGAAGTGGATGCTCAGGAAATAAAGGATCCTGTATATGTCCTCTCCTGATTAAGAAATCACCAAAAGCATGGAAGAAGACAACGAATTTCAGTACCTTATAGTTTTCCTTCGATGTTGCCAAATTGAGGAAATCAAAGATTTCCTCTTGGAAGAAAAATATCTGGCTTTACCTCATGATCACAAAATCGATTCCATAGAGGAACCCAAAGGAAGAGAGTATTGTAAGTATCATAACTCTTACAATCATTTAATTAACTCTTACTGGGCTTTTAAAAGTGTGGTGAAGGACAAAATCAAAAAAGGAGTTATAAATTTTATTGAGAAGAAGGAAACCATACTGGTTGATGAAAACGCATTTCCTCCAGTGGCTAATGTAAATACTGTTAGGGTTGGTGCTCGGAGTGCCAATCCGAATCATATTTATGTCTGATTCATGAATACAAACGATTTTGTTTTCCATAATATTACTTAATTAATGGTTGCACCTCTTATTTTTATATACGTATTTGACCTAATTACGATTAGATTGAAAATAAATATGATTTAGTGATATGTATATATTAGACAAAGACCCATGATTTTCTACGTAGTGTGCAGTTACAACGTAATTTGTAATTGACATTAGGAAGCGTCACTATAAGTTGTATATTCTCAAATAATGTTCCTGGTCAAGATTTACTGACACGGGTCGGTTAGTAAAATCCGCTGAGACCAGTACATATCGTATATCGAGACTTGGTTCGATGATTTATCCCAATGAACCATGAGTCTTGGGAGACTCGTAATTTCCTAATAGATAGTACACCAACGTCAATATGAATCTTCTCGAGTCGAGTAACATAGTGGTCCTTCGACTTGAGATATCAATGTGGATATATGAGACATCCTCCACACTTTGATGGCAGTCAAGTCATCGATCTATTTAGATCAGACCTCCACCTGTTTGTTGGATGTGGACTGATGCTTATGATATCCTGTGAGTATCAGATAGAATCCGTCAGTCCTGTGTATAAGACATATGTATCTTGAACGTATTTGCGATCTAGTAAATCCATGGCCGTGGTATACTTCGGAAGCGAGTTCCGAGTGTTATTTAGAGATCGTAAATTTGAAAGTCGACTATATTATACCTTAGGGATTTGACGTTCTTATCTATATCCCCAGTATAATATTGATAGCCTGTGACGGAGAGATTATACTTATGCAATGACCTCGACTTGCATAGTTTAGCGAGATTATCCGTGGTCGTCATAATTCATGAGTGGGTGAATTATGGACACGAAATTTGATTCCGTGACGGATAAACCTAAACTTAGAGAGTCCCAAAATATGAAGTGTACTCGTTGAGCACTTGGGCAACACGTTATGAATAATATAGATTATTCATAGTACTTCACCGGATTAAATGAGTTAATTCAAATCGTTTAAACAATTAAACGAAAATACATGCATTAGGGGATTTTGGTCAATTAATAATTAATATGTATTTGTATTTGATACAAAATTTGATTTGATACATATTAATTAATTGTCAAATGAGATTTTGACACATGTCATTAATATATGTATTTTGTTATTTAGTGTAAATAAAAATATATATATACACTAATACTTATATTAATTAATTATTTAAATATTTAAATGTTAAATATTTAGATAATTAAATAATATATATATTTCATAATTATTATGAAATATGTTTTATTATTATTGGTAACAAGTGGCATGCTTTTTTTTTTTTTGAAGCTTGAAGAATTCAAATTGAATTTGATTTCTTTAATTATAATTAATTGACTTTAAATGACCAAAATGCCCCCAAGTTAGGTTAAGCCATATATATAAAGTGAAAAATTATTTTTTCTTCATTCATTAACCTCCATGGTCGAAAATCATCTTCAAAAGAAAGCTCCCAAATTTTCTTGAAGAAACCTGAAGAGAAATTGAAGAAATCAAAAAGAAAGTTTAAGGAAATTATGAGATTTTGAGGTAATCTTCAATATTCTTTCTTGTTCTTAAATATCTATAATAGTTCTAGGTTTTTTTTCTTTCTTGTTTTTGGGGCTTTTTGATTTGGAGGATGAATTTGGAGGTTAGATGCATGTGTGAAGTTAGATTGAATGATATTAGTGTAATATTAGTTCAATTTTATCATATGATGACTTTTTGCCATTCTAGAGTGTTATGACCACTATGATAACTCCTAGAATTTTTCTTGAGTTCTTCATTGGTGGTGGCTTTGATTGGTGTAAATATTAATATGATTAATGTTGAGAAAATTTGATTTAAAGCATGAAAAATGAATATTTTTGTACCCAGATCAGATCTGGAAATTCTGGAATTTTGGTGATGAAAAATATATTATTTAAATGTATTGGATGTATATTGGGCATTGGAATAATTTCCGGAAAGTGTTTCGGAGTGAAAATATGCGAAAACGGTGAAAAACGACGTTACCGGGTGAGTTTCGGGCTTACCGGGTGTTGGATGTCTAAACATAAAATTTATTACTGTTTGGGATGCCCATGAACTGCCCAAATACTATTGGGGCTGACCTGGACAGCCCCCATATGTATTGGTTGGTCGGTTCGGGAAAAAACGCGTTTTATGTCATTTTGCGGAAAAATATTTTCGTAAAAGTTTCGCGATATTTTCTAAATTATTTATATTGTTATTTTATAACAAATATAATATGGTTGGGTGAAATATGAATGAATTATTCATATTAGATATTGAATAATTTATTTGGTAAGTTTAAAAGTTTTACAGTTACGATTTCGCCCGAACCGCGTTTCCGCATGCGTCTTTGAGAAAACCCCAACAAATACTGTCACTTTTAACTTATGAGAGATGCTGAATTTGAAGCGAAAAAAAGTGGAATGAACACGAAAATCCATCCAGGAAGAGTAATCCACAAGGTTTGGGTTCCTAAGAAGTATTTTGTACAGGAAGATAAAGCAGGATGAAGCCCTAGAAAGGAGCACACAACTAAAACTTGGTTTCCTCCAAGAACCAAGCCAACTTATGCCTTTCCTTTTCAAAGAGACAACCGAGATTTGTGGCCCCTCTAAGGGTTTGACCAAGCAATCAATGGCACAAGGTAGAACATGAAAAATCTTTTGATAAACTCTCCTGAACCCATAATAAAAAGCTCATATTCTAAAGGACTGCTCTAAAGAGGAATGTGGAGTTAGCGCAGAAACCTATGAAGGCAAAGCCAAAATTTTACAAGAGGTATACTGAGGATCAAGAGTCAGTAGGGAGCTTTGATGATTTTTGGAGGAAGAGCTTGTAAGAAGTAATTTCATGGTCGGAGGGATTCATGTTCATTTTGGTTGTGCCATGGCAAACTTGACTCTACGATTAAACTTCCAGATCGAAAGTGAAAGGAAAGTTGTAGGAAAGGAAGATTTAACAGGAACTTCAGGGAAAAAACATTCATTTAAAGAGGAAAATAACAGTAAGCCACACCGTGGAGTGACTATTCAAGCTATGGAATTTGGAGGTCCCAAGAGGGTGATATTTGAAAAGTCTTTGGAGGAGATGACAAGGCATATCAAACCTCTGTACATTAAAGCCCATGTAAATGGAAAGCCAATATCCCGGGTACTCGTGGACAATGGGTCAGCATTTAATATAATACAATCCATGATGTTATTGATATTGGGAAAATCAGAGGATGACCTAATTTCAATGGAGGTTTATGTGACAGCTTTTACATGAGGGTAACCAGAACCTTGGGGTTTTGCTAGTAGAAATTATTATTGGAAGTAAGACTTCTCCCTCTGTTTTTTTTATAATGAATTCCACTGCAATATATCAAGCTTTCATTGGAAGGGATTGGATTGGTGTATGCCATCCTCCTTGCACCGATTCCTCATACTGTGGAAATAAGACGAAGGGGAAGTTGTATGGGTAGATGAGAAGCCTTTTCAAGCACATACCGACTCAATAGAGGCATTGTATTATGAAGAGAATTTGTGTCATTTTCTAGTTATTGGAAAGAATAAGTTTGGAGGACCAAGAGACATGACAACCAGTATGCGGGAAGCTAACAAGAATTAGCTCAAAACCCTCATGAAGTCATATGTTATTGTGCCTTTTAGGCCAAAGTAGGAGCCTATCATCACAGAAGTTGATGACTAACTTTACTGGAGAGGAATATACGGTGGTTGCAGCCGCAGTATCAAAAGCACATGTGCAGTCGGTTTTGAACAAGATAATAATTGAGGAAGTTTATGAGGCTCACGAAGTAGAAGTAATTTTTGAGGAAGAACTAGAGGAAGAAATTGAAGAAATCTAATTAAATGAATTTGATCTTGCTCCTCAAAAGATGGAGGACAATAAAACTGAAGTGTTGGACACCAGAAAAATTCAAGAATCATTTATGTCAGTGAACTTCTCCAGGATGACTTTAAAAATAAAATTGTTGAAATTTTATAGGAAAATAAAGATTGATTCGCTTGGAGTTACGAGGAAATACCAGGCCTTAGTAGGAGCCTTATTGAATACCGTCTCCCAATCAAGCCAGACTTCCTTCCACACCGCCAGCCTCTGAGAAGAATGTCAAATGAGGTGAAACTCAAAGTAAAGGAAGAGAATGAAAAGCTACCAAAGGTTGGTTTCATCCGGCCAACCAGGTACTCATAATGGCTGGAAAACGTAGTTGTAGTAGTAAAAAGAATGAGAGATTGAAAGTATATATTGATTTTAGGGACTTAAATTCCGCAACTCTTAAAGACGTTTATGTAATGCCTATGGCTGATACTTTAATTGATGCCACTGTAAAATATGTTTTATTGTCATTTATGGATGGTTTTTTCGATTATAATCAAATTTTTATTACGAATGAAGATATTTCTAAAACTATTTTTAGGTGTCTGGCTTCAACTGATACCTTTGAGTGAGTGGTCATGCCTTTCAGGCTTAAAAATACTAGAGCCACTTACCAAAGGGTTATGAATGCTATTTTTCATTATATGATTGAGAATTATATGGAGGTGTATATTGATGATATTGTTGTGTATCTAAAATTGAAGGTGACCACGTAGACAATTTGAGGAGAGGCTTTGAAAGAATGGGGAAGCATAAGCTCAAGCTCAATCCTCTCAAATGTGCATTCGGTGTCAAAATATAAAACTTCCTGGGATTTTTGGTTCACTAGAGAGGAATTGAAATTGACAAAAACAAAACAAGAGCAATTATGGAAGCTCAGCCTCCTCGAAATAATAAGGATTAGAGGTTCTTGGGGCAAATGAATTATGTGAGGAAATTTATTGCAAATCTTGCAGGAAAGACTAAGGAATTTTCAGACCTATTAAAACTTAAAGGTGAGGGGAGTTCAGATGGGATGAGAAGCATCAACATGCATTTAAGATGATAAATGAGTATTTGACTAAGCCTCATGTTCTTGTGCCACTAAGGGAAGAAATTCCTTTCAAATTGTACATATCAGACGCTCTTGAGTCAATTGGATGTTTGCTTGCTCAAAATAGTTCAGTAGGACATGCACATGCTATTTCTTATTTAAGTAGGAGCCTTTCCTCCACATATGTGAATTACTCTCCAATTGAGAAGATGTGTTTGGCTCTACATTTCACTTGCACTATGTTACGCCACTATATGATCTCCTCGTGAATTTTTGTGATGCCATAAACTGACATGTTCAAGTACATACTCAAAAGACCATTGATCACTGGAAGGATTGGTAAATGATCTTTATCCTTGTTTAAATTTACTTTAATTTATTTTCCTAAAAAATATATGAAATGTCAAGCCCTTGCAGATTTTATAGCTGATCATCATTGTTTAGGAAAAAAATAAGCAGGAATTAGAGCTTCAAGTGTACAGAGTTGAAAAGGCTCCCTAGATCCTTCAATTTGATTGCTCTAGTATTGAAAATTCAGGAGGAGTAGGAATTGTCAGTATTTCTCCTCCATGATCCAAAACAGCTATGTCATTCTATCTAGAGTTTGAATGCACCAACAATCAGGCAGAGTATGAAACACTCATCATCGGTCTAGAAATGCTCAAAGAATTGGGAGCATGAAGCATCTTCATCAAATGAGATTCTCAACCAGTATTGAAACAAGTAGTGGGAGAATACAAGTGCAACAACTTTTCATTGGCTCCTTATTTCACAACTGTCATATAGCTCTTGGAGTCTTTGGAAGAAGTGACATTCCAACATGTTCCTAGAGAGTATAATTGGGAAGCGGACTAGATAGCACAATTTTCTTATGGAATAAAAATATCGGAGGAGCACACATAAACTAGTCCCCATTCAGAAGCATTCACATCCTTCCATCCAGAAGAGAGGAATTAATGTAGAAGTCTTCAATACTGATGTAGGAATGGCAGGAGAATGAAAGGAAGAATTCAAGAAGTTCCTAAAGAATCCAAATGCAAGGGTTCCTCACATACTCAAATTTCAAGCACTAAATTTTATCTATTTCCTTCTCCACTTAGCTTTCCAGTCAGATGCCTCATCCTTGCTTTGTTTCCCTTCAATTCTGCCTCACTCCACTGTTTCAACTTTTCCTGGTTCCTCGGTACCCTCTCTTTCAACTTCAAAATTGTATCATTTGATTGTCTTGGGTCATAGTTCCGACACTCTTTAACTATCTCCTCATATTTGCCATAGGAATTCCAAATTGATTTATAAAAGAACATTTTTTGTGGCTTATCCTTCCATGTCGATATTCATTTTCTCTCGGTCATCTCTAATAAGATTGGGCAATGATTCGAACTCCAACAATCGTTATTTTAAGCCCTCAGCCCATAATTAAGATTAGACCATTCAGAATTACCAAAAAATCTATCAAGTCGTTCTTGTACTAAGTTTTCACCGAATCTTTGGTTAGTCCAAGTAAAAGAATACCCATTCCAACCAAAATCCTATAGATTGCAGCTATGAAATTATCTTCTGACTTCGCAATCGAATCTGGAAATTTTCCAGGCCCCTACTTTCTCATCCATCCGCAGTATTTCATTGAAATCCCCTTCCGCAAATCCATGGTAATTGAAACTATGAGGATAGCCTTTCAAATATTTTCCATGTATGTTTTTCTGCCCATTTTCAGGATGTCCGTAATGAAAAATAACTGAATAAGTGAATATGATCACTTTACAGTAGTACAACCAAATATCAAAAGTTTCAATCAAAGAAATCGATAAGGATCATAATTCTCATAGTACAACCATCGAAGTTCATCAATTGTTTCAAGGGAAAAAACAGTAGCCACACTATTGTTCATCAAAAGTTTCAATTCCAAATATCAAAAACCTGTAACATCAAATAAAATTATTAGTCAATTATCTGTAATAGTAATGTAAATAATATTATTCATTAATATAAACACATGCAATAACTAGAGAGAAACAACACCAAATAATAACAAAAACATACAACCTTATATGAATTCATCATCAGAATCGACATCCTCATTCACATCGTCATAAAACAAGTTAGGCTCAATCGTACACGTGGAACTTGATCCCGACAATTCTACAATGGTAATATTACAAATAAAAAAGAACACAATTTATTAGAAATCACATTGGCTTATGTCAAGAAAATATTAATTTCAATATTTTTAAACTAAACATTACCTGATGCGAATTCCTCAAATTTTTGCCCATCATCCATCGCAGCCCGAATATCAATTTCAGTCAGCTTAGATTGCAACCAATTTTGAGAAAAAATTAATGCTTCAACTGTGTTAGGAGATAATGAACTTTTAAATGGATCAATTATTCTCCCACCGGTGCTAAAAGCTGACTCAGAAGCAACTGTAAAGACTTGAATAGCTAATACACTCCTTGCTACCTTAGAAAGGATTGGGAATTTGGAAGAATTCACTTTCCACCAGTTCAGTAAATCAAAGTTTCAAAATCTTCTCCTCACACCATCCGACATATATCTAATCAAGTCACATTGAGTCTCCACACTTTGTTCATCCAACAAATAATTTTGGAATTGAAAATTGAGAAACTTTCGAGCTTCCCCACCAAAATGAGGCTTATCAACCAAAATGGTTTCTTTGTTAGATGACACACTCACCCTACTACTAGATGATCTCATGGATGAATCATCCTTAAAGTACCTATACAAGTCATTCAAAGCATCTCACACCCAATTCTCAACATCAAGAGCCTTAGAAACATCATAAATTTGAGAAAGAAAAAACTTGACATATTTCATCTTATAGCTTGGATCAAGAACAACACCAATAAATAACACCCAATTCACTTTTGCATGATTCTCCCAATACTTATCAAATTTCTTTTTCATGTCAGTTGCCATACATTCAAACAATCTATCACCACTTTTGGCATATTCACCCCATAAAGTTTGAATTCTAAACAAATCATTGAAAAAATTATTTATAGTCACATGTAATGAAGCCGAAAATGCAATTGTAACATCATAAAACACTTCCAAGAACTTTACTAAGCATCTACATCGACTCCAATCATCCAACCTAGGGGTCCTTTAATTTTAACCCCATCAAAATACAATCTAAACCTAGGATCATCATCTTCCAACCTAAAAAAAGCTTTCTCAAAAATCTCAGTTGCCTCTAACATCAAATCAGTAGAATTCCACATAGTCTCCACATCAAGGCATAAAAGGCTTTTAGACTCAATCTTCTCCCTCTCAATACTACTTTTAAAACTCACTTTCCTAGCAGGAGATGATCTCACATATCTTACCATATTCTTATTTTCTCAATCGATTCATTATTCTCTCGCAAGCCATCTTTTACAATAAGGCTAACAATATGTGCACAACACCTAATGTGAAGAAATTTATAACCTAAAACAGTGGTAGACCAATCTTTAGTTTTCCTTGTAATATATCTTATTGCACCATCATTAGAACTATCATTATCCACAATGATAGTCATAATTTTATCAATTCCCCAATCTAACATGCAAGCCTCGATAAATTTACCAATTGTCTCCCCCGTGTGATTAGGCACTTGACAAAAATTTATAATTCGCTTATGAAACTGCCAATCATCATTTATCCAATGGGCCATCAGACACATATAATTCAAGTTTTGAATTGAAGTCCAAGTATCTGTGGTTAGACACACACGTTGAGACTTAATAATATTTTTCAATTTATTTTTCTCATTTTGATACATTTTCAAATAATATATTGCTATAGTCATGCGAGAAGGAACTATCATTCGAGGATTCAAATATTGAGAATAATTCCTAAACCCCTCCCATTCCACCAGTTTAAATGCCAACTCATCAACAATTATCATCCTAGAAAACATAACTCTAGCTTCTTCAACTGTAAAATGAACTGGTTTTAAGCTACCCAACCCTGTGCCATATTTCAGTGCCTCAATTTTCAATGTTTTTTGCTTAGGATCAATAACTCTATAAGGGTACTTCTTACACCTAACATTTATATGGTACGCAAAGTTGAAGTACTATGGAAATGAGAATCTGCCATATACTCAAACCCATAATAATTACACTTGGCTTTTTGTTCACCGTCAACAATTATCTTTTCAAAATGCTCCCAAACAGAAAAATCAGAAGATTTACTATCTTGCGACTTAGGCTTTGCCTTCCTAAAATATTTTCTCTTTTTAGGAACGGAAGACTTACTTTTAGTAGGAACAGAAGTATCCTTAAAATTTTTGGCTTCATTATTCTCTTCCTCGCTTAAAAAAATTTCAACCTCCTTATTCATTGAGTCTGCTGATGCTTCCATCCACCCTAGAAATAAAACACAGAAATATAATTAATATATGTTACAACCTGGAAGTGATTATATGTTACAATCAACATCATTACAACAATAACACTTACTGCCGGTAGGGACAATTACATGACACAAGATGGAAGTTAGGTATAAAAAATAACACTAGAAAATGGCATCACAACCATTTCCATGGCCCTAATTAACATCAATAATTAATGTTTAGTGACCCCCAATACCCAAATATCTTTTGTATCTCACATAAAAATGAATCATTCAACTCACTGTAAATGAATCATTCAACTCATGGTAATAGATTCAATAATTTAAAAATGGTTATTTGAATTCACTATCTATCTCTCGAAAATCTCACCACAATAATAAACAAAAGACAGTGAATTAGATTTTTAGAAAAAAAAAACTCATTTTCACAAGAAAAGTTCAAGCTATTACAGAATCCTAATCATTATAATGACACCCTAAACATTCTTAAAGATGATCATTTATCAATCATGTAATCCAATAAAATTGATTATCTTAATAAACAAATGATATTAAAGACTATTAAATTGAAAAATAATTATCTTCAATGTGAAATTTCACATTCAAAATCTTACAAATGAATTTGATAATTAAACCTAATTAAATCAGTGGATTAATACAAGACAAATATTAATTTTAAAATCCCATGCCCAAGTGATCTGGATGGACACTGAAGAAGTGTCGGCGAGAGAGACGGAGGAAGGATGGTAAAATACGCCAGTGGTGTAAAGTGTCAGTTGAAAAATGGTGTCAGTGTCAAGATTTTTAACACCATTTTTTTTGTTAAATTTTAATTTTAATTTTTTTTAATAAAAATGATAAATATAGTACTCAGTACAGATGAGAGACTGAGAGAGCAAAAAATGACATACCTCATAGGTTATCACTGCTTACTATTTACAGAGGAGAGACCGAGAGAGCAAAAATTGAAGCCTTGAAGGTTGATAATTGATATGATGTACTGGACCTGGTTTAGAAACTACAAAGGAGAGATTCAGATTTCAGAGAAAAGAAGAGGGGAAGTCGGCGCATGAGATTAGAAAAAAGGGGGAATGGAAAGAAAACCTAATTTCGTTGGTATATATACTACCGGGTCAGGTTGAACCTGAAATTTATTATTCAAAACCATAACCCGGAC
The DNA here is from genome assembly GCA_019454045.1 of Zanthoxylum bungeanum. NCBI lineage: Eukaryota > Viridiplantae > Streptophyta > Magnoliopsida > Sapindales > Rutaceae > Zanthoxylum > Zanthoxylum bungeanum. The sequence continues at coordinate 3,949 of SKCR01038842.1, read as the reverse complement.
CGCAAATTGCGGTTCATGCCATTTTGACTCGAAATACACATACATACTCTTATAAATCGTGCGGTTTTCTATGGTTTGGGTCGGGTCGGGTCGGTTCTTGATTTGACCCGACCCTATGTTCACCCCTAACATAGACAATTTGAGGAGAGGCTTTGAAAGAATGAGGAAGCATAAGCTCAAGCTCAATCCTCTCAAATGTGCATTCAGTGTCAATATATGAAACTTCCTGAGATTTTTGGTTCACTAGAGAGGAATTGAAATTGACAAAAACAAAACAAGAGCAATTATGGAAGCTCAGCCTCCTCGAAATAAGAAGGAATTACATAGGTTATTGGGGCAAGTGAATTATGTGAGGAGGTTTATTACAAATCTTCCAAGAAAGACTAAGGAATTTTCAGACCTATTAAAACTTAAAGGTGAGGGGGAGTTCAAATGGGATGAGAAGCATCGGCATGCATTTGAGATGATAAATTAGTATTTGACTAAGCGTCATGTTCTTGTGCCACCAAGGGAAGAAATTCATTTCAAATTGTACATATCAGTCGTTCTTGAGTCAATTGAATGTTTGCTTGCTCAAATTAGTTTAGTAGGATATGCGCATGCTATTTATTATTTGAGCATGAGCCTTTCCTCCACATAGGTGAATTACTCTCTGATTACGCCCAAAAAGTACTTGCGGTTATCGCAGTATAGTTGGGGAGTCGATTCCTCAGAGAGATGGTTACAAAGAACTGATTTACTTAAACAAAACATTAGCAACAACTTAATTAAATAGAAAGGTTGAATTGATAATATAAGATAAAACTATGGAAAATACTTTAAGAATATCAGCAGAGAAAAGTAGCAAAGCGTCGGGAATCCCTCTTGTATCAAATCCCTATATTCAATTATTGATTCATGTTATTACTCAATTGAAGGTTTCACATCCCAAACCAACAATAAGAAGATATTAAATTCTAAACATATTAAATTCCAATGTAACCAATAATTTATTTTCTCTATATTAACAACACACAAAGTTATCATTATGACCTATCTAACGTCGATAATATACCCTCAGACACAATACTGCAGAAGGAGACCAACTCATAAAACAACTTTAATAGTCACAACTGGATTTCCCAATCACACATAGAAAAAGCATGATTGAATCCATATGCAAGTTGAATAAATACAGTTTCTGGATTCATAAATCATAGAATAATAAAGAACAATAAACATAAATTGTATTAAAAGTTTAAGAGTATTTAGGAATCAACAACATGAATATAAAAACTTAAATACAAGAGTTCATCATTACCTTTTCCTAGGAGATTAGTTCTCCATGGAAGAAAGAGACATAGTCTGAAGAGATTGCAGCAGCATCCTATCTATCATGAAGTTTCGTTCTTCAATCTCAAAATTATGTTTTTGGCTCTTTGTTGTGTGTTTCTTCTCTCTCATTTTCTCCTCCTTTAGGGTTTCGACAAGTTGGGTTTATATAGGGGAAGTTCCGGAGTCATTGTGAGCATCAAACATGTCTAAATTAGGGTTTTGGTATCTTCCGAGGCGTCGAGGCGCCCAACTTGCTAGACTTTGTATGGAGTGCAGTTTTCGTAGGCGCGTCGCGACGCCAATGAGGGCGGGTCGCGATGCACGACAGCTTTACTGATTTATATTTTCTGTGTTTCCGCTATTCCCGCGTGCTTCTGATGCGTCCGTAAGGTCCCAAAACATGTATAATTGCTCCAAATTTCATATTCCATTGCTCCTAATAACAAAGCACAAAATAATTTCTAATTAAGATCAATTACATGATAATTAAGCCGAGTTAGCGATGTTCAAAGTACACTTTCATGCACTTATCACAGCCCCCAACCAGCTTATTGCTAGTCTCCAGCAATTCAAGCGTAAAGTAAAATAAGAACTAAATGAATAAAACTATCTAAGCCACTTTTGTAGGGATCACGATTGTATTTAGCATATGCAACAAGCCTTTAAACCCCTAGGTGGCCCTAGTGGACGAGTTATAGTCTCATGAGGGCTTACAGCGACGACACCCGCAAACGTCATTTAAAACTCATACATTTATGCAAAATTAACAAAATGAAATAGTCCCAAAAGTTACACATATTGTTTTCCTCAAAGAATGCTTAGTAGTGAAATTGGAGAACTTTCAAAGTACTCAAAGCAACTCGAATCCAAGTCATTGAATAAATCATCTAAGCCAGACTCACATTGTGTGTGTGTAAAGGTTCATTCACAGCTTGACTCCTAGGTAAGCCAACTCAATGATTTTGTTTAAAAATTAGGATTCGATGGGTCAAATCAACCTAGATATCTCGATTATGCTCTTTAATTGCCTTTATGTGCGCAGTATGATATGATTTTTTTTCTTTTCTTTGTCTCTTTTTTCTTTTCAACTTTTTTTTAACACATCTACCTTTTAAGGTAGCATTTCTCCTCATGGTGGTCTTAACACTCGCCCATGGGTATCTTCACGCTTATTGGTTATAGGTGGTTTAATTTATTTCTTTCGAGAATTTCTCTTTTTATTTTTAACCACACCATACGTCATAACACTAGCAAATCAAGATATACATCTAAACAAATGGTCATTCATTGATATGTTATTTCTTTAACTAGTCACTTTGCCAACTACGTAGGTTCTTACTGCTAAAATCCTATAATTAAATGCTTACAAGTCTAACCTAGATCAACTACTCAAGGCATCAGATAAAAATACATTAAAGAACTTATCATTTCTAAAATTTCACCCTAAAACAAACAATATCACCATTGGACTTATGTTTTACTATTAAGGACTAAAAACAAATAAAACAATTTTTTTTATAATAGATATTATCACTCCATGTATACACCCCTACACTTAAAACTTGCATTGTCCTCAATGTAAGATAAATCTAAAGAAAAATGAGTAAGGAACAACACTACCAGGCGCGGAGTTGATCAGGTTCCTGCTAGTGAGACTTTAGTTGTGTGGCTGTGTAGGTTGCGTTAACACCTGCATAAATACTCATGCAGATAATAAACATGCAATTAGCACACAATAAAATAAAACTACAGTAAATAAAATAAAAATAAATAGATAAATAAATAAAATAAATACAGATGCAATGGTTGCCTCCCCGCTAGCACTAAGTTTAACTTCTTCAGCCAGACGCAACCATTTAATTTTGTCATGGTGGCTTCCATGTAGTGAACTGATAAAGGCATGAGAAAGAAGTTTTGTCTAGCTGTTGCAGTTTATCTATTGATCCCCAGGGTCTGGTGGTTGAGATTGTAGGCTGCACATATGTAAAAGTTGGTTCAATCTCCTTTTTAACTTCCCAGGGATCATCTACAAATGAGCACTAACTCTTCTTTTCCTCATTTTACGGTTCTTTGGGGTCAATTTCAGTTCGGGAGGGTGTGATTCATGTTATAAAAAGGCTGTTTCTGGTAAGATTGTGTCTAGCATGTATGTATATTGGCACTCATCATCATCCCGTGGTTGTTTCTCAACATGAAAAATGTTCACCTCTAGTGTCATATTCCCAAATGATATCTTCATGAGACCGTTCCTGCAATTGATAAGTGCATTAGCTGTAGTAAGAAAAAGTCTACCTAAGATGAGAGGAATTTTTGACTTAGTGTCAACCACAGACTGCGCGTATCTAAAATTAGAAAATCAACAGGGTAGTAGAATTTATCAATTTGTAATAAAACATCCTCAACTACTCCCCATGGTGTTCTGGTAGAGCGATTAGCTAACTGTAAAACCACAAATGTAGGTTTAATCTCTCCAAGCCCTAGATGCTTATAGATAGAGTATGGCATGAGATTAACACTAGCACCTAAATCTAATAACGCTTGACCAAACACATATGTGCCAATGTGACAGGTAATGGTGGGACATCCTGGATCTTTATATTTTGGTGGAGTCCTCTGTTCAATTACTTCACTTGCT
>SKCR01038841.1:0-100784 GCA_019454045.1 Zanthoxylum bungeanum | reverse complement strand
TCTCTTATTGATCAATCCCATCACGATGGAATCGTAGAAGAATAATATTGAGTAAGAATCACATTCATTAAATAACCTAAGAACTAATTGCCATAAATTCATATGTTTGATCATATCAAACATCTTGAACAATTCAAAGACTCATGATGAATTTTAAAGATACAGTTTTCAAAACTTCAAATCGAATATCTTTGAACCATTCAAAATATTCTATCCGCGTTTCATCAGAAACATAATGAAAGTTCTTGAACCATTCAAGACGTTCAATATATATTCTTTTGGAAAACACGTAACTAAGTCATGACAATTCATTAACTAAGTTACCAAGTAAAGAAAACTATCCAAGGCAATTTCTAATTCATTAAACTATATACATCCAATGTATTAGTTTAATAAATCTATGGTCCAATGACGATCATTGGTTAAATGAGATTTAATCACATTCCTGAATACAATATTCATTAAATGGATAAGGATATGTGGTGTAATCTCATATCATACCATCATTTACCATACGGAATAAACATCTAATGTTTATGTGATAAAATCTCATAAAGCACTGTTCTAAATTATTTACTTAACCGAATATTTTTCTTAATATTTATCTCTATATCAATGATGCTACTAGTCGTATTAAAATATGTAACAACTATTTATAAAGAACAAGTAATTGTCCAATAGTCACAAGTTCTGATATCAAATATCAAAACAATCATTAAACAATATTTTAAATAACTAGACGGGAGATCTGGTATCCAATACATATAGTTGTCGTATTGTGAGAATTAATATTCTCTACACACAACTATACACATCTTATTTCTTTAGCTTTATAATTTACCTTCAAATATTCACAACAATTGTAGATAATTGATTAGCAAACTGTGTCTGACACATTACCTCTAAAGGTCACTAAAGCCAAGAAACGTCATTATTAGATAAACAAATACCTAATGGGGGTTTTCTTAATACCAGTCAAGAATATCTAGACATGAACAAATTCACGTCAATTCTTATCGCACAAGAAACTATTCTCTCTATACAATTATATCATAAAACGAATATCTATTTAGATTACCTAATGTGACTTAGTAACTAAGTCACTAACCATCTTGATTTTAAAAGAAAATCGGAATAACAGTTCCCGATGGTTTTGACTAATCTAACAATATCCAAGCCTACTATTAATCTAGAACCTATTCTAGAAATCTGTAACCAAAAGGAAAGTCAAAAAAAATATATATATAAAATATGCATGCAGTGGATTAAAAGTTTAATTCTATCAATAATATAGAATAAAGGAAACATTACAATTTTTATAATATTACACACTGCATTGGTTATGGATTTTTAACCCAGCAGTGCCTCTCACTATTTTATGTAATACCGTAATCCCCAACGAAAAATGAAAATTCAATAATTAAATCGAATTCCATAATTGGAAGTGGACCCCGTGAATATATTTTGACTCACAGCTTTGGCACATTCTCGCCTACGTATATTCACAGGTAGACAACTCATTATCAATCACACTCACTGTGACTCCAGATTTTGGTCATGGTCGTTTCTCGTTATGACAGCTTTGGCACGTTCACAATGAGGCGTATCAAGGCTTCACTTGTCAGTGACAAACTGAAGCTACCGATGTAGTCCTGACAGCTTTGGCACGTTCAGGATTTCCACTTTCACTTGAATTTGTCTCTTATCATATAAATTCTACCGGTGCAAATGAACTACCATCAGCCATAACTGCACAGCTTTGGCACGATACAGCTACAACATCAAGAAAACATTTGCATCAGTACTGACAAGGTGGACCAAGAAACAAGTATTCCTAATACTAGTTACTTTAATGCCTTATTTAAGCGGGGATATTCCTTAAGAGGTTCTTTACTCTACATCAAATGCAGATTTTAATTTAGATCAATTTCTCAATAGTTCAATTCTACCTTAGAAAACATAACTTAACTTAACCATTAAATCTACGTTATATTTTTTGTTAACGTAGAACCGAAAAGTTAAGAAATATTTAAATTACATGCATGTGAAAATATCAAAATTGTATTATATATCATAAATCAAGCATGATAAATATAATGGATGAAGTATCAGACCTGCTCTGATACCATTTTTGTTATGGTTTTAGCGCGGGCGCAGCGGAAGCTCGCTGTTCGGGCGAAATCGCAACTTTAAAAACTTTTAAAATTACCAAATAAATTATTCAATATCCAATATGAATAATTCATTCGTATTTCACCTAAATATATTTATTCAATATCAAATAACAACATAAATAGGTTAGAAACATCGCGAACTTTTACGAAAATATTTTTCCGTAAAATGGCATAAAAAGTATTTTTGTCAAAACCGACCAACCAATACACATAAGGGCTGCCAAGGTCAGCCCCAATAGTACTTGGGTAGTTCATGGGATGCCCAAAGAGTGACCAATTCATTGTTTGGACAGCGGACACCCGGTAAGCCCGAAACTCACCCGGTAACGTCGTTTTTCACCATTTTCGCATATTTCAACTCCAAAATAATTTCCGAAAATTGTTCCAATGCCCAAAACACATCAAATAAATTTATACAACATACTTTTAATCACCAAAAATATAGAATTTTCAGATATGATTTTGTAACAAAAATATCATTTTTCATGTTATAAATCCATTTTTCTCAATATTAATCATATTAATACTAACACCAACCAAAGCCACCACCTATGAAGAACTCAAGAATAATTATAGGAGTTACAAGAGTGGTCATAACACTCTAGAATGACAACAAGTCATCAAATGACAAAATTGAATCAATATTACACTAATATCATCCAATCAAACTTCACACATGCATCTATCCTCCAAATCCATCCTCCAAATCAAAAAGCCCCAAAATCTAAGAAAGGAAGAAACCCTAGAACTATTCTAGATATTCAAGAACAAGAAGCAAGCTTTCTAAGTTGAAGATTATTGAAGATTACCTCCAAATCGTGTAATTTTCTTAAACTTTTTCTTGAATTTCTTCACTTTTTTCCTTGTATCTTCAAGAAAATTTTGGAAACTTTTTAATGGAGATAGGTTCGGCCATGCCTTCTAATTAATGGAGAAAATAAAATTTTCAACTTAAAAAATCAAGGCCAAACCGACTTTGGGGTTTAAAGAAGGGTATTTTGGTCATTTGGTCAACTAATCTAATTAATTGATAATAATAACCTTTAAGTTAACAAATCCAATTTGTAAACTTTAAGCTTAATAAAATCATGCCACATGTAACCAATAATAATCAAACATATTGCATAACAATTAAGTAATATTGAAAAATTTAATTATCTAGATATTTAACATTTAAATAATTAATTAATACGATTATTATTATATATGTATTTTTATTTACATTAAATAACAAATACATATATTAATGGCATGTGTCAAAGTCTCATTTGACAATTAATTAATATGTATCAAATAAAATCTTGTATCAAATACAAATAAATATTAATTATTAATTGACCGAAATGCCCATAATGCATGTATTTTCGTTTAACCATTTAAACGACTCTAATTAACTCATTTAATTGGGTGAAGTATTATGAATAATCTATATTATTCATAACACGTTGCCCAAGTGCTCAACAAGTACACTTCATATTGTGAGACTCTCTAAGTTTAGGTTTATCCGTCACAGAATCCAATTTCGTGTCCATAATCCACCCACTCATGAATTATGATGATCACAGATAATCTCGCTAAACTATGCAAGTCGAGGTCATTGCATACGTATAATCCATTCATCACAGGCTATCAATATTATACCGGGGATATAGATAAGAACGTCAAATTCCTAAGGTATAATATAGTCGAATTTTAAATTTACGATCTCTAAATACACTCGGAACTCGCTTCCGAAGTATATCACGGCCATGAATTTACTAGATCGCAAATATGTACATAATGCATATGCCTTGTATACAGGTCTGATGGATTCTATCAGATACTCACAGGATATCATGAGCATCAGCCCACACCCAACGAACAGGCGGAGGTTTGATCTAAATAGATCAGTGACGTGACTGCCATCAAAGTGTGAAGGATAACTCATATATCCACAGTGGTATCTCAAGTTGAAGGACCACTATGCTACTCGACTCAAGAAAATTCATATTGACTTTGGTGTACCATCTATTAAGAAATATTCAGTGAGTCGTTCAATATTTATCAAATAAACACCTATATGTCTATACGAGTCTCCCAAGACTCATGGTTCATTGGGATAAACCATCGGACCAAGTCTCGATATACGACATGTACTGGTCTCGGCGGATTTTACTAACCGACCCGTGTTAGTAAATCTTGACCAGGAACTTTATTTGATAATATACTTTTAGTAGTGACACTTCCCAATATCAATTAAAAACTACTTTGTAACTGCGCACTACAAATATATTATCGGGTCTTTATCTAATATATACATATCACTAAACTATATTTACTTTCAATCTAATCGTAATTAGATCGAATATGTATATAAAAGCAAGAAGTACTACCATAAATAAATAATATTATGGAAAAAATGAATTGTTCGTATTCATGAATCGGACATAAATACGATTCGGATTGGCACTCCGAGCACCAACCCTAACAAGGTCATTGTTTCCAAAACAAATGCCCTTCCCCTTTCACCCCTTGATATTTTCGGCCATGGTGTTATTATTTTTAAAAATTTTTACTACAATATTTAATTACCATAATAAGAAAATATTACAAAATTGAATGTGTTATTACCTTTCAAAAAGGTGTAACATCCAAAATAAAACCAAGGGTTTCCAAAACCCAAAATTTGGAAATTCCAAATTTGACCTTATTAAATTATATCACATATAATTTAATTTCATGTATTTAATAATTATCATATAATTATTAAAACCATATCTTAAATTTTAATATATAGTTCCAAGTGTGACAAAAATAATATTATTAATCATATTAATAATATTTTCATATGTGAGTATATAATTGGACTTTCCAATTATATTTAATCTGTTATAGTATATTGAGCTAGCATGGGGATCAAATGGACATACGGTTCCGAGCTCCAATAATCCCGAAATATTAATTAAGCTCTTAATTAAATATTCAGAATTATTAACTTCGGGTTATTCCACTAAAAACCCGAAGATGCACTCTCGTTGCCGTAGATAGATAAATTAAGCTGAATCACGTCGGTTTCCATCAATATAGTCATTACATACAAATTAACCCTTCACGAGTATCTCATAATTAGACTCGGGTCATAATGTCTATTGTACCCCTCTAATTATTTTTACCTTAAGTACCTCTGATTCTCTAATGAATGATTTATTCATAACCATAATCTTTCTATTTGTAATAGAAATACTTGAGCACTCTAACAATTCAAGTACTGAATCAACCCTTAAGGAAGATACTCATCTACTTCTCGCAATGAGTGAACTTCATATCTATGTAAAACGTCTCCAACTACACACCAAACCATGTCCCCAAAGTATGTAGTTATTGGTCGGGATTGCTACACCAACCTCACATTTGTAAATCAAAGGACATGGCCTGTCATGCAGGAGTTCGTAGTACACTCAGGATTAAGATCAATCCATATATGACCATCTGGCAGATCGAAATGAATTTCTTTATTTAACAGATATTATAAGAAACTCATTTCTATCTGGGTCCAGTCCTATATGATCACATCATACAATGTGTCTTTATTCTCATGTCTCCACATGGACGATCTCGGATCAATGTCGCCATACAGTTATATAATGGACCGCATCTATAGACAAACCACAAACAAAGTACCTGCTTTGTTTGCTCTCTATGGACTATTTTAGATTACTAATTTTATACTTAAATCCTATTGTGTATGACACTCATACACCAAGTCTGAAGGTACATGAGTAATCTAGGGTAAATATGATAATATACCATATGTGATATTAAACAAACACTTTGATAAATGAATAATGCATCATTTTGTTTCATAAAACATAATATTGTTTACATTACATGATGCTCTATGGCATATCCCAACAAACACTTCAAGAAAAAGGACCTACATTGTCTAATCTTTTAGCGTCGCAACAAACGGCGCCGTAAAATGTACTTTTCGCATCGCCAAATTTACGACGCTGAATGTCATGACTTTTAGCATCACCAAAATTTGACGACTCGAAAAGTATGATTTAGCGATGCCAATTTAGTGGTGACATTAAAAAGTTAATAAAAATCATAATTTTTTTAATTTGACTTTAAGCGACACTAAAAATATTTGACTTTTAGCATCACCAATAAATTGGCAACGCACAAAAGTCAATAAAAATCATAATTTTTTTTATTTTGACTTTTAATATCTCCAAAACTTTTTAAAAATTTTGGTCAAATATTTTCCACCTTTAATAATTAGCTTTAAAATTTTGAATTTTAGCGTTGATAATGGCGACGTTAAAAGTAAAAATATCGACGTTAAAAGTTAAAATTTTGGGGCAAATATTCTCACTTTGTAAAGACCGTTAGCGGCGCTAAAAGTCATATATATATATATATATATATATATATATATATATTCGTTTTTCTTTCATTTGCACTCATTCTCTCTATTTTTCTCTCCTATTCATTTTTTCTTTGTTTTATTGTTTTATTTTTGTGTTTTATGTTAACATCTTATATTTTTGTTTGTAGAAAAATGAGATGGAGATAATGAAAATGAACATGAACATGAAGATTGAGATGAGGAAAGTTAAGATGAAGAAATCGAAGATAAAGAAGAAGATGAAAATGAAGATGAAGAAGATGAATATGAAGATGAAAAACATTAATTTTGTATTTAAATATTTCATAAATATAAATTATCATTTTATTTTTGTTTAAAGTAATAAATTTTATAATTTTATGTTTAATATCAATAAGTTTTTTTTGTTATAATTCCTTTTTTGATTAATTTTTAATAAATATATTATTAATTGTAATAATTATTAATAAATATATTAGAATTTAAGAAAATAAGTTACTATAAATTAAAAATAAATTATTGTAAATTATAATGAATGTTAATTATTATTTTTTAATTTTGACTTTTAGCGTCGCTAAAAGTCAATATTTGACGACGCTAAAAGTTAAAATTATGTTGCTAAAAATCAATATTTTTAATGTTGCCATTGTGATTGGCGACACTAATAGTCTTTAGCGTCGGAATTTTACGTCACCGTTCGGTGTCGCTAAAATTTTTTGTGTCGTTGTACATGACTATTAGTGTCATCATTTGACGACGTTAAAGAGTTGTATTCTTTTAGTGTAATGGAGAAAAAATAAAAAATTCATAGCCTAAGATTCAAAGGAATTAATTAGTTTAAAAGGAGAAAACTAACAATTGGACCTATTTAGTAATATGTGATAAATATTATATTATTTTTCAGAAATAAAAACTTACGGACCTAAATGATGAAATTTTAATATAAATTTTCACACACACAAAACTAATGAGCAAAGAATTTGACTTATTCTCCGAAGTGATAAAAAAATGATTTAAGAATTATTCAATTACAAGCAAACACAGAAGTATCCCATTTACGGCACGTAATATCAAATATTAAAAGCCACATGATTCTCGTTTTCTCTAATAATTTTCAATTAATCCATTTGATAACATATAATTGAACTATCTAGTTAGTCAATTAACCCCCTTTTCATTATTTATTATATATATCTTGTTAGGTCATATACGTTGAAGTTAGAAGTTATTTACAAAGACACAGCCCTGAGTTTTAGGGGCGTTAGGTTAGTTCATAAAGTGTGGTATGGAAATAACTGCTAATATTCTGTAGGTTGAGAAGTAAAAGGAGGAATTCATACGGATTAACTAGTTAGTGAGGTAATAGTTTATTAAGGCGATGATCAGTCACATTGGGATTGAGACATAACTCGGACTCTTATGAGAGATAGCAATGAGAATTGGAAGTCCCTACCGATAAACTTTTAGTCCAAAAACAAAATGTAGAACATAACTAATCTTAGATTTAGAGCTCCAACCGGTTACATGTGTGAATCCTCATAATCAACCATAATTATTTACAATACATCTTAGTTTATCTTTTATTATTAAGTCATCAATGGTGTTGCTAATCTTATTTTTTGTTTTTCATTTTTTTTTTCAAAACTCATGTCAATTATTTATTAACGAATAATCATAGAAATATACATTTAATGTGATAAAAAAAAAAGGGGTGGAGATTTAAGAAAGAAGATAAGTACAAAGGACAAATAGCAAGAGTCATGGTCACTAAAACAATTTTGTATTTAACAAGTTGTCTTGTCTTGATCACCTTTTAAAAATCATAATCCAAATCCATTAAAGTAATTACAAGACGTGTGTGGATATGAAAAGAGTCTCTAATTATATAATGTACAAAGAGTAACCCTTTGATAATGAGAACCATAAAGTAGATTTCATTATTTATAAAGTAATTGGGTCTTCCATTATAATCTTCTTTTTCTAAAAACATAATAAGATCATGTGAACAAGGTTGTTTAATGATAGAAAATTAGTACATATATAAGACATATAGTAGACTCCAATGTTTTATCTTTAACTTGTGAAGCATAAAACTTTTAAATTTTTATTTGATATACATATGAAAAGTATCAATCAAGTTCGGATGTAGGTTTTAAAATACAGTTTTGAAGTTAATCCTCGTCTAGCTTTGATTTATATAATGTATTATTATTAGATTGTAGTGACTGATTTTAAATTTGAATTTTAAAATATGTAAACATTCGTAGAAAATATAGTTAATTATTTGAATTTTATTAAAAAATAGTTTAGATAGAATCCCAAAGTTGATATTACAAAGGAACAAAACAATTTTTAAGATATATGTAATAGTTAACTAAATTGACCCAATAGATAATGACATAAAGGGAACATACCCTACACATATATTAATAGGGATTTGGCACCAATAATAAATACTAAAAAGTATTGCTTTATGCAAAATGATATGATTTATGCAGATCCTCATCTAAACTAAAAGGCCCATATTGCTTCATTTCCATTTTTCTTGTTGCATGAAGCCACTTAATTTTTTTATTCAATCAACCAACTTCAACCCTTTTATTTTCTTTGTTTAATCAAATTTTAGTTTAGCGATATTATCATATAATCACCGACAGATACAAATGAAGAAAATTATATATATTTTTCTCCACGTGATGATATGATAATAGTAGTTTTATCATATTTTTTAAACTTTATATGTGTTTTATGATTGGGGTCGATTCTGGGGGCTATCTATACACGTAGGTAGTTGTGGTTATAAATTTTGACCTAAAATTAAGACTCTCAAATCTAAGACTAGTAGTGCATTGTAACTTAATTTTAACTCAAAAATTTATTGGTAACTTTAAAAACTCACATAGGATCCCAAAAACAGGCCCGTCCCCATTTCAGATTGATCAAATTTAGTAGAAAGATTATGTTGCTTTAGCTCTAATGATTATATGGTAATTAATTAAATAATTAGCTCTCTTATCAGCCATTAGTTTTCATTATATTAATCAAACATGTAATAATTTGTGTCGTCTAAAATGGGAAAGATAAAAATGTGATGAACTAAGGATTAAAATGAAAGGAACTTTTGGGTGGGATAGGACGTAAAGGAACGAAAACTAGGACATAGCTATCTATGATTTTGACATAAAAAAGATGACAATATCCAAAAGAAAAAAGAAAAAGAGGTTGGCATAAGTTCGCAAGTAAAACACACTTTATAGAAAGTGATTTCATAAAAGCTTTGTCTCTAGAGTATAGTAAATGGGATTTTTCACGCATAATTATGATGGCGAAATTTGGTGGCTTCTAAGTAAATTTTGAAAACCCCTTTTTACACAGAGTAATTTATCTCTAATTGAAGAGAAAATCTATAATACACCGGAGGTATTATATCATCCGTACAATAATCTAATCATTTATTACTATGTGTGTTAAAATATTAAAAAATAATTAAAAAAAGATAGATATTAAATTATAAATATCATTTACTAATTTGTTAGTGATATCACGTCACACATGTCTCCATTGCACCAAAGAATTACTCTTAATTGAGCTTTGTGGGTGCCTTGATTTTGTTGTTGACATGATATATTAGACAAATTGGATGCTTAATTGATTTGAGTTTGGCACCACCCGTGGCCAAGTGAATTGGATGAGTTCTTAGATGTCATGATTATGCGAAAAAGTATTTGCTTTGTGATACGAATCCAGCCACTTAAGGAACGTTAGATGATACAACCAGTGATATGGTAGAGCCTTTGCAAGTGTCAACAGGGCCAATCACACCCCAAAGGGCTAAGAAGATCAGAGAAGCAACGGCGGGGCTCGCACAGAATGTCATGGTCGAGTATGACAGACAACTCTAAGGCATAATGGCAACATACGAGGGCTTCTATAGAGTGGGTTCAAAGCTATTCCACTTGACCCAAGTCATACCAGATTAACGCACCAGCAATTCGGAAGTCAAGTACCTTTTTGACGAATCAAGCTGAATTAAATCCAACACCAAAAATTCGGCCAAGACAAGAATTATTAGGCTTCAAAACACATCATTGAGTCTATATATATGAAGGCCACAAATTTTGGCGATGTTTTTGTCAATGAGACAATTTAGACATGGCTTTGAAAAACTTGCCACCTTTGTTGGATTTTTGTGGTTTTGTTGTTTTTCCTTTTGATGAATTTTTTTGGCAAAGTTGTTGATGACTTTAACCATATTGTTTGACATTTTTGTTATGTTGTCTAGATTATTAAATGACTATTAAGGGCATAGCCTTTAAATAGTTATTGGTTAGTCATTAAGGATGTTTTGGTCATTTTATATCCATTAGGGTTTCTTTCTTTGTACTATATAAACTTTTATCTTCTTAATGGAAAGGTAATCACCGATTTTCGAAATTAGTTTCATCTTGAAAGCTTGGTTTTGTCCAAAATTACTTAAGGGAGGGATTCCCCTTATTTCACGTAATCGACTTATCTAAGGCGTGGCAACCTTAGTGGCATCTCCGTGCTAACAGAACACTACAAGGAATCATCTTAAGGGTTCTCAAAAACAAGTTCTTTGTGGGTCTTCTTTGTGGCATTGGAAGGGTTTTGTTCCTACAAAATCAAATTCGCGGTTCTTGAGGTTCTATCCGTTGCGAGGGGTTTGCTTGGCCTAATCCTCCAAGTGAGATCTGCGTCACTTTGTATTTCTTTGTAAAAATGGATGTGACAATTCAAACACCATATATTTTTTCTTACGAGACATGTGTAATGTTTTTAAAAACTTGTTAGAGGATGACCTGGGTGATATGTTGGCAATGTCCGTAACAAAACAAGTTCAATTGAATTATAATGAGTTTTAAATATCTTGAAGTAATTGGACAAATATTTAGATAACATCAGATGAAACTGTCAGGGTTTACGTTCGTGGTGCGTTCTTGTTTGGGTTCGAACGTTATGCGTTCGTGGTTCGTTTGACTGAAGGTTCGAACAAAACTATCCAGAGGCTTCACCTTCGAGGCACATTCGAACGGTTTTGTGGATTACCTCACGTTCGTCACGCGTTCTTGTGGCATTCGAACGCATGTGCGATGTTGTGTTATTTCGGACACGTTTTTGGGCCAGTTTTGTACAAGAAGAACCCTACCTATATAAACAAACATATAGCCACATTATCAACTATTGGAAACACATTATTCAAAACTACAACATTATCTATTTTCAACCTTCTTGACAGTTCACTTAAAAGACCTATTTGGTTTCCCTGTCTTCTTTCTTTTGGTGATATTGAATTTTGATTTACCATCAACACAAAAATAAAACTCTAACTCAATTTCCTAAGTCTTCAGAGTTCTTTAGGAGGAAGATTAATAGTCGGAGTTTCGGCATTGCAAGTTCGCAAGGTTGATCCACTCAGAGACTTCAGAGGTTAATGAAGAAAGCTGTTTGGTGCGGGCTCGGGGAGTTTTTTAAGTTATTACAGTTTATAAGTATTCAAGTCAGTGAAGTTGTCATCATAAGTCATATACCATCGTTGTAAGTTTTCCCATTTTAGTGTATTTGGTACTCTAAAGGCATAGTTATACACTTTCTCACCCCTTAGTTGGTCGGATTATCAATAAAATAATGCTTTTCATATTCGTTTAACCCATTTTATTGTTTCGTTGAATTGAATTACTATAATGTTTGTTTACTTTCTTTTGTACCATATTATGTTAGCTTTCGTTGTTGAACTATTTTACTTATAGACATATGTATTAACTTGGGGTTCATACTCGTAGATAGACCCGGCCAAAGTTCCGGTTCGGAACCGAAACCGAACCGAAATCGAACCGGTTGGAACCAGACGGTTCCGTTTCTAACCGGTTCCGAAACCGAACCGAAATCGAACCGGTTGAAACCGGACGGTTCCGTTTCCAAACGGTTCCAAACCATTTTTTAATTTAATTTTAATAAAAATGAAAAATAATAAGAATTTTATTTGTAATTTAATGTATTAACAGGGGTAGACCTCTTATGAAACGCCCCAATAAATCCACTTAGAACAAGTTCGTATATGATTTCTAGTCGAATCGGTAAAACGAAACTAAATACACAGCCGCGCTTTTCTTTGGAAGTATCAAAGGGAATGTGACCTAATATGTAGTAATACCTCTTCGTTTTTTTTTTTGTTGCCCTTGATTTTCATTAAGTAAAATTATGCATCCAATCGAATATTGATTGAATGCCCGTGCGTTCAGAGACTCATGATCTATGTAATGTAAGTTCATTATATAAATTCAAATTCATAATTTTAAATTATATTGTTTTATTAATCTCAATTTTTTATTTTTTTAAAAAAAACTAATGGAACCGGAACCGAACGGTTCGATTCCGATTCCGATTCCGAACGGTTCGATTCCGATTCCGGTTCCACATTTAGTGTGGAACCGGAACCGAAACGGAATTAACCGGTTCGATTCTGATTCCACACAAAATAGAACCGGAACCGTTCGGTTCCGAATTTCGGTTCGGTTCCGATTCCATACAAAATAGAACCGGAACCGTTCGATTCCGATTCGGAACCGAACCGCGAGCCACCCCTACTCGTAGATAAGAATGTTGGCCTCCCAACTCGGCCTGACAGAAGTTATGCGCATATTCCATGAATTTTTTTCCCATTCTTCATATCCATTTACCCACATTTACAATCATTATTACGTGTATGCCCTCCACCTGGTAATAGAAGATATGGTAATTCCGTACCACGTATGGATGTCTCTGGGGCCAACCTAAATGATTTGATTATGTAATTAAATGACCAAAACACCCTTATGAGGGAGAGAATTTGATGAATTGGTGTCGGTAAACCGACAGACCATGGGAGCAAACTTCCCCCCACAGAGAACTATTCCAAAGATCAGCTCTCGATTTTGTTAATTAAAAACAAACCACGAGATGCCCATAAAGGCTTTCATCTTTTGAATTGAAAAAGTCAAGGGGAAGCTTTTCACAAAATCACTAACTGACAATTATAATACATGCTCGTGATTAGGGCAAAGTCATCAAATTTGACGAATGAAGAAATTATATGGATGCATGAAAAATATACGGTAACAATTGAAAATGCCATTTTGAGTCTAGGAGGATTTGGAGTTGGAAGTGGCCTGCTTGAAAGCAACAGTGGGAGCTATTCTGCAACTCCTCTTCTGATGCTCAAGCACCAGTTCATTGGCAAACCAATCGAGTTTCTCTAAATTGCTTTGCTCTGCAATCCTTTTACCACCAAACAGAACAGACTCTACATTTTTCTGCTTCAACATTTCCTCTGCTGCTCCTACCAGAATCTTTACATTGCTGGGACTAGGGTCTGTATCAACATTGGATCCACACCGGCCTAAACTGAGCCCACTCGCCTGAGGTATCAAAATTAACAGAAAATCAGCATAACTCGTCCAGATTGAATTGTCTAATGCCTAAACACGTTGGAAAATAAGAGGCTATATATGAAGAGTGGAGTCTTAAAACGCTACCAAAATTCCGCAGCATGTTATCAATCATTAGGTCTAGTTACAGCCACATTTTAAACCTACTTAAAACTGTTAACAGGAGCAACTTTTTCCGCAAAAGGTGTGCCAGCTGCAGCATTATCTACAAGACTACAAACATACAATTTTTTTTTTGGGAAAATTTTCCAGTTTTTTATTTTATCACATATTTGATCAGATGCCAGAAAATGCACCCAAATTGAAACGAACTACCCTTTCCATCTATAAATATCAGGTGCCAAACATTGATTGTAGCACCACAACTGCACAAGAATAGCAAACTCAGTGACCTTATCCTGAAGTCCTAGAAGCAGGCCTTAATAATAAAAGCTAAAGCTATCCATGGAAACACTATTTTCAACTCAATATATGAAAGATCAAATGATCAATGATGAATGACAAGTTCATGACCATTCATTGCACTTCCCTATACTCCTAACAAATCCGAACCCCCCAAATATCCATCTATTGCTAACCACTAAAAAAGGCAACTA
This sequence comes from Zanthoxylum bungeanum, assembly GCA_019454045.1. NCBI lineage: Eukaryota > Viridiplantae > Streptophyta > Magnoliopsida > Sapindales > Rutaceae > Zanthoxylum > Zanthoxylum bungeanum. The sequence goes on along the minus strand of SKCR01038841.1, from coordinate 86,200 downwards.
TATCCCCACACAATATATCTTTTAAGACTTACCCAGCTAATCCTAACATTTAATTTTATTTCTTTTTAAAGATTTCAGAACATGGTTCATTGGTCTATCCACTATCAATCACATTTCTTAGGTAAGATCTTCTGGTATTTAAAAAATAAAAAAATACTAATTTAGATTTACAGCTGAATTGAAAGCTAAAGAAATCAATGTTTAAGCTTATGAAAGTGACTGACATCTTGACCAAAAGACATAAAGCCATTAAAAATCCAGCATGCTAAAGTGCCCCTAGCGAATACCCAGAACTAGTAAACAACACCATCTAAAGTTCTCGAGCCAACCAACCCAAAAAAAAAATAATAATAACCATTGTTTGACAACAAAAACAGTGCCAGCATTAACCTAAAGGACAGAAAATTAAAAAATAAAAATAAAAAATCACATGCAGTCATAAAGAAGCAGAGACAGGTCCCCCATTGCCCTAAACCGGGTGTGTTGTTATTCACAAGTTTACAGGCCAGCTGAGGCCACAAAAAAGACCACATTATACGAGGCCTTACAAAACATGCCCCCTATTCAATGCCCATAATATCTTGCTGTACATATCACATTATCACATTACAACATACAACATCTCTTCCCCAAACTAAGACAATTGCCATTAATCCCACCAGCCTGGCTCTTATTGTCTCTTCCTCTAATGTTGCTCAAAATATCGAATGTCTTATGAGCTGTAAACTCTAATACTCGAAAGGGTCATTTATGATTTTATGGAATTCTTTTTTTTTTTTTTTGAAACGTTGGAAATTTCATCGTCAAATCATCCGATCCGACTTAAACAGAACAATCCAAACCTTATAAGAAAGTCGAACTCAGAACAATCAAATTTTTAAGTTATTTACCATCAAATCACACAAATTTTTTATGGAACTCAGTTGTTGAAAGTTATAAGAGTAACATCAGATTAACACAATGTTAAAAAAAATGGGACCAATGACCATACATCACATACCTGAATGCGAACATAATTACTGCTTTTAGACTGACCGAACGCTAATGCCACAGCCTGGTCCACCGACTCGGCCGAGGCATCACCAGAAATCCGAGCCATGGGTCGAGCCCAATCTTTGACCCGCCAATTCTTGACCTGGTCATAGTCATAGCTAACTTCTAGTAACTGCCCGGTCCCCAACGATAGCACCAACAAATCCTCAACTCCTCGCACGAATGGAAACTCTTGCTTGTTGTGTAACACGTGTGTGATTGCCGCAGCCGTCGGATTGCTCATAGCCAACCCACCATCAACCGCCACGCACCGAGTCTGACCGTCAACCGATCGCATTAAAACCGGGTCGAACAAACCCGGTTCGGCTGACGTGGCGCGACAGACTTCCCAGAGTCTAAAATCAAAACTCGGAGTTTCAAGCGCGTCCGCTCTAGAAAACAAAAACGGCGCCGTGCTTGAGAGATCGTAACACGGAATCAGAACCGGTTTTAACGTGTCTCTTAACGTCAAGCTACGGCCTTTCTCGGTGAACATCTCTTTCACGGCCTTCTCCAAACCGGTAGAAGCCGAACTGGAACTCGAACCGCCTTTAAAAATCCGTTTGAGAAAACTACCCGAACTGGAACCAGACGACGACCGGTAAAATCTCTTGCCTTGGTCAGCAAGAAACCGCCACGTGTCATCGGCATTGAAAATCGGGCGGCTTTGATCTTTGGTAGCGAAAAGCATAGCCGTAAAAAGACCGCCAACGCCAGTACCAGCTGCCACGTCGAAGTAATCGGCGATTTTGGCGTTTTGATCACCAGACTTCGATTTAAGCGCGTGTTCAAGATAAGCTAGAGCTTTACCACAAAGAATCCCACGCACGCCGCTGCCGCCGTCGATGCTAAGTATACAGATTTTGCCTCGCTGGTTCTTGACAGACGACACGCCGTTTTCTGCCTCGGGCTTCGTGTCTATTGTCGTTTGAGGTGGAATCTGTTTAGGAATCCAAAGTTTCTGATCATCGTAGCCGAACAAGAACTTGCTTTCCAAGATTGAAAAGATTTCGTAGCTTAGCTTATCAGTTTCGATGCTCGGTTCTTGCATTTCTGAAGATTGATTACAAGCCATTTTCAAGAATCCTTAATAAAATTTACAATTTCATTTCACCTCGAAACTGACGCTAAGCAAAAACAATAACTGTTTCTTTCACTGGAGTTGAAGTAATAAAGAACTGAGCGTGAGTATGTATGTGTATATATATATATACATACACACACACAATAAAAGAAAGAAAGAAAGAAAGAAAAGCTGTTGCTCAATCAATTCAATCTTCAATTTTTTTTCTGCCTCCTCCTTTTTAGCAGCAGGCTATGGCTATGGCTATGTAGGTAAATTTATGCTATGTGAAAATATTTAACCAACCAACCAGCAGCTAGCACTCAAAAACAAAAGCTCAAACAAGAACCAGATAAAGCAGTCGAACACAGCACTGCAGTAGTTGTTCTGCAGATCGTGTCTGTTTTTCATATACATTATTATTATGTATCATATATATATTTGTTCTTCGGTTTTTTTATTAGATCATTGTTATAATTTCTAATAATTACCATTTTCTTTTAAATTAGTCCTTATCATTTTAATAAACGTTTTACATCTTTTCACCATTATATCCTGATTTTGTGCTGGTAGAGTCAGAGTTAAATGACACGGACAAATTTTGGATAAATGATAATTTTACAAAACAAATTAATACATCAAGTGATTTCTCAATTAAAATGAAATCAAATTACATATTTTTTCTTATTTTATAAAATTAGATCATCACAAGACTTCTTAGGTTCAAGATTGTAACATTTTTGGTGGATTGAGTTTATATTGAATATTAAATTAATTGTTATGATTTATTTAATATGGATCTTCATATAGGTTTCTCGTATCTCTAATTCAGTATTTAGTATTATGGACGATAACGGACAAGTATGGCACATGAATGTCAATACTCGAACTCATTCAATTCAATCAACGAGTACAAAAATTATAAACTTACCAGCCTTTAATATACTGAGATCTCGTGCGAGTCTCATTCACACAGAGATTTTACCTTTATTTGAACGGATATGTCATTACATTCATCCGATCCATCCAACTAACGGGTATAAAAAATTATCCAATTACCTATAGCTAACATATCGGGCCCCCAAACCCCATCCCCATCCCCTTCCCCTTCAGTATCCTAATCCATAAAGAATTCGCGCAAATGCTTAAGCATATTGTACTATTGTGTAGGTAATTTTAAGGAAGCAATAAGAAATTTTGATCATCTGTTTGAGAAAGTGTAGTCATGACGTGAGGTCCTCTTCACATCATCTATTTTTATATGAAGAAATTTTGTTGACATTCACAAATATTCCTCAACAATACACGTTTTGGCTATTTTTGTTTTTCCATTTTTGATCTTGTATATGACCAATCAATACAAAAACTTTGCAATATATATGATAATATAATTTTTGAGTCCAAAAAAAGGGCCAAATGATATGAAGGAGTGATTTTTAAATAATTTTATTTAATTTACCATATAAGTTCAAATTTGAGAAGAAATAAGAGGATAAAATATAAATTTGAGTTTTCACATCCTTTACTTTTAAACAGATAATATTGAAATGATTGAAAAACCCCAATTTATCAGAAACTTTAAGATAAAATAATAAGCATGTTATCATGCTACAATTACATATATAAATAAATTAATTAACCAAATTTATGTTCTTAATCCTATCCTTAATTCAATGAGATTTTATTTCTCTATTTCTATTTAAATATATTTCAATTTACTGAATATAAATAAATTTAAATGAAGGAGATTTCATTTTCTATGTTTATTATGGGAAATTTTTACCACGGACGATCATTTATTGATAATCTTCATTACACCCCAAATAAAAATGTAAGCCCGCATTCCTACACCCATATGTTCGCTGAAGTTGGCCGTTCGTTCGTTTTAACAACATTTTTTTTTTAATATTCGAAATCCGTCGCGAAATCATCTAATTCGGGTTTAAGCGAAGCAGATAAAATTTTTTATTGTCCTAGATTTTTACAAGAAATATATCTTTTGAACTCGAACTTATGACCTGACAACCAAGTCGTAAGCCTTTTGACACCATGTCACACCCCTTGGGGACTCGTGTTAACAACTTTTTTTTTTTTTTTTTGAATCTTTGGAAACCCTTTCGCCAAACCACCTCTTACGTGCTTAAGCAACAGGCTTAAGCGAAGCAGGTAAAACATTCGGCTGTCTCATACTCTTACAAGAAAAATATTCTCTGGATTCGAACATATTACCTCAAAGTGAGATCCTGAACTCTATACCATCAAGCCACGTCCCCTGGAGACTTGTGTTAACAACTTGTTATTGGGTTTCAATCATTTTTTTAATCTTATTTTTAAAGTAATTGATTTTAAAAAGTAAGATGTGGGCAAAATTTAAATTTAAATTTTTTTTTTTATTTTTTTTTGGAATCTTTGGAAATTTTTCCGCCAAACCACCTCTTATGGGCTTAAACGAAACAGGTAAAACCTCCGGCTGTCTCAAACTCTTACAAGAAAAATACTCTCTAGATTCGAACCTATAACCTCAAAGTGAGATCTTGAATTCTACACCATCAAGCCACGCCCCTTATGGACTTGTGTTAACAACTTATTTTGGGTTTCAATCATTTTTTTAATTTTATTTTTAAAGTAATTGATTTTAAAAAGTAAGATGTGGGCAAAATTTAAATTTCTTTTTTTATTTTTTATCTCCGTATCTCCTTAAGATTCGAACCGAAGTGAAGTGAGAAGCTAAATAGAATTATTTAAAAACCACGAAATTACACTCCTTACGGTAATTAACCCCCAACAGAACTGTGCTCTTTACTTAATCACAATGATATATTTTATAAAATATACTCTCAAACAAATTCTTAATTTTATGCAATAATTTATTTGTTAGGGTCATATAATCTCTTCATTCACATTATCAAATATTTTGATGTCATATTAATAAAATTTGATGAACCTAATATTACTGGTTTAGTTAATAACGAACAATAATGTTAGAACAATTTGCACAAATAAAAAAAATATTACCGTTCATTAGGAATATAAAAATTGAAATAGGCTTGAGTCGCGGACTAGGTCGCTCTCTTTAAAACGTTTCGCGGCTCTGCCTAAAATTTATGCTAGCAGTATGTCAGCACCGCCGTCCCTTATGATAAAACAAGCCCAGAAAAACACTGTCTCAATGAATTTTGCACAAAAACGATTGGTACCTCACACCCAAAATATTTACTCGGAAACATCATTCATATCGAATTTTTCGACAACTGCCATTTGTTTGAAATTCTTCTAAATATTCATTAAGGGTAAATTTGTCATTTTGTAACATTGGGTGCTTGTGAGGGGTACAACCCTTTGGAGGGTTGCACCCCACCCCAAAGGGTGCCCTATTGGCACCCTTACATGCCTTATAAAAGGAGGCATTATATCCATTACAAAAGGAGGAGGAAAATCCGAATTTTAAAGAGACATTTTGTTTTGTTTATTGGTTTTTGGAGAGAGTTTCACCATATTCTCAGTTCGAATACTTGTTAAGGAGTGCTCCTTAGACAAGAAGAAACCAAGTTATCCTGGGAGAACATTGGCTAATTGAATCCGTAAAGCACCTGTGACGGGGCCAATAAGTTCTTAAGGACAGAGAGATCTCGACTTGGATTCGCCATCACATTACACAGTTTTATCAGGTTTTTCTGGTTTCAATCTTTTAGGGTTTTGCATGAATAGTAGATCTAGATTTCTGTTTCTGGTTTGAATTGTTGTGTAGCATGTTATTTGATGTTTAATGACACTTATTTTACAACAATCTTAAGAACTTATTGGATTCTAGTGTTGTTAGATAGTAATTTGCATGCTAGGGTAGAACAATTTCTGGGAAAATACGAACTGTGCATGAAAAACCCGTAGGGCGTTCCAACGCCCGATGCACGCGAAGGCAAAAATCTGAAAATTCGTAAGAACATTCGAACGCATCTTCAAACGCAACTCGAACGCAAGCCTTCTGCCTAAGAACGTTCGAACACATCCTAAACGCAACTCGAACGCAAACTCTCTAGAATCATTACGTTCGAACGCATTCTCGAACGCTATACGAACATGAACTCTCTGGAATCATTTTGTTCGAACGCGTTATCAAACGCTACTCGAACGTGAACTCCTTGGAAACACATCGTTTGAACGCGTTGTCAAACGCAACACGAACGCACCCACACTGCCAGTCTCGTTCGAACGTATATACGAACGTGACACTAACGAAATAATCCTGTAATTATTTTAACTGCAAACTTAAATTAATATTAACTTAGTAAATCATATACTGTAACACATTAATCTTGGTAGTATATATTTAAGTTATTATTAGGTTGTTCAATTATCACAAGCATACACATAGTGATAAAGTTGAAATTGATTGTGTGTTGCATACTTGGTTGAGAATTTAAAGTGTAATCATACACAGAAATTCCATCCAACCTTGATTGACTCTTACACATATCTACACATATTGTATATTGTACTATTGTATAAAGTGTAGTTCTGGATTTGAATTGCTAAAGGATCCTATTGAAAAAGTGTTTAAAGAATATTCTGTCTAAAAGGCGATATTGTTTATTCATTTTTCTAAAGAATCTTTAGTTGAAATTCAAGGACTTGTGTTTATTGGAACCATCGTCCAATAGAACAACAAGTGGTTACCTAGTACATCACTTTGGAAAAGATCATTCATTGATCGTTGTGTAATTTGTCTTTTGTAGACTAATTGACCCCTATTGGATTTTCCATTACAAATGGCTAGCGGAAATATCACAGTACCGGTCTCTCATGGAGAAAAGCCGGAAGAAATTTGGTGGGGCAAATTTCAAGCAGTGGTAGAGAAAATGCTGTTCTACCTGACAACTCTCCGGTTGGCTAAATTCCTCAAAGATCCTCCGGGTCCTGTGGATGGTGAATCTGAAATGGCCAAGGAAGAGCGAGAACAGACTTGGATGTCTGGAGACTTCTTATGCAAGAACTACCTTTTGGGTGGTCTTGACAATACCATGTACAATGTGTACCAAGGCATGACTTCTGCGAAGATTCTCTGAGAATCTCTCGAGAAGAAGTATAAAACCGAGGATGCCGGACAAAAGAAATTTGTCGTGGGTAGGTTCCTGGACTACAAGATGGTAGATTCAAGGACGGTGATGTCTCAGTTGGGTGAACTGCAGTTAATCATTCATGAAATACTGGATGATGGTATGAAACTCTGTGAGATGTTTCAAGTTACCGCCATAATTGAAAAGTTGCCTCCATCATGGAAGGACTTCAGGAGCTATCTGAAACACAAAAAGAAGCAGATGAGCCTTGAAGACCTTAGTGTTCGATTGAGAATCGAGGAGGACAACAAGATGTCCGGGAAGGCCAGCTACAAGACTATGGAGTCTAAGGCCAACATCATTGAGGGTGTGAAGGGTAACAAGAAAAGAAAGACCATTGGAGTTGATTCTTCTAACAAGAAGTTCAAGGGGAAATGCTACAACTGTGGAAAGAGCGTTCATATGTCAAAGGACTGCAGAAACAAGAAGTCTCAGGACAAGGGCAAGAAAAAGAAAAATGAGGCCCATGTCACTGAGGGTGAGCAGCTGACTGATGATATCTCGGAGATTGAACTATCAGCAGTGGTAACCGAAGCCAACATAGTTGGGAATCCGAGGGAATGATGGGTAGACAATGGGGCTACTCATCATATATGTGCAGATAGCAAGATGTTTTCCATGTACCAGAAGGTCGATGGCGGCGATCATCTGACAATGGGAAACTCGTCTACCTCTCAGGTGGTTGGACAAGGCACAGTGGTTCTGAAGATAACATCAGAAAATGAGCTAACATTGAGAAAAGTACTGCACATTTCAGATATTCGGAAGAACTTGGTCTCGGGTTCTCTTCTTAGTAAGGCTGGTTTTAAGCTAGTATTTGTTTCTGATAAGTTTGTAATGACAAGGAATGATATGTATGTAGGAAAATGTTACCTAACTGAGGGCCTTTTCAAACTAAATGTAATGACTGTTAATCGTGAAAATAATAAAGATAGTACTTCTGCTTATATTATTGAGTCACAAAATGTATGGCATGGGAGGTTAGGACATGTTAATTATGATACCATGCGTAAATTAATTAACATGGACCTTATACCTAAAATTACAATTGATAGCCAACATAAGTGTGAGGCATGCGTTGAAGCAAAAATGTATCGAACATCATTTCATTCTGTTGAACGTGGTTCTGAACCTTTAGAACCTGTACACACTGATGTGTGTGACATGAACATTGTGCAACAAGAGGCGGTAAAAAGTACTTTGTCACTTTTATCGATGACGGCACAAGATTCTGCTATGTGTACTTGCTGAGAAGCAAAGCAGAAGCTATTGAGAGCTTTGTACACTATAAGAGCGAAGTTGAAAATCAACTTGGCAAGAAAGTCAAAAGAATCAGGAGTGATAGAGGTGGTGAATACGTTTCACCATTCGGTGAATATTTTTCTGTGCACGAAATTATTCACGAAACCACTACTCCTTAGTCTCCTCAACAGAACGGAATTGCGGAGCGCAAAAACCGAACGTTGAAGGAAACGAGTTCGGGTCTACCCCAGAACTTGTGGGGGGAAGCTTGCTTTCCGCGAACTACGTTCTTAACAAGCTTCCTCATAGAAGGTTGGATAAGACACCATATGAGTTATGGAAAGGTTTCGTACCTTCCTACAAATACCTAAAAGTGTGGGGGTGTCTTGCCAAAGTAATGGTTCCTAAACCTAATAATGTTAGAATAGGACCCAAAACTGTTGATTGTATATTCATTGGATATGCTCGCAACAATAGTGCGTATCGATTCTTGGTACACAAGTCAGAGATTCCTGACATCAATCCGAACATGATAATTGAGTCAAGGAATGCGACATTTTTTGAAGAGACATTTCCTTGCAAGGAAAGACAGAGAACATAGTCTCTCAAAAGAACAGTTGATACTGTCAAGGACAGTGATCAGGTTGACCAAGAATCAGATCAACGTGAAAATGCTGAGACAATCGAGCCTAGCCGTAGCAAAAGAGGTAGAACGTCTAAGTCGTTTGGTCCCGATTTTCTAACATACTTGTTAAAAAATGAGCCTCAAAGCTACAAAGAAGCTATGGCTTCTCCGGAGGCACCTCTTTGGAAAGAGGCTATTAACAGTGAGATTGATTCAATCCTACAGAACCATACTTGGGAGTTGGTTGATCTTCCACCAGGTTGTAAGTCGCTGGGCTACAAATGGATATTCAAAAGGAAGATGAAAACGGATGGATCAATAGATAAATACAAGGCGAGACTTGTCATAAAAGGTTATAGACAAAATGAAGGCCTTGATTACATTGACACCTATTCACCAGTGACTCGTATCACATCGATAAGAATGCTCATAGTCATAGCAGCTATATTTGGTCTCGAAATATATCAAATGGATGTAAAGACGGCATTCTTGAATGGTGAATTAGATGAAGAGATTTACATGGAACAACCAGAAGGGTTTAGTGTTCCTGGACAAGAACAGAAGGTGTGCAAACTTGTAAAATCCCTGTACGAATTAAAACAAGCACCTAAACAATGGCATGAGAAATTTGACAAAGAAATGTTGTCAAGTGGGTTCAAAACCAATGAGTGTGATAAGTTTGTATACACCAAATCAACTCAAAAATGATATGTCATTGTGTGTCTCTATGTAGACGATATGATGATAATTGGTAGTAATCATGAAATGATTCAGTCTACCAAAAACGTGTTATCCAGCAGATTTGATATGAAAGACTTAGGAGTAGCTGATGTGATCCTAGGAATTAAGATTTCTAGGACATCAGACGGATATATATTATCTCAGACTCATTATATTGAGAAGATACTTGATAAATATATCAAAGGGGATCTAAATATGGCTAGAACCCCAGTAGACCCAAATCTTCATCTATCAAAGAATATTGGTTTAAGCGTATCGCAATTAGAGTATTCGAGAATCATCGGAAGTCTGATGTATCTCACGAATTGCATACGACCCGATATCGCTCAAGCTGTGAACCGGCTTAGCAGATATACGAGCAATCCAGGACATAACCACTGGAAAGCCATAGTAAGAGTTTTGAGGTATCTGAGAGAAACTTCAAACTATGGGCTATATTACGAGAGATATCCTGCTGTACTAGAGGGATACAATGATGCTAACTGGATATCTGATACGGTGGATTCCAAATCTATGAGTGGATTTGTTTTCACACTTGGTAATGCAGTCGTGTCATGGAAATCCTCGAGGCAAACATGTATTGCCCGGTCTACTATGGAATATGAGTTCATAGCGTTAGAAAAAACAACGGAAGAAGTAGAATGGCTTAGAAACTTCCTGGAGGATATTCCTAGTTGGCCCAAACCGGTGCCAGCGATTAGCATACATTGTGATAGCCAATCGGCTATTGGGAGAGCCCAAAATACAATGTATAATGGTAAGTCTCGACATATACGTCAGAGACATAATATCATACGTCAACTGCTCTCAAGTGGCATAATAACGATCGATTATGTTAAGTCGAAGGAAAACCTAGCGATCCACTAACTAAAGGTTTACCTCGAGAGCAAGTTGAGAAGTCATCGAGGGGAATGGGCATGAAGCCTATAATCTAAGAATTGTCACTGTGGAAACCCAACCTAGCTGACTGGAGATCCCAAGATCTAGGTTCAAAAGGGACAACAGAAACTTTGTGCAATTCAAAAAAGCACTGAAGAGTTTTGTACTCTTTCCCATTCCGATAATGACGCTGAGTGCTGTCTGTCATTGGTTAGGATAAGCTAAGGCTTTTAATGATCACTATATTAGGAGATGAGTCTTAATATGGGTAAAGACAGATTACCTCTTCATAGTAGATCACCTATTTCAAGTAAGAAGTGAGGCCGCTTCCATGGGAACTTTTAAAGGCGAGTTACCCTAAAGTGCTTGATGAATCTGGGACCGTTGTTCAGGGCCGAAATGAACACAACCGTAGAACGGGAAAATGGTCGAAGTAAAGCTGTGTGTTGGCAGTTGTCTTGGTTTACACCAACAGCAGAATAGTTCAAGACTATGGGTCACCGGTTTGCCAAGTAAATCCGATTGTCACTCACTAGGAAAGGTTCAAGGCGAAAGCTACATATTTCGATGTAGCTTTAGTTCATGGTAACTCTCTCAAGTGTCTCCATGAATATTTGAAGAATTGTGGGGGATTGTTTGAAATTCTTCTAAATATTCATTAAGGGTAAATTTGTCATTTTGTAGTATTGGGTGCTTGTGAGGGGTACAACCCTTTGGAGGGTTGCACCCCACCCCAAAGGGTGCCCTATTGGCACCCTTACATGTCTTATAAAAGGAGGCATTATATCCATTACAAAAGGATGAGGAAAATCCGAATTTTAAAGAGACATTTTGTTTTGTTTATTAGTTTTTGGAGAGAGTTTCACCATATTCTCAGTTCGAATACTTGTTAAGGAGTGCTCCTTAGACAAGAAGGAACCAAGTTATCCTGGGAGAACATTGGCTAATTGAATCCGTAAAGCACCTGTGACGGGGCCAATAAGTTCTTAAGGACAGAGAGATCTCGACTTGGATTCGCCATCACATTACACAGTTTTATCAGGTTTTTCTGGTTTCAATCTTTTAGGGTTTTGCATGAATAGTAGATCTAGATTTCTGTTTCTGGTTTGAATTGTTGTGTAGCATGTTATTTGATGTTTAATGACACTTATTTTACAACACCATTGAATTAAAAAACAATGGCGCCATTTCCTCAATCACCTTCACTATACTTATTTAATTAATGTTGTAATTTATGAATTTTTAAAGAAATAAACGGTATAATAATTTATGTTGTTGCCATTTTTATTTTATTATTAAATGAAAAATCAATTGAATAAACGTTTAAATTAAATATAAATTTATTCAATTAAATTCTATACGATTCCTATTTAATTTTTTGTCTCATTTCTTTCCTATATAAAGGACATTTTTGCTTAAGGGTTGTTTGGTTCAATGAATGGGAGGGGAGGGGAGAGATTTTAATGGAGGGGAGGGGATGAGAGAGGATGAAAGGGAAGAGATTTTAATTAAATATATGTTTGGTTCAAATGAGGGGAGGGGAGATTTTTTAATTTGATATATGTTTGGTTTAAGAAGGGAGATGAGAGATTTTAAAACTAATTTAATATTTTATCCTTGTAGCCTTTTATAAATAAAATTAAAGCAATATAGGCTTATATTATCTTTGAATTAAACAAAGAATAAAATTGAGGAAGAGAGAGCGTACCTGAGAAAAGAGAGAAGAATTGAATAGTCAAGTAAATATAAGAAAAGAGAATAAGAAGAATTGAATGGTGAAGCAAATATAAGAGGGATTTGTAATTAGGACAATTTTGGATTTAAATTTATAAGTATGAATAATTTAGTCAATATATTTAAAATTTTAATTGTTCACTTTCTCTCCCCTCCAAAACCCTTCACTTTTGGATGAGAGCTAAAATTGGCTTATGAGGGATTTTGCTCCCCTCCCTTCCCCCTCTCTCCCCTTATAAAAATTAAACCAAACAAACAAAATTTAAAATAACCTCTCCCCTCCCCTCCCCTCCCATCCCCTCCCCTCCAAAACCCCCCAACCAAACACACTGTAAAAAAAATATCATTTATCACTTTGATTTTCATAAACAGTTCTTCAGTTCTTCGTTTTTTGGGAAAATAATTTTTTTATAAAAATTGTTATTTCGTTTCCAAGCAATAATTGGGAGAGGCGGTTCCACGTTGGTCCCAGCAGGGGCTACAGCCCCTACTGGGCCCAAAAAAAATTCAAAATTAATTAAAAAAATATTTTATATTAAATCTCTATTTCTTGTTCCCACTTTTCCCTAAATTCTGAAACTTTTTAAGAAATGAAACACTGTGAGCAACGAAAGTCAAACGAAACGAAGTCAAGCTATAATATTACTAGTGTTGATGCAATCATTTGAATTTTTTATTTAGCTTATTCTTGATGAAAAGTATACTTGGATTTACACATCAGTTATCACAAACATTACAAAAAAAAGACCACGTCATTGTGAATGCCATGATATTAATTGGAGTGTATAGGAAAAACTTTCAAAAAAAAATGAAAGAGAATGCACGAGACTCTTTACTTGGTGAAGTTTCTTCTTATTGTGGGAATCATGATATTGATGTTCCTAATAAGAATGATATTTTTTTGACTCATAGGCGATCACAACACAAGGGTCAAAAGATCACAAATACACATCGCTTTTGGGTTGAGCTATTTTATGCAATTTTGGACATGCAACTTCAAGAACTAAACAATCGTTTCAATGAGACAAACATTGAGTTGCTTCTTTGTTTGGCTTGTCTATGCCCAAATGACTTATTTACAGCTTTTGATAAATATAAACTACTGCGTCTTGCTGAATTTTATCCAAATAATTTTTCTTCAATGGATCTCATAGCACTTGAAATTTATTATGGATGTGGATTCTGATAATGGTTTTTCAAGATTAAAAGGGATTGGTGAGTTTGCAAGAAGAATGGTTGAAACTAGAAAAGATATAGTGTTTTCATTAGTTTATTTATTGGTGACAGTAGCATTGATTTTACTGATCGCCACAGCTACAGTGGAAATGTCATTTTCAACTATACATTTTGTGAAAAAATCGATTGCGAAATCGGATGGGAGATCAATGGTTGAATGATAGCCTAGTTGTATACATAGAAAATGATATTTTTTGTAGTATTGATAATGAGGTAATCATTCAACGTTTTCAATATATGAAAGCTCGTCGAGGACAATTATAAATATATTGAATGAAAATATATCAATGAAGTTCAAAATATTGGTACTTATTTTTTGTTGGACTTTTTAAAATTATAAGAATTTTTAACTTAGTCCCTCATGTGTTGAATTCTTGGCTCCGCCACTGATAATTGGGGTGTGGGTTTGGCAATTGATTCACATGCAAAATCAATCGAGACATGGAATTTATGGGCTATTTTATCATTGGGACGGTGAAACTGTTATACTGTACAATGAATTATCATGAAATGAGTTTTGAAGCCTACAATTCTCATGTTTTAACATGAAAGCGATTTAGAAAATACAGTAATGACACGGTTTGGACATGTTTATGAAATACATAAGGATTGAAACCTAGAATTTTGGGTATGACGTGAATAGCTAAACATAGAGATTTTATGATTTATATAAGCATATTATTTTTATGAAGAAAAATTTCTTTTAAATTAAGAAATAGTGGAGGCTTAACCTCCAATGATAAATTGAAAATAGTGGGGGTTCTACCTCTAATGTTTTACTCATACTTTTAAAGTGAATGAAAGTGACAATTACATTTATTATAAAGTTTGTAAACATGTGAAATGTTTATATATGGATATGTTTATTCTTTCCAATATACATGTTGTTAATTCTGTTAAAGTCTATGTTTTCTTATAAATTTTTCCCGAGAAACTTAGAAGAAACTAGTGTAATTCTCGGAATTAAATTACTAATTCAGGAAAAAAAGGAATTTAATAATAAAATTTGCATGTACTCCTTATTATTTTAGTGTAATGTTGTTCAAGAATACTGGTGACAGTGTTAGACAATCTGAGTATGCGAACAATATTGATAGCTGACGTTATGCTTATGATTACAGTAGACCTGACATTTCATATGTCATTGGATTATTATGTAGATTTATTAGTAGACATGGTATGAGCATTGACATGTTATTGAGAGGGTTATAAGGTACCTGAAAATGAACATGAACCTAGAATTATATTATCAGTGGTTTTTCGATTCCAAGGCTACCAGTGTATATATTTCCTGGAGCCTGAGATGATAGCACTAGCACCAGCTAGGGAATAAACAACATGATTAAGAAGTGTGCTACTAGATACCCCTTTATGGGAGAGATTGAAACCAATTGTTTTGATCTGTTGTGATAGTACTGCGACTATTGTAAATATTCAAAACTGTTACTATAATAGTTAGAGAAAGCAGGAAACAATTAGAAAATATCTCTTTATTGGAGTAATAAGAATGGATCATGTAGTGACTGATGATAACTTAGCTGATCTTTTAATAAAAAAAGACTAGCAAGAAATAAGGTATTCAATACCTACAAAAGAATGAGACTATTATCGTTAGATAGTCACTTGTGACAGTAACCCGACCTAATAGACTGGAAATCACAAGAAATAGGTTCAATGGGTAATAAAAAGTCATGAAGTGATGATGACTCGTGCTATTATTTCTTTTTTGAACTCCATTCCGAGAGCATGATATCCTGAGGCGATAGAAGGATGAGTTATTTAACTCTTAATATGTTATATACTCTATGTAGAGTGGAGTACCTAGCTTCAAGAGTACTCTTGATATATACACCCACGTGAATGCAGAAGTGTGGCCGCTTCTTATGAGACTCTTTGGCAAGATTCACTAGAGCATTCGCTATACTGGGATATACGTGCACGGTAGAAATGCGGGCATTTTGACTTCAGCTTGAAAGGTTTGTGTGTGTAACGTTGTCAAAGATAGAGTTCAAAACTAAGAGTTACTCTAGTATAATCTGAATGGTCAATATTATGTAAAGGTTCAAGTCGACATACATCTTTATTTATGCACGACCTTATGTTATATTGCTCGATGAAGATATTTTATAAAAAATCAAGTGAGGGATTATTATAATTTATGAATTTTTAAAGAAATAAAAGGTAGAATAATTTATGTTGTTGCCGTTTTTGTTTTATCATTAAATGAAAAATCAATTGAATAAACATTTAAATTAAAATGCAAATTTATTCAATTAAATTCTATACGTTTCCTATTTAATTTTTTATCTCATTCATTTCCTATATAAAGCACAACTTTGCTTTAAAAAAATTATAAAATATCACTTATCATTTTGATTTTCATAAGTAGTTCTTCAGTAAAGCATTTTTTTTTATATATATAAATTGTTATTTCATTTCCAAGTAATAATTGAGATGTGAGTTTGGCAATTGATTCACGTGTAGAATCAATTGAGACATAGAGAATTTATGAGATGTTTTATCCTGGTGACGGTGAGACTGTTATACTGCTAGCAAAATTTGAGACACAGTCCGCGACTCAATCCAAATTTTTCGATTTCTTAATGACATTCGGTAACTTTATTTATATTTAATACATATTGCACTAACAATTATAATTTTTATGTTAAATGATGTGTCACTATTCATTAATTAAAATATGATAGTTGTTAGTTGATTTTATTTTTTATTATTAATATTATATTACTAAATATGCCTAGCATCACTAAAATTGTAGCAGAAAAGGAACTTATGATGAATAATACCTTGCCAAATCAAAAAGTAAGCAAAGGTCACTTCAAAGGTGAAAGTGAAATTAGTGTATAGTTTACTTTTAATACTTTTTTTTTAACATAATTTTCCTCTTTGGAATCCAATGTCAGGCTATGTATGTAAATTTAATATGTAAATTTTTTTTTTTTAAGAACATCATGTTACGAAAATTGTAATTTCGTTGCTATTACTGTTTTTTTTTTCTTTTATTTATTCTATTTACATTTCACACACCACTTACAACCTCCAACTTTTATTGGAAAATATCAAACCATTAGACTTTTTTAGCGGGACATAGGTTGTATACGGGCTAAATTTGAGCTAATGATTCAAAGGTCATTGTGTCTCAGACCCATATATTAGACTTGAATAGGAACATGACTCGGGGCCTCCATCTGGCCCAAAGCAACTTCATGGATTGCCAAGCGAAACTTGATCAACACAAGGCAACCAACGGCCCTCAGTCTACGCATATGGCTCATATATAGGACCCATACGCCCTAAGTGGTAAATGCCCAAATAACCTAAAGGCTTCCGAGAGCCCACCCGACTCAAATGGGCTCCAACAGACCCTAATCATGCTACTTGTTGTCTCATTCAACAACCATGTATTATATATAATGTCTCATTCGACATTATCGGCCAGCCTACACACTAATTCCTCATTAATAAGGAAACTATGTATTTGGATTAATACATAATGCCTACAAGCACGGTGGTATAATCCAAGTATAATAGGGATTACATCTGATACCAGAAATCCAGACATTCCTAATTCAACCCTGATTTAACTACATTTTCTTAAATAGGGTTGGTATACGACTCTTCCAAGGAGTCTTAAACCGACTAAAAGACTACTTCACAGACTATAAAAGGAAATCGATACTTCAACTTCATCTCTCTTATTACATGCTTAGCCATTCGACTTGTTGGGTTTCAGGTCAGGATATTTTTCGGCTCACTACTGCCGGGAGCCCCACTCGACTCCCAGAGGGCTGATACGACTCTAAGAGAAGCTAATGGAGGCCCTACCACTACCAAAGTCCTATCATTTTGGGGACTCCCACTCGATGCCTTTATTTCTACTCCACTCATAGCCGACACTTCAGGTGAACTAACCCTAAAGGGGGAGTCAACATATATCTCCAAAGGGGTATCGCTGGAACTGTCAAACTTTTACTCGACATTACTTCAAATGTCAAATATATTCAAAGTTATGAACAACTAATTGTTCTCAATCTCCACGTCCTATGGATCGTTGTAGGCATTGCATTTTCGCATGTGAAACCCGATGATGAGTCTCAGTTGGAGGCACTACCTTTTTAGCTAAGGATATTGCGGGAAACGGAGGTCGGAAGGGAAAATTCAGAATAAGTACGTCATCAAGTTCATTTCACAAGTTCATTGTCTTCGTTAGTGTTGCGTTCGTTACTTCGTTCGAACGTCAGGCAGATTGCGGACGTTCGTGTAGCGTTCGAATGGGCGTTCGAACGGCGTCGGTGTTTCTGGTTTTGCTGCTAGCCTCGCACCCCAGCCCAATTAGCCCCCCAAAGCCCATAAAACACATCCCAATTTAATTAAATTAAACATTGAATTAAATAAAATATTTAAACCATTTACCAATTAAATAAACCATAATCATGCCTAATAAAGATAAATCAAATATATTAACTTCCTAACCAACAAAATCACATACTAAATTAAAAAGATGTCATGCCTAATTAAAATCAATCATAACAAATTTAATATTTTGCATTCCTAATCTAGCCAAATTTTGTCCCCCATCAAATCCCTTGCTTTCCTTGTCTAACACCAAATCATATCTCTCTTTAATGCCAAAATCCATTCCTTGTGAGACAAGGTGAAACCCTAGCCCTTCTCTATATAAACAACCTCTAACCAAGACATGCACTCCTCTAGCTCATACAGATAACTCACACAAAAAATCACAACACGAAGAACCTTAGCCACTCACGGAAATAGCAACAGGAAGAACACAAACCATTCCCCTCATCTCCTCCACTCCATAATCGAAAATAGCACCCCCCTAAACCTCTACCCATCACCGAAAATCTCCCCCATACAGCAGCCCTCCACCACCGAAAATATACCTCCAAACAGCAGCCCAAACACACCCCAAACAGCCCTTGAAACACGTCTGGACAGCAGCCCAAACTATTCCCAAAACAGTCCATAAAACCCCCTAAAACAGTAACATAAACTGCACTTATAATCCTTGAAATAACCACACAAAACTACACTAAAAACCACGAAAAACACTCGAAACAGTTCGTTGAAACGTCAAAACAGGTGACCTGAACAGTGAGTAGCAAAGCAGAGACCGAACAGCAGTAGAACGAAGACCGAACAGCAGCAGAACGGAGACCGAACGGCAAGCAAAACAGCAAAACAGTGAGCTAGGACGTTAAACCAGTGAACCAGAGAAGTTGAGGAGCTGTACCCTTTCCGACGTCCGTGAAACGCAAGCCCGAAAGTTGGCAAAAAGGTTAGACCTGAGGGTACTTTCCACACTCATCTTTATTTGATTTTTGTTATTTATTTTGACTGTATTTTAATTATTTGTTGAATCTTGTGTGTGTATGATGCGTGTTGTGGGTATTGGATGAATGAAAGAGTGTCGTCTCTTGCGGTATATAGGATGGAAACCCAGACGTAAATTCCGTAGATGAATCCGAATGGACGGTAGTGCGGTCTGTACTTGGGATACAACTCCACGTACCGCTTGAGTAAACGGCACCCTATTTTGTTTTGTGTTTCTTTGGTTTATTTATTTTTTCGTCACTTGAATTCTGCATGTTGCTTATTTATCCATGATCCAATCGAGCACATGGGCTTAGTAAGTGGAATGAAAGATCCCCTACGGGGAGGGGTTAAAGCCCTTTACCACGATGTTTTACCGCGCCGGTTGATGTGTGTTCGGTTGAATGCAAGATACATTCAATCGGGCATACTAAGTTTGATATTATTGCTTCTAATTCTATGTATGCATGATTCAATAGAGCGCATGGGCTTAGTAAGTGGAATGAAAGATCCCATACGGGGAGGGGTTAAAGCCCTTTACCACGATGCTTTGCCGCGCCGGTTGATGTGTGTTCGGTTGAATGCAAGATACGTTCAATCGGGCATACTAAGTTTGATATTATTGCTTTTAATTCTTTGTATGCATGATTCAATCGAGCGCATGGGCTTAGTTAGTGCAATGAAAGATCCCCTATGGGGAGGGGTTAAAGCCCTTTACCACGATGTTTTGCCGCGCCAGTTGATGTGTGTTCGGTTGAATGCAAGATACGTTCAATCGGGCATACTAAGTATGATATTATTGTTTTTTTTAATTCTTTGTATGCGTGACTCAATCGAGCGCATGGGCTTAGTAAGTGCAATGAAAGATCCTCTATGGGGAGAGGTTAAAGCCCTTTACCACGATGCTTTGTCGCGCCGGTTGATGTGTGTTCGGTTGAATGCAAGATACGTTTAATCGGACATACTGAGCTTGAGATTGTTGTCTTTATTCTTTGTGTTGCATGCATCAGGTCTGGTTCCGTTCGAACGCGTTCTCGAACGCTACACGAACGCGAACCTTTTGTTTACCGTTCGAACGCGTTCTCGAACGCTACGTGAACGCACACGCACTTTCTTAGTCTCATAATGCATCAGGTCTGGTTCCGTTCGAACGCGTTCTCGAATGCTATACGAATGCGAACCTGCTGTTTACCGTTCAAACGCGTTCTCGAACGCTACGTGAACGCACACGTACTTTATTAGTCTTATCATGTATCAGGTCTGGTTCCGTTCGAATGGGTTCTCGAACGCTACACGAACGCGAACCTTCTGTTTACCGTTCGAACGCGTTTTCAAACGCTACGCGAACGCGCACCCACTGAACTGAGTCCTTTTCATCCGATTTCATACATAGTTTTCCTAGTAGCTATCCCCACATGTATGAATACAATGTGTTTAATGTATTACAATTCATATACCTATGTCATGATAACATTTGAGTATTATTTCTTGTGGTATATCGGATGGAAACCCAGACGTAAATTCCGTAGCCGGATCCGAATGGACGGTAGTGCGGTCTGTACTTGGGATACAATTCCACGTGCCACTTGAGAATGTGCTCACATGTGTGCTTGTGTGGTTAGTATGTGTGTTTGTGTTTTCTTGAATATAATATGCCAATGAAGTTGTATGTTTGTCGCTCCTTTGATGTATTTCCAAGCATGCAATCTTAGATGTGAAATATATGTGTAAGTTTTATTTTGTACATGTGAATTTAGAAGCATGATACTCTTGGAAATAAGTGCTACTTAAGCCTGATTAAATTATTACATAAATCCTTTCATTACAAGTGGCATGAGTAAGGGACCATTTCGAACCCAACGGTTTGAGGTCTTCCCTTGCGAGGGGTGAGTGCGGCCTTAAATCTCATTTTCCCGGTTCACACCGGGTGGCGACTCCATTATTCTCCGATTTAGTCCCCCGTGGCTACTCCGTACTCCCGACCGGGCCGCGAGCCCAGGACAACATGCGTCGTCCAGTTCCTGTGTTCCCACAATCGTTTAACCCTAATTACACAAACATGATCCTTCCTACACTCTTAATCCTCACAGATCAAACGGCCTAAAAGGTCAAGAAAAGTATGAATCTACCCTAATAACAAAATGAAGAAATAAAGAACAAGATCATAGGTAAATGTGGTACCTTAAAGACCGTTGAGAGCTCCTTCAACTGGCAAACACGACAGAGTTTTTGTGAATGAAACAAATTAGCCTCCCAAACCTCACTTATGCCCGCTTCTCCATTTGGCACCTCATTTTCCGGCCTAAAGCCATCTCGAAACACCCGCTAGGGCTACAATTACGAGCATACATAGGCCTTAAGCCTTTGAGGTCCGTCTTGGGAAACCCAATTGAGTTATACGCTTAAAGATGGACGAACCTTATTATCGTCTGGGGAAAATCCACCCTCCAAAGATACAACCATGTCTATTGGGATAGAGTGACCTTCCACACCGGAAGTAAGGTCAAAGACGTCAGTGTTCTCCAAACGACAATGAGTGATACTAGTATGGCTCAGACGACATGAGAAACGGTTTATCACAGAAACATACTCATTGACTTCTAATAATCTCAGACGATCGAAAGTCACCTCCGTCAGTGCTATCTTCTCCGAACTGCATGAGATTTATATCATTATTCCCAAGGTATTCGATTATATCATAACTTTCTTCTGGTCCAAAAGATATGAAAAAACTATCATATACTCCAGACGATATTTTATTGACTGTAATCCTTCCAGGGATATCAAAAGACCTCCCTCTAGTCCAAACGACATGGGGAGATATTCGATTGATCCAAATGACAAAACATGGTCATTGCTCTAACAGACATCTAAGGACCACAAACTGGTTCTGCCGACACGATCTCCAGTTGATATATAAAGGAGTTTATTATCAATACAACTAACAATGTTTGTATTTTCAGGCATAAAAACAATACCATATGAAGTAGTAGTTCCAGTCGACGTGGCTATTCTAGTCGACAAAATGGAATAAATTAGCATCATCTATTTTATGGCATCAGGAGTCCAATTTACATCAGTCGTATGTCATATTAAAAGTTGAAGACTTGGTATTTCAACTAGTCCATACTACATAGAAGACTCATTTGAACCTTCTTCAGATCTAGTCGACTGGAGATTATTCTAGACATTCATTTGATCCAGTCGACATGAGTTGGAGTTAGTGCTCAGAGCGCCAATCCGAATAATGTATTGTACATTATATTTTATTATTTATTAATAAAATAACTACATTTTCATTTCAACCATGTTAATGGTAATTTATGTCATAATATATATAAATTTATTATATAAATATGATGAGAATGACATCAACCTTAGACTAGTTATGGAAGCTGGTTTTCGCCCGAGGTCCACAATCAGAATTTGTAGGTTGGGGGCACTAACGATCCTGCAAGACAAAGGTAGAGTGAGCGGGAGTATACTGCCCACCGGTGTGGTGGGTGCCGGGGGCACTCCGACGCTCAAGTTAGTAATGTGAATAAGTCGGTTGTACGAAGAATAAGGCTTGAAGTTACCTCAATCATCTTTTGTTTGCCGTGAGGGCAGTGTATTATGATTTCTCTGATGACAAGGAGTAATGTCGTGTCCTCCCTCCCCCACTTTATGCCTTGGCTCTTCTCTTTTATAGGCCATCATTACGAGGGGTCATTTAAATCTCTTCTACCCGTTGGATGTGTTAATGACAGGGTTTATGACTGTAACTGCCGATTTAATGGAATTCATTACTGAAGGTGTTTTCCCAATCTAATTACTCATGAATTTGTTGACCTTCCTGAACTGTTAAATTTGTGATAGTGGGCTCTGGGCAGGTATGGCCTCTCGGTCCAAAGCTGATTTCTCAAACTAGATCTAATGGTGGGCTTCAGGGCTTTGGTTTCGTGATTGGCCCAAAGGTGGAATGACAGTTATGCCATTGGGCCCAAATTTGGTCCGTACAGTTTGTCCCCTACTCTCTAAGTCAATGAGTCCTTGGCTTGGAGAGTACTTGACGTGTTTGTCGCCTGGTGCGAGACCATAGGATGTAGATATACATGAGCGTTGGTGCTGCCTATTAATTGAACCAAACGAATGTGTAGTTATGAATTTGACTCTACAGGAGCTATTGGGGAAGTACCCAATCGATTGAACCAGATGAAGGTCAGGATGTAAGTCATTCGACATGTGTAATCCATGTCTACAACTTGACTCGACATGAGTCCGTGAGGGATGTCCCCGATCGACTGGACTTGATGAGGCCAGGAAGATATAAGTCATACGACATGTGTAATCCATGTCTACAACTTGACTCGACATGAGTCCATGGGGGATGTCCCCGGTCGACTGAACCAGATGATGGTTCAGGAGTTATTTCATATGACATTGTCGTATGGACTGTAGGAAGTCCATGTCTAAATTTGACTCGACATGAGTCCATGGGGGATGTCCCCGGTCGACTGGACTTGATGAGGCCAGGAAGATATAAGTCATACGACATGTGTAATCCATGTCTACAACTTGACTCGACATGAGTCCATGGGGGATGTCCCCGGTCGACTGACTTGATGAGGCCAGGAAGATATAAGTCATACGACATGTGTAATCCATGTCTACAACTTGACTCTACATGAGTCCATGGGGGATGTCCACTGTCGACTGGACTTGATGAGGCCATGAAGATATAAGTCATACGACATGTGTAATCCATGTCTACAACTTGACTCGACATGAGTCTATGGGGGATGTCCCCGGTCGACTGAACCAGATGATGGTTCAGGAGTTGTTTCACACGACATTGTCGTATGGACTGTAGGAAGTCCATGTCTAAATTTGACTCGACATGAGTCCATGGGGGATGTCCCCGGTCGACTAGACTTGATGAGGCCAGGAAGATATAAGTCATACGACATGTGTAATCCATGTCTACAACTTGACTCGACATGAGTCCATGGGGGATGTCCCCGGTCGACTAAACCAGATGATGGTTCAGGAGTTATTTCACACGACATTGTGTCGTATGGACTGTGGGAAGTCCATATCTTTATTTGACTCGACATGAGTCATTTTGGGGATGTCCCCTGGTGACTGAACCAGATGATGGTTCAAGTTTTTATTTCACTCGACATGTAATACGAAATGAGTGAATTACATAATCATATTTGACTCGACTCAAGTCATCCAGGGGATGTTCCCTGTCGACTGAACCAGATGGAAGTTCATGAGTTATTTCACTCGTTATTGTCGTATGGACTGTAGGAAGTTCATGGGGGATGTCCCCGGTCGACTAAACCAGATGAAGGTTTAGGGTATAAATCATACCACATGTGTAGTCCATGGCTATAAATCGACTCGACGTGAGTCCATGGGGAATGTCCCCGGTCGACTGGACTTGATGAGGCCAGGTTGATATAAGTTATATGACATGCGTAATCCATGTCTATAACTTGACTCGACATCAGTCTATGGGGGATGTCCCCTGTCGACTGAACCTGGCGAATGTTCAAGATATAATTCATACGACATGTGTCAACCATGTCTACAACTTGACTCGACATGATTCTAAGGGGGATGTTCCCTGTCGACTGAACCCGATGATGGTTCAGGGCAATCTTCATTCTACTGGTTACCAGATGTGATGGGGTCTAAGCGAGTTTTCATTCTACTACTCACGATGAATGTACATCATAGTCTACACTCCATTTGACCCGATGAAGGTCCAATAAAGTCAACATACTCTTAAAGAATGCACATGGGAATCTAAACACTCTACTTACCTAATGAAGGTATATAGAGGAGTCTACACACTCTAGTCATGATGAAGATTTATGGGGGTCTTCATTTCTCATTCTTCATGATCTAAACATGAGTCAATGATGGTCTTTATTCTACTAGACTTGATGAAGGTCTACAAGGTTCTTTCTTCTCATTCTACATGACATGTAGTCTGAGACCACATCGTCTGAAGACAATCAGAGTACGGTCGAATGAAATTGATGAAGGTCCACGCGAATCTTCACTCTACCTGTTCTGATGGAATTTACAACTGATGATAATCCATCCTTGTTGAATGGATGAGGCGACAATCCATCTTGTTATACATTGAATACAATCTTTCTAAATCGTATGGGAGAGAAGATAATTTTTTCATGTACCATGGAATTGATGGTCGTCCATCTTGTTATTTGGAAATTGAATTAACGAAATATTTTATCATCCCGTCATGTCGAGTGAGACCACACGGGAAGGTACTACAAGCCCTTGAAGTTAAAATAGTTTGGAGTAAAGAAAGAGCTCATCTGGACTACTATCGGATAGTGTCGAGTAGACTTAGTGCCTAACTCTATTCTGTCTTGTCGAATGAGTGGGAGAAAAGTAGATTAGGTAACTTTAATTTGGCCCTATTGTCGACTACTTTAACGTTTGAATGGCTATCTTACGGCTTCTGTCTAGCTTGCTGGGGCCTTCCAACGTGACCATGGCCCATGGAGTGAGTGGATGGAGGGGGCCTGTGTAATGGGCTTATTGTGACGCGCTATTACGACCTGGAAAAGTATAACCAGCGTACACTTGATATGACAAGTACATTTCTACTTATGTGTTCCACTTTACAGGCTCAATTACGTACCTCAGGATCGTCAAAATAAAGCACGCTCTTCTCGAAGGCTCAACTTCTCGTAACCAAGGACCGGGCCGACACAGTTCTTCAAATAATCCTCAAAACCAATCCTCTACACCGCTTTATTCCTCGACAAAGAGGCTATACTGAACCGAGCCATCCTGAAGCCGTGGTGCGAGAGAAAATCCGTCCGGCGCAGCAAGCCAGGGACCATCACGATGTCGGCGAATTGCTCGGCTCGAGAGGTATCCACATGGATTACTCGGCGATCGAAGTCAGATGTGAGAGCTGATACGACGGTGCTGTCGGAGGAACCGATTGTCGCTGCTCTTTCTGGAACCAATTAGAGTGTGAGGGCTTATTGGAGAAGCATTTTCTGGGTGACGTGGGACACAATTTATTCACTTGCTTTGGAAGCCCCTTACTGCAACCTTCGATGTAGGATTCTTGTTCTTGCTTCAATTGTTGAATGGACTTGATTGGAATTTGGTTTGAGATTTATTGATATGTATGTCTGTGGGGGGCTGGCCGCCCAATTTCTTAGGAGTCGTGTCCCCTGGTAGGACTGCTTTGTAAGCTTCATATTCCCAGAGCAATTGATGTGTTGTTCAAGGTAGTGTAGCTGATGGAGCTTATAGGCTTGCGAATTGAATTGTGTTTTCTGGACCTGGCTCGTCGTCTTCACTTCCCGAGACTGTGATTGAGTTGTGGGAGAGGAACTCGTTGAGGCGAAAGGGTCCGGTAAGGTTTCTACTACGGTAGTTTGAGAGGCAAAAGGCGTGATAATTAGAAAGCCTAGATCTTTCTGCTTCTTGTTCAACACTAGTAGTTGAGTAGTAACAAGTTGTAAACTTTAAGTAGAGCTACCAACAAATGCAGTCTCCCATTCAATCGACCCCAAGAGACAACAAACTGTTTTGCTCCAACGACGACATTAAATTTGATTTGGGTATCTGTGGTGTTCTGATAGGGAGACTGGTTAAATTTGGCCAACCCAGTCGCCTCTTTCAGTTTATCAGTATGATGTTATTGCTTGTCTATTTTGAATTCTTTTATAGTTTTCTTTTATGAGAATGGGAATTTAGATTATGCAATTCGATAATCGATATTGGCTTGTTTTTAATAAATTATGTTCCTATTAAACCTGCTTGTGTTGTAATTTGAGTATTTAAGTAAAGTTATGGAAGTTTTCGATATAATGCGTATGGGAAAAGGGTTGAAGCCTACATTTTATCAATACAACTTATTACTTTGTGGTCTTTGTAATAGAGAACAGATTGTGGAGTCTGATTCTTGCACTATAGAAATGGAGTCACAAGGTTTCTCTGTGGATGAGGTAATGTATATACTTTTTTTACTAGTGGGTATTGCAGGCTTGAGATGATGAGAAATTGTAATGCGAATTTATTTCAGAATGCTAAAGAGAGGTTGTGATCCGGAGTCATATACTGGTACCGCATCAAAGAGAGTACACGACTTAACACAATGCAAGAATTGGTGAAGTTGTAAGAGGATTTTCACTCTACCAGTCATCCTTGAAGGCTTCACTTACTATTCAAGACTTGAAGAAGGTCCATCATGCTACAATGGAATGAACTTGATGCATGTCATCAAGGTCATCTACGAGTCTACTGCCGAGTGGACTTGACTACTGGAGTTAACGAAAATCCAAGGTCATTATTCCTGACTTCTCTAGTCCTAAAGAGGGTTTGGTTCCTCATACTACCATCCTTACTCTACAAGACCTAACAAAAGTAATTGAGAGTCTAATGTCGAATGGACCTCATGGAGTTCCAAAATAATTTTCACCCTACCTACTAGATGAAGGTTGGTCGATTGAACCTGTCGTATGTTCCAATGATTTTTCATTCTAGGCATGATAAAAGATTCCCTATGTAATATAGACTTGGCAATGTTAAATCAACGTAGTATGCAAAAGATGACTAACCTTTTATGTCCTCTGGGGGAGATAACAACCATCCCACGTAGTATGGTAAATCATATCCATGAAGTTGTTTGTCTAATGGTACCCCAGTCAAGCTAAGTCTTATTCTATCTCATGTCGAATAGGATTTTAAACAAGTATCAGGTCTCATACGTGGAGTGTCGAGTGAAATCTTTGCCAAATACTAAACTATCATTTAATGTCGATTGTGACAAGCTGTGTGTAGTATTGTTGATTGGGATATTTCTATCAAGTCTTATGTCATACATTGAAAATGTCGATTTTGTCATTCATTACAATTACCTAGTTTTAAATTATAGTGTCGACTGGGACACCCATAACAAGTATCATATTATAACACCTACTATAGGCCCCATACCTTAGTGATGTCAACTGAGACATTCTTAAAAAGTGTAAGCCATACCTGGTAAGGTTGATAGAGATGTCCACGCCCAATCTTCACCCGGGTATTGTCGACCGAGACAATCCTTATGCCAAGTACATTACTCCATCATATGAGGTGAATGGTAAGGAGAATGGTTCCATTAAAAGGATGCGTCTTGCTCCTGATGTTGGTCCACGGGACTCTAGTCGAATATAGTCTGAATTTGATGACAATCCATTTATGTCTTCTGAAGGAGATGGGAATCTTCTTAACATCGTCTGAAGAAGGTAACACTTCTTTCACGTAGTCTGGAAATGACGGCAATCCTCTTACGTAGTCTGAAGGGAATGACATCCTATATATGCCATCTAGAGTAAATGATGACCATCCTAAGCAGTCTCGAATAGATGACAATTATGGAGAATACTTCTTGGTTGATTGGGTATGCTGGGGATTAAGAGTTTATTCTTATGTCGATCAGAATGAGCGTGTAAAATGGTTCAAATGATGGTCCAGATATGTCGATTGATAGGATCGTAGATGGAAAGATCTTTGCATGCTTTGAATCGCCAGGGCCCCACGGTGGGCGCCAAATGTGGAAGCTGGTTTTCACCCGAGGTCCACAATCAGAATTTGTAGGTTGGGGGCACTAACGATCCTGCAAGACAAAGGTAGAGTGAGCGGGAGTATACTGTCCACCGGTGCGGTGGGTGCCGGGGGCACTCCGACGCTCAAGTTAGTAATGTGAATAAGTCGGTTGTACGGAGAATAAGGCTTGAAGTTACCTCAATCATCTTTTGTTTGCCGTGAGGGCAGTGTATTATGATTTCTATGATGACAAGGAGTAGTGTCGTGTCCTCCATCCCCCACTTTATGCCTTGGCTCTTTTTTTTATAGGCCCTCCTTACGAGGGGTCATTTAAATCTCTTCAATCTGTTGGATATGTTAATGACAGGGTTTATGACTGTAACTGCCGATTTAATGGAATTCATCACTGAAGGCATTTTCCCAATCTAATTACTCATGAATCTGTTGACCTTCCTGAATTGTTAAATTTGTGATGGTGGGCTCTGGGCAGGTATGGCCTCTCGGTCCAAAGCTGATTTCTCAAACTAGATCTAATGGTGGGCTTCAGGGCTTTGGTTTCGTGATTGGCCCAAATGTGGAATGACAGTTATGCCATTGTGCCCAAATTTGGCCCGTACACTAGTCATGTAGTAATATTGGACACTGGTTGGTCCGACATTGAGATAATATTACTATTATAAACTATTCTCAAAGTAAGTATTCATAGTCGTTGGTTTCGTAATATGATCGAATTCCTATAACCTAGAAGACTAGCACATGTCGTATATTAGAATTGAAGTTTCAATGGTTTAACCCGATGTACTATGAGTAATGGAAGCTCGTATATACATGTGGGTATTTATTGGAGCAAATACTGAATGACTCACATGTACTTCCTAATAGTTATAAATACACACCACCGTCAATAGAAATCTCTTTAAGCCAAGTAGCATATGTGATCCTTTGACTATAGGATATCACTGATTTTGTGTGTGATCCTCCACACTTTGATGCCATGTATATCAGAGACCTTTCATGGTATGATAGCTAGATTTTGTTGAGTGTGGACTGATGTACTCGTTCATCAAGTGTGTATCAAGACAGGACCTGTCGGTCTATATGCGTACCATAAAAGATTTAGGTATCCATGTGAGTAAGTCACGATTCTTAAGACTTTGGCCAAAGCCGATCATCTAGGGTGGATCGTATATATAAAAAATGGTGTTCTGATTAGTTGTAAAGAATCATGGACATGTTGACAATATGAGATGTACGCCTCGAAAACTTGACAGTGTAATCTATGATTCCTAAACACAACTCAGATAGCCTACGGCGGGGGGATCGTTAAATATATGTGATGATCTCGACTTGTATAGTTCAGAAAGTTCATTCGTGTTCTTCACGAATTTGGAGTTACCGAATTACATACTTATAAGCTAGGCTTATATGACGAACGTGTCTGGACTTAGTGAGTCCCACAATATGAAGTACACTCGTTGAACACTTGGTTATTCAATAATGTTTGATAATAAATAATATTTGATATATATAATTATCAATTAAAATAATTAAGTATTATTGGATAACATTAATTATTTACTTTGACCCAAATGGATTAATCCAAAATCACACAAGGGCTTGTTGTAATTTCATAAATATCTCTATCATTAGAGAATATTTTGATAATTACAAAATATGTAATAATGGTGTATTTGACTTGATTTAATTGTATTAAATCAAACTGTTAGACAATGAACTAATCAATTTAAACTTTATCTATATTTAATTGGATTAAATCAAGTGATAGATAAATGTGATTAGTCACACCTAATTATGCATATTTAGAAAAATTGGATTAAGCCCACCTAAAAATTAATTAAAAATTTAATTAATTAAAAATTACATAAGATTCACTATAAAAGCCAAGATTGAGCAAGTTTTTAAGCAAGCAAACATTAAGGCAAAACATAAGAAAAATTACCTTGAATAAGTGTTTAGAGAAGCTTTGAAAGTTCTCTACATTTTTCAACAATGAATAGAAGATTAGATATTTGGTTCAAGATTACTATGTAAGTTTGATCTTATCTAATGAGCTATGTTTTTGTATTTGAGACATAATAATATAGCTTGAAGTTGAAATTAGGCTAATGAATTGTGTATGGATGCTTTGGAAGCATAAACACAATATGTTTGTGATTGGGTCAAAATATTCATGTTGGACATGAAACATAAAATTAGAGTTTGAAACTTTAGATGATAGCTTGGATCTATAACTACCATTCTAGAATCACTTGACCATTTTTGAGTGACCTATAATTGTTCATGAGTCACTTCATTGTGAGATTCTTATGTGGTTTGTATTTTAGATTCAAAATTTACGTATGTGCATATTTTGAATAAATTTATGTTTTGTAAATATATTTGAGATTTTAAAAAACACGATTTTATTCTTTAACATGTGTTGATGTTGGTTTTGATATTAAAAATTAAATTTTGGGTGTTTGAAGTGTTTAAGAAAGATTGGAAATAAATTAGGTTAAAAACCCTATTACATCAACTCTCTATTTCTAGAGAGCTGATGAAATAAAAAAAGGCGCGGCAATGTGCATTAGCGCACAACGCGCGCACTGCAGTGCACAGTGCTCGTGTGCAGTGCACAGCGCACTGTAATGCACAATACACGTGCATATTGAGCACGTACTATAGCGCGCGTGCGCTCATTGATTTTTATTTTCTCTTGTTTTTGAATTTTCGGACTCTGATTTAACCCCATTTTTTTCCTATTTACTTGTAATGGAATATAATATTTTAATATATTATGTAAAAATACACTCATGCTTGATTTGGGTTAGACCCACTTCCGCTGCGCGAAGTACCAATCCGACCCTAGGGATCCCATATCCGCCCTAATATTGGGAACATTCTCATTGGGTTAGGTTTAAGACCTTGACCTTTATCTGGTCCAGAAGACGTAGAAGACTCTTATGGATCTTTCTCAGGTCTAGTCGACTGAAGATTATCTTGTACCTTCATTTGTTCCAGTCGATGAGAACATTCCATATGATCCTTGTCGGGTCAAGTTGAATGCCTAGACCTTCATTTGGTTTAAGGACATTGAAGACTCCCATGGACCTTCCTCAGATCTAGTCGATTAGAGATTATCCTAACCTTCATCTGGTCCAGTCGATGAGAACATTCCTTAAGGCCCTCATCGGGTTAAGTTGAAAACTTAGACCTTCATCTAGTCCAATAGACGTAGAAGATTCCCCGGACCTTTTTCAGGTCTAGTAGACTGGAGATTATCTTGTACCTTCATATGGACCTTCTTAAAGTCTAGTCGACTGGAGATTATCCTAGACTTTCATCTAGTCCAGTCGATGGGAATATTCCTCATAACCTTCGTCGAGTCAGGTTGAAGTCTTGGACCTTTATCTGGTTCAGACGACTTCGAAGACTCCCCTTAACCATCATCAGGTCCAGTCGACTAGAGATTATTCTGGACCTTCATCTAATCCAGTCGATGAGAATATTCCCAATGACTCTCGTCGGGTTAGGTTGAAGACCTGGACCTTTATCTGGTTCAGACGACTCCGAAGACTCCCCTTGACCATCATCAGGTCCAGTCGACTAGAGATTATCTCGGACCTTCATCTGATCCAGTCGACGAGAATATTTCCAATGACTCTCGTCGGGTTAGGTTGAAGACCTGGACCTTTATCTGGTACAGACAACATAGAAGACTCTCATGGATCTTCATCTGGTTCAGACGACACCGAAAAGTCCCTTAGAATTTCTTCAGATCTAGTCGACTGGAGATTATCTCGGACCTTCATCTGGTTCAATCGACTGGAACATTCCCTAATGCCCTATTCGGGTCAAGTTGAAGACTTGGACCTTCATCTGGTCCAGAAGACGTAGAAGACTCCTCTGGACCTTCTTCAGGTCTAGTCGATTGAAGATTATCATATACCTTCATTTGGATATTCTTCAGGTCTAGTCGACTTGAGATAATCATGAACTTTCATATGGTCATGTTGATGAGAACATTCCCTAAAACCCTTGTCGGGTCATGTTGAAGACCTGAACATTCATCTGGTTCAGACGACACTGAAGACTCCCTTGGACCATTATTAGGTCCAGTCGACTGGAGATTATTCTGGACCTTTATCTGGTCCAGTCAACAAGAACATCCCAATGACCCTCGCCGGATTAGGTTGATGACCTAGACCTAGACCTTCATCTGGTCCAGACTGTTAGTCTCTAAGACATGCTTCTAAGATCCTAAACATGATTTGCGTGTGAATTAACCAAGTAAAGTTGCAGAATTACTTACATTGATTTGGGAGAAATTTCAAAAATTTGTTTTGATGGATGAAGCTCCAAGCTTTTGTTGAGTTGTTAAATCCTTGGATGAGTTTCCCTATCACCTCATATAACTCTCTAAGTGTTAGCTTTAGAAATTTTTGAAGCAAAAATTTCCCTTTGGAGAGAATAAGCTCACGGCCAATAGGAGGGAGAAGAGAGAATAGTATTTTTTTTTTCCAATTTTCCAAAATTTTGTTGGTTTGTGTGTTAAAGGCATAATTAAATATAGCCAACTACTTCCATTAAAGTGTAGACATTTGATGTAAGTCAATGGTCCCACCACATTTAAATTCCAAATTTAAGTTGGCTTCTCCAACACACAACTTAGTTTGGGCCCAGGTTCGTTTAATTCCGAATTAAACGAATTTCCCGTCGCTATATAATTAAATCCAATTTAATTAAATGATTATGTCTCACAAAATTATTGCGATAGTCGCTTATGAATTAATTCCAAATTAATTTGTTCGCTTGAATTAAAATCCAATTTTAATTTCATATTGAAATCCAATTTCAATTAATATATCTGATATATTATTTTAGCCAAAATAAATAAATTAAATAGAAAAATCCAATTTAACTATTAAATTTATTTTATCGATTAATTCTAAATTAATCGTGTTCCCTCTTCTATACGAATTTAATCTCAGATTAATTATTGCCGCAATTAATCCCATATTAATTTTCTCTCTCATAATTAATCCCAGATTAATTCTATATGAGTCAAATGTCATTGGTGAATCTTTGGGAAGCGACCCAAGAGATTTCTGGATATGTTGGCAGTAAATACGCTCATCGGACTATCCGAACACGTGCGTACCCTGTACCACGTTCTCACCGATTTACAAGACATGGTTGGCTTCGAGCAAAGCACCGTGCCTATCCATATCTCTAGAAATATTCGCCGAGGAATATAATATGTATCAGGCATAGTAATACTATGTAATACGTAATACGATCCAGTATCGGATGTCACATGCTAGACCTAGGGCGGGCTCTGTGTCTGCCCCGTATGAAGCATATATCGGATCTCGAGTAACTAGTCTCCGTAATCGGAAAGTCATGACCTAGTCATACTTTCTCGATAGCTGCAGTTTTTAAGAGAACTAGTTCTGTATCATGTGTGACCATCATCTCCATATGACTGAAGTGATACTCTTTTCTTGACATCACATCCAATACACTACGATTCTCAGTAAACCCAATAGAGGCGTACACAGAACCTGTTAAAGCTCCAGATGACCAATACCAAAGTAAACTGATTGTCGCAAGTAATAGCGATGCAAGTCTCAGGTTAAAGATCACATACACCTACCCTAATTCGGATTCCTATAGACACATAGTCATACTACCAATGGGACTTCGAGTGGGTCTATCCAGAGCGAAACTGTTCCCGGTCCAACGACTAACAGAACCTCTTATTACACTTGCATAAGTATCCAATACCTAAATATATGAGAACTATGTCGTTAAGCTTCCATAACGCGCACAAGTGTAATACTAGTTTATTACGTATTATCGATGTCCAGTCTCGATAATACTATGACTAAGGATATTTAATGATTAAATCGTTCATGGATTAATACTGTCTCATATCTTATTAATCTGATTTAACTATATGGACTTTTATCATTATATATATCCAAGTAATCCAATTACAATAATGATAAAATAGCAATTTCCTTTTGTCACATAGTTAATTTGTACAAAAACACAATGTTCTTTACAAATAGTGATGCTATGGGTCATAATTGTCCAACACAAACGACATAGAAGACTCCCCTAGACCTTCTTCAGGTATATTAAACTGGAGATATTTTTGGACCTTCATCTTCTCCATCAACAGAAACATTCCCCATAACTCTTGTCGAGTCATGTTAGAGACTTGGACCTTCATCTTGTCCAGACGACATAAAAGACTACCTTCTTCAGGTCTATTGACTGGAGATAATCTTGGACCTTCATCTGGTCAAGTCAACGAGAACATTCCCAATGACTCTTGTCGAGTCATGTTGGAAACCTGGACCTTTATCTTATCGAGACAACATAGAAGACTCCCATGAATCTTCTTCAGGTCCAATCCACTAGAGATTATCCTCGACTTTCATCTGGTCTAATCGACGGGACATTCCTTAATGGTCTTCATCGGGTCAGATAATCTCGTAGACCATCATCTGGTTTGACTGATTGAGAAGACTCATGGACCTTCATGTGGTCAAGTCAACGTAGCATGACCTTCGTCTGGTCTAAGTAACGATATGATGGCTCCATACGATATACTCGTCGATTACTCCCCAAGCCAATGACTTATTTACTTAAAGAGTATGAGACAAACTGTATGAGCCAAATTTGAGCTAAGGACCCAAATGTCATTGTGTCACAGGCTCATGCATCATACTTGCATGAGAACATGACTTAGGGCCTCCATTTGGCCCAAAACAACATCGTGGACTGTGATAAGTGGTAAATATGTTAGTATTTACCGCCTCTTTTACTTAATATTTTGTAAGATTCTCAAGTCTTGTGAGCATTTTGATGTGTTTTTGGTTATTTTACAGATATAAATAACATTAGGGCTTAATAGAATCAACTCGGGACTAAAACGATGATATTTGGAACAATAAAGGGCAAAATTGGAAAATTACATTTTACGTCGCAACGCGTAACTTCTCTGCATCGCGACGCTGTCACAATCAGCACC
Source organism: Zanthoxylum bungeanum (assembly GCA_019454045.1). NCBI lineage: Eukaryota > Viridiplantae > Streptophyta > Magnoliopsida > Sapindales > Rutaceae > Zanthoxylum > Zanthoxylum bungeanum. Next base: position 50,567 of record SKCR01038841.1, on the reverse strand, counting down.
GAAAGATGGCATGCCGACACGCATCATCTACTATACAATGCGTAGCGACACGTAGACCCTTTGGCGTCGCGACGCCAAATATTCTGCGTGACACGTGTAACCAGCTGGCAGCGTTGCGATGCGCAGGGCTATAGCGTCGCGACGCTATGATGAGTTTTTTTGCCTATAAATTGTAGGCTTCATTTGAAGGAATTTTTCATGCTTTCTTATAGGGATTCTCTTGAAAATTTAGAAGAGAATATCTTATGTGTTTATTTTTAAGATTTCTTGTATTTTCTTTTTATTTCAGTAATAAAATTTGGTGTGTTTTTATTCAAAGCATGAGTAGGTAACTTCTTTTTGCAGGGGTAAATGGTGAAGCTTTTAATATGATAATGTAGATTAATCTCACTAATATTATAATATATAAATTATAATTTAATGATTAATACATAATCTGGATTAATTATTGACAGACTTTGTTACTGCCTATATGGCTGATTTTATATATTTGACATAATTGAGTACCGCCTAATGGCTGTTTTTATAGACAGGTGAATACAGCCTATATGGTTGGTCTATGGACAAATGATATTAACGTCTTCATGGCTAGTTTTATATGTTCTGACATAATTAAATCCTGAATTAAATAAATTGGATAACAAATGCAATTTATATATTATAAAAAGTGAGATTTCTATATTTGAAATATTAAAAATGGATCCCCTAATTCCCACATTTTATTTTATTATTGCATTTTATAGTTTCCAATCATTTTAATAATATTTTGTTTAATTATTTCTTTAGTAATCTTAGGTATGTGTTGTAACTAAAGACATTATCTAGGGTTGTGATGAAAACCAATATTGATGTTTTTATAAGTTGATTTATCTTATGTCTTGTGTAATATTTTGCATTATTTATTGAATCTAATTAATTTTTTATTTCATTTGTTTTGTTTGTTTTGCTCGAGGACTAGCAAAATGTTAGGTTTGAGGGTGTGATAAACGATAAATATGTTAGTATTTACCGCCCATTTTAGTTAATATTTTGTAAGTTTCTTGAGTCTTGTGAGCATTTTGATGTTTTTTAGTTATTTTACAGATATAAATAACATTAAGATTTAATGGAATCAACTCGGGACTAAAACGACGACATTTGGAATAATAAAGAGCAAAATTAGAAAATTACCTCTTGCGTCGCGACGCGTAACTTCTCTGCGTCGCGATGTTGTCCAATCAGCACCGAAAGATGGCCTGCCGACACGCGTCATCTACTATGCAATATATCGCGATGCCAAACATTCTGCATGACACGTGTAACCAGCTGGCAGCGTCGCGACGCGTAGGGCTATAGTGTCGTGACGCTGGGATGGATTGTTTTGCCTATAAATTACAGGCTTCATTTGAAGGAATTTTTCATGCTTTCTTCTGGGGATTCTCTGGACAACTTAGAAGAAAGTATCTTATGTGTTTATTTTTAAGATTTCTTGTATTTTCTTTTATTTCAGTAATAAAATGTAGTGTGTTTTTATTCAAAACATGAGTATGTAACTTCTTTTTGCTGGGGTAAAATGTGATATTTTTAATATGATAATGTAGATTAATCTCACTAATATTATAATATATAAATTATAATTTAATGATTAATACATAATCTGGATTAATTATTGACAGACTTTGTTACCGCCTATATGACTAGTTTATATATTTGACATAATTGAGTACTGCTTATATGGCTGGTTTTATAGACAGAAGAATACCGCCTATATGGCTGGTCTATAGACAAATGATATTACCGTCTTCATTACTGGTTTTATATGTTCTGACATAATTGTGGGACACAGAAACTGGACGACGCATGCTGTTCCTAGGCTCGCGGCCTAGTTGGGAGTACGGAGTAGCCACGGGGGACTAAACCGGAGAGTAATGGAGTCGCCACCCGGTGTGAACCGGGAAAATGAGATTTAAGGCCGCACTCACCCCTCACAAGGGAAGACCTCAAACCGTTGGGTTCGGAATGGTCCCTTACTTATGCCACTTGTAATGAAAGGATTTACATAATAATTTAATCAGGCTTAAGTAACATTTTTTCCTAAGAATATCATGCTTCTATATTCATGGGTACAAAATAACACTCATACATACATTTCGCATATATCTCATATCTAATAACACATGTCTAACAAAATACCTCAAAGTAACAATGAACATACAACTTCATTCAGCATATCATATTCATGAAAACACAAGCATACATAATATCCGCACAAGCATACACGTGAGCACTCTTCCAAGTGATACGTGGAATTGTATCCCAAGTACAGACCGCATTACCGTCCATTCGGAATCGGCTACGGAATTTATGTCTGGGTTTCCATCCGATATATCACAAGAAATAATACTCCAAAGTCATCATGGCATAGGCATATGAATCGTAATGCGTTAAATCAAGACTAAGGCAAACGACGCAACTAATGGAATAAACATGCTTTTCATTATTATGTGCACAAAGATAAGAATGACTATGTGTGGTTCCATAAAAATCACCTAAGAAACAATTATGCGTGGCATGTGATGAATATGTCTCAGTTCAGTGTGTTCGCGTTCGTGTAGCGTTCGTAAACGCGTTCGAACGGAAATGAAACAGAATGCTCACGTTCGTATAGCGTTTGTTAACGCATTCGAACGGAAATGAAACAGAATGCTCACGTTCGTATGGCGTTTGTTAACGCGTTCGAACGGAAATGAAACAGAATGCTCACGTTCGTATGGCGTTTGTTAACGCGTTCGAACAGAAATAAGACCTGATGCATGATAAGGTAAAAATGTATGCGCGTTCGAGTTGCGTTCGTAAACGCGTTCGAACGGGAACAGACCTGATGCATGAAATGGGACGCAATACATAAACAACAAAATAAAGGGGCGCGGCGGCGAAGTACTGCCGTAAAGGTGGCCTTTTGGGGCTCTTGGTCTCTCAAAGAGATGACCTTTAGACCAACATACTAAGCCCATGCGCATCACATCACACATACAAAAATAGAGCCAATCATATCAAAACCAAGTATGCCCGATTGAACACATCTTACATCCAATCCGAACACACATCAACCGGCGCGGCAAAGCATCGTGGTAAAGGGTTTTAACCCCTCCCCATAAGGGATCTTTCATTCCACTTACTAAGCCCATGCACTTGATTGAACCATGCATAAAAGATAAAATCAATAATATCAAACTAAGTATGCCCGATTGAACGTATCTCGCATCCAACCGAACACACATCAACCGGCGCGGCGAAGTAGTGTCACAAAGGTGGCATTTTCGGCTCTTCGTCTCTCAAATGGAGGACCTTTGGACTAACTCACTAAGCCCATGCGCTTGATTGAATCATGCATAAATAAACAACATACAACATTCAAGTGACGAAAAATAAACAAACCAAAGCAACACAAGGCAAAAAATAGTGCCGTTTACTGAAGCGGTACGTGGAGTTGTGTCCCGAGTACAGATCATATTACCGTCCATTCGGAATCGGCTATGAAATTTATGTCCGGGTTTCCATCCGATATACCGCGAGAGTTAACACATTTCTCATTCATCCCATACCCACAACACACATCATACATAAACAGAATTCAACGAGTAAGTAAAATATATAATCCAAAATAAACAACAACAAAATCACGTAGAGATGGGTGTGAAAAGTACCCTCAGGTCTAACCTTTTAAGCCGTCTCTCGGACTCGCGTTTCACGAAGATCGGAAGGGGTAAAGCTCCGCGACTTTTCTGGTTCACTGGTTCAGCGTCCTAGCTCACTGCTTTGCTGTTTTGCTTGCGGTTCGAACTCCGTTCTGCTCCTATTCGGTCTCTGTCTTGCTGCTCACTGCACGTGCCACATGTTTTAACGTTTTCAATGAACTATTCCAAGTTTGTGTGGGTTCTTAGTGCAGTTGTATGTGATTATTTTTAAGATTATCTATGCAATTTTTATGTTACTATTTTTTAAGGATTTGGGCTGCTGTTTTAAGGTAATTCAGGGACTGTTTTTTGAGTGTTTGTTAGGGGGTGTTTTAGTGGTTGTAAGGGCTGTATGGGGGGATGTGTTGGCTACAGAAATTCGGCTATGGAGGGGGTGCAAGGGAGATGGGGTTCACGGCTAAGGGGGATGAGATGGAGAGAAAATTTTCTGTTTTGATTTCTTGCTTTGGCCGTGAGTCTTGGTGTGTTTCTAGGGCTTGGGCGTGACTTAGGTTGTGTGAAGGAGAGGAATGGCTTTGGTTAGGGGTTGTTTATATAGAGAAGGGTTAGGGGTTCACCTTGTCTCCAAGGAAGGGATTTGGTGCATTCAATAAGGATATGATTTAGTGCTAGGTAAGGAAAGCAATGGATTTGATTGGGGGACATGTCTTGGCTAGATTAGGAATACAATATATTTGATTGGTTAGGATTAGGCATTTAATTTGTTAGATTAGGAAGTCAATATTTTTAATTTGTTATGATTGATTTTAATTAGGTATATCATCTTTTTAATTTAGGTATATAATATATTCAAATTATTTAAATTAGGCATGATTTTAGTTTAAGTTTGGTAAATGTTTTAAATATTTTATTTAATGTTTAATGATTAAATTAATATTTATTTATTTAATTTGGGATGTGTTTTATGGGCTTTGGGGAGCTAAATGGGCTGGGGTGTGAGGCTAGCAGCAAAACCAGAATTACCGACACCGTTCGAACGCTTCCTCGAACGCGACACGAACGCCCGCAATCTGCTTACCGTTCGAACGAAATAACGAACGCAGCACTAACGAAGACAGTGAGCTTGTTTATCCTGAATTTCCCCTTCCGATATCCGTTTCCCGCGGCTTTCGTGACTCAAAAGGTAGTGCCTCCAAATGAGACTCATCATCGGGTTTCACATGCAAAAAATGCAATGCCTACAATAATTAAATCCTGAATTAAATAAATTGGGTAACAAATGCAATTTATATATTATAAGAAGTGAGATTTCTATATTTGAAATATTAAAAGTGGATCCCCTAATTCCAGTATTTATTTTATTATTGCATTTTATAATTTCCAACCATTTTTATAATGTTTTGTTTAATTATTTCTTTAGTAATCTTAGGTATTTGTTGTAACTAAAGACATTATCTAGGGTTGTGTGAAAACCAATATTGATGTTTTTTATAAGTTGATTTATCTTATGTCTTGTGTAATGTTTTGGCTTATTTATTGAATCTAGATTTTAGTGCTTCTTGTTGATTGATCACCAATAAGATTGATTTGGTAAACTTAAAATATACTTGGAAAAGAGATTTTAGGTTTAGCCGCAGATTTAATAACACACGATCTCACTTTAGGGATTTCCCTCCATGATAGAAATATACCTGTCGGGCGGGTGTAACCATAATTGGAACTTGAACTTAATGAATTTGAGGTTTCTTAGTTAATATAGACATATAGTTAATTAAGTAACTTTGAATATTTTCATTTGACCATCGAAAGAGGTTTGTGAATACATTCGTGTTCCATGTTACATAAGTATAAGGTAATCAATTCATCCTTAGAAGAATATTGGGAGGATTCACAACCCTGAATATTTTCATATTATTAATTAACTTTGAAATCTACCTTAGTTTTATTTATTTGTTTTAGATAAAATCACCATCCAACCAATAATCAATTTCAATTAGATACTTGTAGAAATTTAGCTTCATTAATTAATAGCATAAGTAATAAGTGCTCGAGGGATCGATACATTTATACTACTTGAGCGATATGTGCGCTTGCGTAACGTGTGTTTACTACGATCAGACTACCAAGCAAAGCCCAATCAAAATAAGACAACCAACGACCCTGAGTCTACGTATATGGCTCATATGCAGGGCCCATACGCCCTAAATGGTAAAGACCCAAATAGCCTAAAGGCTTCTGATAGCGTACACGACTCAAATGGGCTCCAGTAGACCCTAATCGTGCTACTTGCTGTCCCAGTCAGCAACCATGTATTATATATAATGTCTCATTCGACACTATCGGCCAGTCTACGCACTAATTCCTCATTAATAAGGAAACTAAATATTTGGATCAATACATAATGCCTACAAGTACGATGGTATAATCCAAGCATAATAGGGATTACATCTGATCCCGAAAATCCAAGCACTCTTAATTCAACCCTGATTTAATTACCATTTTCTAAATAGGGTTGGTAGACGACTCTTCCAATAAGTCTTAAACCGACTAAAAGGCTACTTCATAGCCTATAAAATGAGAAATGATCCAAAGAAAAGATTAACTCAAGCTTTGATTCAACAACTCGAGTTTTGGCTCTCACACACTCGAGATTTCCCTAATCACAAGCCTACCGTCCTCACGAAAATCTACAAAGAATCCTTAATCTTGCTCTTTCCATTCCTTCTGCTCGTCTAAATCACTGACTTTGAGCGTCGGAGTGCCTACGACATCCACCACACCGGTGGGTAGTTACTCCATGCTCACTTTACATTTGTTTTGCAGAATCACTAGTGTCTCCATCATACAAATTTTGGATTATAGGCCGACTGCGAAATTCAGCGTCTAATGTTGTTTATTACTTTTCATTTACATAATAAGTGATTTGTTTTGCTACAAATGCTCGACAACAACAATGAATTTAGAGCAATGATATAGAAATAAAAGAGAAATATATGAGAATAAAACTATCATCAAAACAAAATTATTTTAATTATAATTTTTTTTTTATTTAGTCATCATTTAGTCTCCTATTCATTTTTCATAATTTTATGATAAGGGCTGATAAATGTAGTATTAGCATATTGAAATGTAATATTTAAAAAATAATTTTTTCTTTTCTTTTAATAGGGTTGAAACCATTTGTGCTATGAAGACAGAGACACAGTACACATAATTGAAGTTGAAGGAAATAGACACAACTGTAGTAAGAATGTTGATTTAGTGAGATAAAATTTTATTTTATTTTATTTTTTTAAAAAATGATTGATACAGGATAGATCAAAATTATCATATTAACAAATCATATTTTTCATTAATTTCAAAAAAAAATATTTAACTCAGAAGTTATTATCACATTCACATTTAACTCTATAGTCTCACCAAACCCTATTTACTCTATCCCCTATCTATATCACTAGTGACACTGACAATGGGTTTTTACCCATTTTTGTTTGGATTTTGGAGTTATGGGACATTTTGTACATCAATTAAATGAAAGAAAGGTCAATTAAGTCATTAGAGATAGGCCTAGTAATAGGATGTGTAGCCCATGTTGTTGTTGGCCCTATTTTCTTTTGGGATACAAGAAATATCAAGTATCAAATATTCAAATGGACCATATATATCCAGCCCCTTTAAATTGTGACAAACTGCTTCAATTAAACTCAAACTAGCAATGCAAGCTTCCAATTGCCAATTGGTACTAAAATATCTTATGTCGCACAAGTTTTTCCTCATGTTTCTTTTCTTGCTTTATTTTAGAATATTTATTTATAGTATAAGGATGACCAATTATATTCTTGCAGATTCCATTTCCAAGATATTTGGGACACTTTGCATTTGCAGTCCATTCATTTCAACATCTCTTTCTCTCATGGATTTACAGTTAAAGTGCAGTCCTTCTTTCTATTTGCATACAAGAGCTCACAGAAAATTAAATATCACTTCATTATGGACAACAACAAGTCATCAGAAAAGCTCAAGATTTTCCTTCAAACTAAAATTGTATGATCCAATTCTGTTATTCTCTTATCCATTTCATTGAAGTAACTATCAGTTTCTCTTCTTATTAGCAGAAACTACTACCCCTCTGCCTGCTGTCAATGGAGGCAAGAGCAAAAGTTATCGATTACTCGAAAACCAGCTTATGTAGCCAAGGCAAAGAAAGGTGTAATACAACTTGAAGGAGAGCCTATAAAGAATGATCAGAAAAAGGGAACCATAGCTGGTGCAGTTGCTCTTGTTATTGGTACTAGTATTGGTTCAGGGATTCTTGCTCTCCCACAGAAAGCTTCTCCTGCTGTAAATTTTTCTTAACCACCCTCTTTCCTTCTCTGTTTCATTGTCACTTGATGCTTAATTCTGCTTTGCCTCGCAGGGAATCTTTCCAAGTTCAATATCATTGATAATATGCTGGGGGTTTCTTCTAATTGAAGCACTTATACTCATTGAAATCAATGTGTGTTTGCGGCAAAAGAAGATGAAAAGAGAAGTAGAGGATGAATTGGAGGTTATTTCTATAAGGACTATGGCTCAAGAGACACTTGGGGACTGGGGTGGAACTTTCGCCACTGTTTTTTATGTTTTCTTGGGTTACACTTCCATGATTGCCTATTGTTCCAAGTCCGGTGAGATCCTTTTCCATTTGTTCAATCTTCCGGAATCTGTTTCAGGCTTCTTGTTCACTGCAGTCTTCACCTTGCTCATCTCCATTGGCGGGGCTCGAGCAACTGATCAAGTCAACCAATGGCTTACTGCTTCTATGCTAGGTAGCATATGATACTAAAATCTTGATATTGAATTGAAATAAATGTTCAGAAATTGTTTGCAGTGTCCAATTAAGTTTTATATTGATGATAGCTTGGTCATTCTAATAAAATGTTCTTAGTGACAACATACTAATGTTTAGAAATGGATTCATAGGTTTGTTACTAGCAATTGAGGTGATAGCAGTTGTGTTTGGAGGGTGGTCAGGATTTGATGGAAGTGGGAATTGGGGAAAAGTTCCAGCTACAATTCCAGTGATAATATTTTCTTTGGTATATCATGATATAGCACCAGGTAAAGATCACTGTTCATATTAAGTTTTGCTTCATGTTTCGAGCAATGGAAATGAATAAAATGATGCCTCCTGGTTTATGTTTTTAGTGTCTCTGTTTGACAGTTATTTGTGCTTATTTGGGTGGTGATCTTACACGACTAAGGGCATCAGTTTTGCTTGGTAGCCTTGTTCCATTGCTGGCATTACTCGTTTGGGACGCAATTGCGCTTGGCCTCTCAGCTCAGGCTGACCAAGTTGTTGATCCTATTGAATTGCTCATGAGGTAAAGTTAGTCATTAATAAATTCTATCAGTGAAGTGGTTTTTGATAATATCATATTTGTTTGATAAGAAATCACTTAAGCTGTTAATTGGCTAAGAATACTTTTATATTAGACCTCCAAAACTGGACAGCCCACTGCAGTAGTGCATGCCGCAACCTTTTTATGCTTATTTTTTGTGCTAAATTTGACATCAAATGACTTAAATCTCATAACAAACTTTGGTTCAGGGTGAGATGGAGTGGTGTTTCATTTATGGTAGAGGCATTTTCACTCATGGCAATAGGAACATCACTAATAGGCACTCTCCTGGGCTTCTCAGAATTCTTCAAGGAGCAACTCAAGAACTTGTCCTGGCATTCTCCCTCTACACAAACATCAAAGGTGGCCCTGACACCATTTCCCTATTGTTTGGTCATCAGTTTTCCTTATATTTGATTCCGAAACATTAATATCATCTTTGCATATTATGCATAACAGGAACCAGGAGAGCTCTTTGGGCTGAGGAACTGGTGGGGAAGAAATAAAATCAGCTTCACTGCAACGGCAATGGTTGTTGCTCCGTCACTCTTCGTCTCAACAACAGTACCTGATGCATTCTCTGCTGCCACTGATATAGCTGTAAGTTTTAGACTTGATGGAGTAAGCTTAACAGATTTTCATACATATTGGTCCTGAAAATTGTTAACTGAATTTAATGTAGGGCGGCTACTGCATGACGATGCTATATGGAGTTCTCCCGCCAGCAATGGCATGGGCAATGCACAATGAAGAATCTGAGGATACTGGTAGCGGTAGCAATGAATTATCAAGAGCAAAGCCTGTAGTTGTTGTGGTAGGACTATTTGCTTGCGGTATTGTGTTGGAGCAAGTGTTGCAGAATTTTTAAGGCCAAAGCATTGCGAAATTGCATATGGTATCAAAATTGTAAAGTCATTTTATTTGTTGTATAATACATTTGTCACAGCTGAGGGAAGAACTTGTAATATCCAGCAGCATGATCCAGCTGCAAACAAGAGACATGAAGAAATTGTCATGCAACTTTAGGTGGCTTTTTGAAATTTGAAGAAACAAACATTAAACTTTTGGTGACGCCATAAATCAAGGAGCAAAATGTGGCACAAAATCCGAAGTGAACAATAGTCAATCTTGTGCTATAATTCAAGGCCTTCCAGTGCGTTTTCTTCAACCCAAAGTTGTAAAGAGAGAGTGTAGTGAAGTTTTGTAAAGTTTATACCTTGTATTTCTATTCTTGTAAGTAATAGAAAAGGTTTCGGTTTTTTCCTCAAACACATTCTAAAGTGCTCAGTGAATCACAACAAGTGGTATCAGGAGCTTTGGTTCTTCTTTGGGGTCGTAAAACCGAAAAACAGAGCTTCGGTTCAGAAAATCGGTTCCGACGAAAGTTGTCAAAAATCAAATTGAGGGTACCATCAGCTAGTTCACGTCGAGACGAGCTCAGTGGTATTTTCCGGCGATCAATCGGAGGTCAGGGTGAGCTGCACTCGCCGCACGCGCCGTCCAGACGCCAGCCCACGCGCAACACGCGCTCCCAAGGTTGAAGACGATACACATGACGCCACGTCAGCAGTCCAATCAGCGCCACGCAATCTGACACGTCAGCAACCCTGCCACGTCAACCAGACATGTAAGCTTGCCACGTCAGCCGCCACGTCATCCGACACGTGGCATCCACGTCAGCAAGTCGGTCCCACTTTGTCACGTCAGCCTGCCACGGCAGCAATCCGGTTCCACTTTGCCACGTCAGCAGCTTGGTAAATTTCATTTAGCCCCCTGAAGTCTTTGAAATTTATAATTTTGCCCCAGAAGTTTTAGGAATTTACAAATCAACCCATGAGTTGGATTTAGACCAACGAAGTGTCTATTCCACCATTTTCGACCATTCCAGACGCAACGGTGACCTTGGATTTTTTAAATTTAGCCCTGATTTTAACCTATTTTCATTTTAATAAAAAAAAAATTGAAAATTGAAAAATATTAAAAACTCACACACACTCACTGCTAGTCTGCTAACTGCTATTGCCGAGTTGCCTCTTAGACTTAGTCTCTCTCTCTCACACTGTCACAGTGTCACACACTCACGAGGCCCATAGGCCCATTAGTTCATTTTGTGCATTGTAAATTTGTGATTCACTTATTTGGCTGCCCATTTACCCTAATTTTAATTTGAGTTATTTCCTTCACAGTTCACACAGCTAAAGCTTCAGTGCTTACTGCTTCGCTCAGACCTCAGTCGCTCGCTCTTCGTCAATCTGACAATCTCATCGTCAGTTCGTCACTCACAGTCGTGCAAGGAATTTGGGGAATCAATGAGAAACACAGTCCTCTATCAAATCACTCACCATCGATTCTTAGGGGAAATTTGGGGATTTCGATTTTTGTAAGGTTTGTAATTTGTTTCATTTTGAATGATTTTTATGATTAGGGAGTTAGTTTATGCTTAAAAAGGCTTGGGAAAACATTGGGTATGCTGATATGTGGTACCTTGGTGGTATACATTGGGTTGGGTATGCTGTGATTTTTATTTAAGGGAGTGTTCTGGATTCTGGAATTGCCGAATTGGATGAGTTGGTTATTATTATTATTATTATTAGTTTTAAAAATGAAGGGGTCTGCCGTCTGTGTACTAAACTGTCTATAGTAAATATTACAATGTTGCATATTAAATTGTACAAGTTGTTTGCATATTACAATTACTTGAATCCAATAATAAAATATAACTGAGAGATATATTTATGCATTATGGGTTAAAATTTGGATATTTTGAAGAGAAAATGAGTGTGGAATTTGTTAGATAATTTTATTAATTATAACTCAGTTAATACTAATCAATACTTGCGTAATTGCATGATTATGTTTAATGTAATATGCTTATAAATGACTACCAAGTTTCTTAATTTTGTCATGACTACTCTCATCATTTGGCAATCAACCCAATGTAATTGCAAGTTTATTATTTTTTTTTACAACAAATTTTTTTTAGTCGGGCTCGGGCCGGGCTTTTAAAAGCCCGGGCCCGGCCCGGCCCGTTGCCATGCATAGCCGAAGAAGACTGATGCAGAGACACTAGTAATTACCACAGTAGATGTAGCTAGATGCTCCGGCCAGGAAGAAGCATGCCTTCACACCGCAACTCAGGATGTCGAGTGGGTGGTGGATACTGCAGCATCCTACCACGTCACTCCTCACAGGAATTTCTTCACAACATACAAAGCAGGAGATTTTGGAGCAGTGAAGATGGGGAATACCAGTTCTTCTCAGATAGAGGGAATTTGTGAAATACAGTTGCGGATAAATGCAGGGTATACAATAACCCTGAAAGAGGTAAGACATGTTCAAGAACTTCGACTCAACTTACTCTCGCGGGTAGCCCTTGACAAACAGGGTTATGGTAGCCACTTCAGCAATGGCACTTGGAGAATGATCAAAGGTGCCGTGGTCATCGCCCGATGACATATTTGTGGAACTCTATACAAGACTCATGTGAAGATATGTGCATAAAGCCTCAATGTAGCTGAACCAGAGGCTTCTCAGAATCTGTGGCACCAGATACTCGGTCACATGAGTGAAAGAGGGTTTTCTACCTTGACAAAGAAGGATATAATCTTTGTCTCCAAAAATGATGATCTGGATCCTTGCAATCACTGTCTATTCGGTAAGCAACATAGAGTCTCTTTCAATTTCACTTCTACAAGAAAATCAGAGTTACTCAGTCTGTTGTACTCTGATGTTTGTGGTCCATTGGAGGTAAATTCACTAGGCGGTAATAAATATTTTCTGACTTTTATTGAAGATGCTTCTCGGAAAGTATGGGTGTATTTTCTGAAATCAAAGGATCAGGTCCTAGACTATTTCAAACTGTTCCATGGCATGGTCGAGCGTGAAACAGGGAAAAAACTGAAGTGTCTTCGTACAGACAATGAAGGCGAATACACTTCCAAGGAGTTCGATGCCTACTGCGGAAACCATGGCATACGACATGAAAGGACTGTTCCACGCATCCCACAACACAATGATGTCGCTGAAAGGATGAACCGCATCATTATGGTGAAAGTTAGAAGCATTATCAGCATGGCTAAACTGCCAAAGCCATTCTGGGGAGAAGCTGTTCGTGCCGCCTGTTACCTGATCAACAGATCACTATCTATACCGTTGAACTTTGAGATTCCAGAGAAAGTGTGGTCTGGTAAGAATCCCTCATATTCTCACCTCTGAATATTCAGATGTTTAGCCTTTGCACACATATCCAAGGAGCTCAGACAGAAGCTCGATGCAAGAACTACTCCATACATTTTCATAGGTTATGGAGATGAGGAATTTGGATACAGGCTATGGGACCCGAGGGAAATGAAGGTCATCAGAAGCAGACATGTAGTGTTTCTTGAAGACTAGACAATAGAAGACATTGAAAAGCCCAAGATGTCTTCTAATTCTAGTGCCGGAAAAGCTGATGCAAATCCAGACACAACCCCAGCACCAACACGAGTGGCCAAAGATGATGATGGGGTGCAAGACATGCCATAAGCAGAATCAGAGGAGGAATGTGGTTTTAAGCAAGGGGAGCTGCAGCTTGCTCCATCAGAAGCTACAGGATCATCCTCAGATCTGGATGACAACAGACAGCCGGAAACCAGTGAACCTCCAGTACGAAGATCTGAGCGAGGCCGGATTCCATCATCCAGATACTCATGATCTGAATACATTCTGCTTACTGACGAGGGGGAGCCAGAAACATTCAACGAAGCTATATCTCATAAAGACAAAGACAAATGGTTGCACGCAATGCATGATGAAATGGAATCTCTGCAGAAAAACAACACTTATGAGATAGTTAAGCTCCCATATGGAATGAAGGCACTGAAGAACAAATGAGTATTCAAGCTCAAGAAAGATGTTAGCGGAAAAGTGGTGAAACACAAAGCTCGGCTAGTAGTCAAATGATTCCTACAGAAAAAAGGGAATTGACTTTGATGAGATCTTTTCACCAGTTGTAAAAATGGCTTCAATCTGAGTCATCATAGGATTGGTAGCCAGATTGAACTTGGAGCTTGAACAAATGGATGTCAAAACAGCATTTCTTCATGGTGATCTGAATGAAGAAATCTATATGGAGCAGCCAGAAGGATTCAAGGTTTCAGGAAAAGAAAACCTTGTTTGCAAACTGAAAAAAAGCTTTTACGGGCTCAAGCAAGCACCGAGGCAGTGGTACAAGAAGTTTGACTCATTTATGGTGGGTTAAGGCTACAAAAGAACTGCAGCAGATCAGTGTTTATACATCCAGAGGTTTCCAATTAGAAATTTCGTTGCTATTCTACTATATGTAGATGACATGTTGATTGTTGGACAAGAAGCAGCGAAGATCATCCAGCTAAAGAATAAACTCTCCAAGTCTTTTGACATGAAAGACTTAGGACCAACTCAACAGATTTTGGGCATGGAGATTGTTCGTGACAGACAGAACAAGAAGTTGTGGCTTTCATAGGAGAGGTATATTGAACGAATAATCATGAGGTTCGATATACAGAAAGCCAAACCAGGCAGCGTTCCGCTAGCGCACCATTTCAAACTGAGCAAGAGTTTGTGTCCCTCATCCAAGAAAGAGATAGAGGAGATGTCATCAATATCATATTCTTCAGCTGTTGGAAGTGTTGGTGTTTGCTAAGGTCCCAAGATCATCAAACAAGCATGAAACAAGTGCGAATACAAATCAACGAAGTTGCGGAATACTCACATCGATCGGTTGAGCGACGCGCGAGGCAACAAAAATCAAATTCTGCCCACTGGTACATGCGGCAGTGAGCTGCTACTGCCTCATCCAAATTCGGCCATGGGTGAGCTCCAAGCTTCGTCAAACGATTCCCGGCTCATGGGTGGACTTCCCTATCACCTTCGCATGACTTCTTAGTGTGCTAGCACTCCCAATTTTGCCATAAAATTGCGACTCTAAGCTTCCCTATGGCTCTCGGTTTTTCAACATAAAAACATAAGGTTTTTCAGCCCCTTGGGCGTGTGAGAGGAAGAAGAAAGAGAGGAGAGAGTTGGCTGTGTGTTGACTAATTGATTTCCAAAAATCAATTAACATATACCACTTTTGATTTTCAAAAAATTAAGCCATAAATGCTTGACAACCACACACATCACTCCATCAATCAATGAATAGTGACTGGCGTCAATCACTCAAAGTGAAAGACATCTATCACTTGATTGACGAATGATGTGACGCTAGATGCGACTAGCGATTTGACGCTTTATTTGACTTGCGTGCCGCACTCGAATTCGAAATGCGATTCGCTCGTAAATAATCCCGGGCTCGGGTTCGTTAATTCCAAATTAACGAATTATCCGTTGCGACGTAATTAAATCTAATTTAATTAATTAATCATGCCTAGCATAATTACTATTGAAGTCGCTAACGAATTAATTCTAAATTAATTCGTTCGCCCGAATTAAAATCTAATTTTAATTCCGCGTCGAAATCTAATTTCGTTTAATACATCAAATATATTAATTAATCGATTAATTCCAAATTAATCGTTTTTCTCTCTTTAATGATATTTTATCCCAGATAAAATATCTCTGCAATTAATCCCAGATTAATTTTCTCTCTCTTCTAATTAATCCCAGATTAATTTAGAGTGCGAGTCATACGTCATCGGTGAATTTTCGGGAAGCGACCCATGGGATCCCCGGATATGTTGGCAGTAAATTCGGTCGTCGGACTATCCGAACACGTAAGTACCTAGTACTATGTTTATACCGATTTACAAGACAAGGTTGGCTTCTAGCAAAGCACCATGCCTACCCAATTCTCCAGAAATATCCTTACATGAATAAAGGATCTATATCAGGCGTAGTATACGTAGTATTGTGTATGTCGATCCAGTATCGGATGATCACGTGCTAGGCCTGGGGCTAGAATTGTGTCTGCCCCGTACGAAGCACATGTCAGATGTCTGGTAACTAGTACCTATAATCGGATAAACATGACCTTGTCATTTTATCCCGATGATTGCAGTAATTAAGAGTACTAGTACCGTATCCTACGCGACCATCATCTCCATATGACTGGAGTGACACTTTCGTCTTGACATCACACCCAACACACTACGATTCTTAATATACCCAGCATAGGTGTACACAGAACATGTTAAAGCCCTGGACGACCGCAACCAAAATATATTGATTGTCGCAAGTATTAGCGGTGCAAGTCTCAGGTTAAGACCAAATACACCTACCCTGATTTCGGACTTCCATAAACACATAGTCATACTACCAATGGAATTCTGAGGGGGTCTATCCAGAGCGAAGCTGTTTCCCGTACCATCGGTAAAACACAACCTCCTATTACACTTGCATGAGTATCCTATACCCAAATATATGAGAACTATGCCGTTGTGCCCTCACAACGCGCACAAGTGTAATACTAGTCTTTTACGTATTTATCGATGTCCAATCTCGATAATACTCTGACTAGGGATATTTAATGATTTATCCTTCGTGGACTGATACTGTCTCATATCATTCTCAATCCAGGAACAAATCATAGGGACCTCCTATCATTTATACATCTAGGTGATCTAATCACAAATGATAAGAGTGCAATCTCCTTTGTCACATAGTTAATTTTACAACAACACCATGATCTGTACAAATAGTGACGCTATGGGTCATAATTGTCCAACAATCTCCCACTTGGTCTATAGCCAGTCACTCGAGTGTCTTACACCCGAACTATGTACAGTTGGCTCAAACTGTTGAGAAAAGGCTTTCGTCAGCGGATTTGTATGATTATCGTCTGATGTGATTTATTCCATCATCACATCGCCACGATGTATGATCCGAACGAATCAGATGATTATCGAAGTATGTATCTGGATCGTTAATGAGACCCTTAATTCTTTATCATGTGCTGACGCCTAAATCAGCTGCTAACAGAATTATATCTAATCTAATTAGATTTATTGTCGACCCAGAAGGCTTCTATTGCTGCCTCAACTGCAGCAATAACCCGCATTTGTTGTTTATTCGGTAACAGTATATTGCTTGGAAGATTTCCAGCTCACTGTTCCGTTATTCAAACTGTATAGTACCGTTTACGACTTGTAGTCGTTTTATCGGTTTAGGAAACTTGCAGTAGTGATCCCAGTCATTTCAAGTTCTCCTTCTCCACAGATTAAGACAGTATCTTTAGTTCTCTAAGATACTAACGGATGTTCTTAACATCAATCCAGTGACTATCACTTGGATTGGCCTGTTTGCGAATCCATATGCTCAAAGCGTATGAGACATCAGGTCGCGTACATTTTTCAATGTACGAGTTCTCGGAGAGTTTTCACGAAAGCCAATCTTTCACCGATAATTATTATGGGAATATCATTTCCAAGAAATGACATATTATCATTATTTATAGGACAATGATTGTCAGTGCGCTCTCACTAACCTTCTTATATACACAAGAATCATTTCGTTTTGAATTAAATCATAAGCTATTATGATTACATCAAAACGATAATTCCAAGAACCTATGCTTGCTTCAATCCAAACATGGATCGAATAACCTGCAAAACTTTTTTTCCTAGTTTTGGTACGATAAAATCGTCAGGATGTTGTAAACATCCTCCAAAAGGTTTCCTTTTCAGGAAAGCGATTTTTTTTTCCCGTTAAGCTGACATATTTCATAAATGAAACATGCAGCTTTAGCAAGCATTATCCAAATGGATTTACCGTGGAAACAGGTAAAAGGTTGAATCGTAATCAACACAATGTTGATAACGATAGCTTTCCGCTACAAGCCTAGCTTAGTACGTTGGTATGTTGCCTTACATGTATGTCTTCCTTGAAGACTTATAAGTACCAATAGGCACAATGCCTTGCGGTACATCAACTAGTATCCAAACTGGTTGGTATACATGGAATCCATTTCGGACTCATGGCACTTTGCCATAATAGGGAGTCGATACCTTGTATCACTTCCTCATACGTAGTCAGTTGGTATTCCTCAAAAGATTGACATCTTTATGAGGTGAGATCAGAAACCCATACCCCAGGTTGTTTTCTGACTCTCTCCAACCTACGCGGTTCTTGTGTATTCGAAGATTATTGGTAATAGTTTCATCATTGATGAACTATTTGTGTTCCATTAGGAATCGGTGCCTGGAATAGTATTACTCCGATTTTCATCGAGTTTTACTATCCTCACACTTTCCACTGCATATCGGTATTCCTCTTAGGAAAACCGCATGGTGAGCAACAATTAAATTGTTCTCATTGTGAGATGTATAAGTACTATACTTATGGTATCCCTAGGATAACCTACAATTGACACTTATCCAATTTGGGTTCTAGTTTAGTATCATCCAAACGTATGCCTAGCATCCCAAATTTATAGGAATGAGAAACCCGGTTTCATTCCCGTTCATATCTAATATGAAATATGTCTAACATATTTTCATGGAACCTTATTCAAAATAAGTTATTGCACTGTTTAAAGTTTATCCTTTAAAGGAAATGGTAGCTCAGAGCGACTCATGATTAACCTTATCATGTCCAACAAAATTCGGTTTATCCGTTCGGACACACCTAGGCCTGGGCATTATCGGATTCGGATCGGATCGGATGAAATCCGAATCCGATCCGATCCGAATCACTCGCTTAAATTTGATCTGATTGGATTCGAATATCGAATCAAACTCGATCCGATTCGATCCGATTATTATCGGATCGAATCGGATCAAACCAATCCGGTCCGAATAATTTCGGATCGGATCAGTTTGATTTGATAACATATTCGAATTTGAAATAGTATCCGAAATTTGATAATGATCCGAAATTTGATAATGATCCGAATTCGATAAACAAACCGAAATTTGATAAAGAGCCGAATTGGGTAAAAATATTCGAAATTTGATATTGATCCGAATATTTTTACCCAATTCGGCTCTTTATCAAATTCGGCTCTTTATTCTAGAATGCATTTGCAAAGCAGACCTCAAAATAGCAGACCTCAAAATACCATTCTGGAAATTTCACAAATACATGCTAGCCAAAAGATGTCATAGAATTAATTCAAACAGCACATACAATTAGCCAATTAGGCATTTAGGCTCATGCAAAACGACGATCAAATTCAAAGCAAACAGGTGCTAATTTTACACAATATTTTGAACAAAAATAATTAATTAAATGGAAATCGCCAAATCGGCAACAAGTGCTTCAAATTGAATGACGAATTGAAGATCAAATCGGCAACAACAGCAAATGGCAAACTATTTCAAACTTTCAGTCATTTCTCATTTGAGTATTTGATAAACTTTCAAATTTTTTTCATTATTTTGATTCTGAACGAAATTAATTAACTAACTAACTAAGTCTAAATGGAAATCCCTAATTTTGAAGGGGAACTTACTTTCTCTGCGAGCTGCGACTGCGACCGACGGCGGAGTGAAGGGTAAATTGAAGGCGTAGGCGTCGCAGAGGGAGATCGGAGCGGAGACTGAAGTGAAGACGGGCGACGACAGGCGACGGCGAACTGGCGAAGTGAAGACGGGCGACTGCGACCGGAGGTAAACTGAAGAGTGAAGATGAATTGAAGATTTAAGATTAAGAGTGAATAACTGAATATCGAAGAACGGAAGAAGTGAAGAAAATGAAGCAAAGATGACCTAATATATTATACAAAACGACGTCGTTTGATATAGTCCAAAACGACGTCGTTTGCATAATTAAAAAAAAAAAATCGATCGGATCGGATCGGATAAAATCCGATCCGATCCGAAATCCGTCAAACAAGTAACACTGCATTCGATCGGACCAAATCATCAGATCCGATCAGATTCGGTCCGATTTTATCGGACCGAATCGGATCGGATCTGGTTTGATCCGATCCGATGCCCAGGCCTAGACACACCGTCAAATTGAAGTGTTCCGGGAGGAGTCCTCATTGAAAGAATACTATACTCTTTCAAGTATATTAGAAACTTATTGCTTAAGTATTTTCCATTACGGTCTCACCATGATGGTTTAATACTTTAGCCGATCTGTTTGTCTATTTCGTGTCGAAACTATAAAAGTTTCTGATTTGTGTTCTTCAAAAGAAACACATAACCATAACGCGATGCCATATCCGTAAAGGTCACGAAATATTCATATTCACCTCTAGTCTAGCTAGACATGGGCCCACTTGCTTCACTATGAACTAGGGCTAACAGATCTGTGGCAATTGCACTTTTACCAAGTAAATAGTATTTTAGGCATTTTGCCCAATAAACTAGATTCGTAGACTTTATTTGACTGGAATCAAATCAGTCTTAGTACCCACTCTTCAAAAGTGTGGATATACGAGTCTTGTTTATTTGTGTCCCATACAATAATGTCACAATTAAGTTTCATCTGATCAAATCAGTTTGAGCTATTGTTTGTCTTGTTTTACATTTGAGATTTATTTATATTCATAATATAAATTCTGTTATTCACATCTAATGTGTTTATCTCAATATCATCTTTATATAATAAAACACTTTAGTGTTCTAGAATATAAAGGTTCACCCGCAGCGGGTTAAACACTGATATAAAGATAATATTTCTAGTCAAACTAGTTACATTATAACAGTTTCAAAATTTAGATACACATTCGAAGGTAGTTCCTAAATTTAGGTATCTACGGTTAAAACAGCGACTTTCGTCTCGTTTCCGATTCGCAGATAAATCTCTATTGAAGTCAGTATCCTGTTCAAAACAGATTCTGAACATCAATACATATATTTTATGTACCACACTAAGTATTTAAAATCCAATTTTAATACTAGTAGTGAACATAATGTTGACAAACATATTTGAAGTCGGAGCCTTGCTCGTCTTCGATTCCTTCATGTCTGCTTTGTCCAAACGGCAGTCACGCTTCTGCGATCCCGTTTGCCACAATTTAAGCAGACATTTTGGGATATGTCATTTTTCTTCCCAGAAGATTATAATGATTTTGCCTTTCCTGATTTCAACACTCCAGAAGCCTTTGGCCTAGCCTCGGCCTTCTAGAATATCGAAGTGAAGTGCGCCTTGCGCTACTTGCCTAATTGTAAAGTTTGACTTTATCCCCTTGAGAATAGTCATTAACTCTCCAAGAGTTATTTATTGCAATTTAGTACTTCTAAGATCTAAAATAGATCTATGAAGATCCTTCAATTTCATTATCATACTTTAAGGATCTAATCCTTAGTTCTGATTCAGAAATTAAGGAGTCTAATGCGGTAAGTATAATGGATTAAACACTAAAGTTATCATCACATGAATCTTCCAAAGATTATGCTCTACTATTTGCTTAACTCCGGGCTTAGGCATAATATGTTATTTTATCAAATAAAGTAACTTATTATTTTCCAGGACCATCCTGAAATTTATTCCCAATTTGAAAATTAAACCATTTAAATACATTTTCCTAAGGATTATGTTTTAAATGTCAATCTTTCAATTACATCTTGATTCTAATAGTCCAACTATTTAATCAACGATTTAGGTACTATTTATTATAATGATTACAATAGTCCAACTATTTAATCAACTATAATTTAATTGTTTGAATATAGTCCAACTATTTATTAAAACAACAATTTAAATATTAGTCCAACTAACATTTAATTTATTTGACGAATGATATTTGAATGAGCGCGTATGGCAAATAATTAAACGAATATTGCAAATTTAATTCTTGCCTCCCACTATTTTTCGGCGAGCCTCTAACCCTCTGTCGAGTGCTCGGGAAACCGTGTTTCTTAGCGGGCTAGGATCCCGTTAAATATCACACAATTTTGACTTTGGCCAACAAATTGTATGATAATTAACTAGGTAGATCTCTAAGATCAATTGGATCCAATCCAATTCCTAGATCCAGTAGGGGGACATCCAAGTCCGAAACATATATCTTATATATGTCAATACATCCAATGTATTACCTAACCTTTTTCCTTTTAATCAACTAAGCTTTGGCTCTGGCACAACAAACTTATTGATCCCAGTTAAGCGTGACCCATTGACCATGGAAAGCTTCGTAATCAATGTCGATGGACAAGAAGTGGTCTTGACTTTGGCCAACAAACCACAACTTGGACAAGACACCAATATGGAACAAAGCCTTTGTGATTCAAACACATCCTCGACGGAAAAAGGCCTTGACTTTGGCCAACAAGCCAATGCCAGTCTTGGATCTTGAGTAAGAATCACTCAATGGAAGGAAAAAACGCTTAATATTTTGCGAGGGTTTTTCGAGTGCAAATTGGCAATTAATTTATTATCTTTATTAAGGTCTCATCATCATACACCCTTAAACATGCATTCTAAACACATAATAAAGCGCATATGATAAAATAATAATGATATGCGGATGTATACTTTACACATTGATCCTAGATCAAATCTCTCCATTTCTCTCTCCCGCTAGCACATGTATTACTTCTACCCGTTACACTACACTTCTAAAGAAACCTCATTTACATTGGGGGAATAAGTGAGAAGAGAATACAAAGAATAAGGAGGTAATAAGGCTGGACACGCAGGTCCAATTAATAAATCAAATTTATTACAACAATTTTTAAAATTGTCCCACCCATCTAATATCCATCCGATATACATTATCCATGCATCGCAACCATGTATTCACACAAGCATGTTATCAATCAATCTAATCAAATTAATTAATCTGATAATTAGTGATCATCCGATGTTCAAACAACGATTTGATTTTGCTCGAGTCAAACTCGTTTTGCGAATAAGTACTCAAAGTACGAATTCTCGAATTAAATTAAACTACAACATTAAATCCAATTCAATTTGTATTTAATATTAATTCGCTATTTAATTCCACACTACACTTTATTTGACGAACCTTTATGACTAAATTCCAAATTAATCGTTACGGATCTCAAAGCCCGATTAACGTCCAACGTTAATTTAATTAAAGTCCAATGGGCTTTTAATTAATTTCTTAAGGCGAGGACTTTTGGTCAACTCTGGTCAAACCGAATAACCAAAATCCAATCCGGGAATTACCCCAAAAGCCCAGAAATCAATTTAAGCCCATTAGGCCCAATTAAACTTTAAAGGTCCATTAGTCGCATTTAGGCTTTATGGATGCGGTTTTGGGCCCAATTGGATCCAACCAATTTTGCCTAAACCCAACTTAGTACAACCAAGCCCAATAAGCCCAATAACAACTTTAAAAGCCAATTTCCAAAATTAGGCCCAACATAATTAAATCACAAAAACCCAATTTCATAATTTAATTACATAAAGTGTATTACACAATTAATTACCCAAATCAATATTTCCAAAACATTAATTTATACAATTAATCATGCTCAATTACAACAAAACATGTCCAATATATTTCATCAAAAATCAAACCCAATTTTACATGCTAAAGCTCTCGGCAATATGGGCAATTTGTGTCTAATTCGGTTTCAATCCAATTAAATCCACAATCGACATTAAATCAACATTCCCAAATCGTTTCAAGTCATCCAATGATCAACGAAAAAAAAATTACCAAGATTTTAGGGCATAGTGACATTCGGCCAACACCAAAATTTTGGGCAAATTTTTTCTAAACAAAATTTAATCAAATTGATCCAATCAATCATCCACAAAACATCAATTAAGCATATTAAATCATCCAATTTCATTATTCATGCTCAAAATAAATTTTACCCAAATTTTAAGCCCTAAACATTTTTCATGCTTTTCCTTGTTCTGATACTATTGTTGGTGTTTGCTAAGGTCCCAAGATCATTAAACAAACATGAAACAAGTGCGAATACAAATCAACGAAGTTGCGGAATACTCACATCGATCGGTTGAGCGACGCGCGAGGCAACAAAAATCAAATTCTGCCCACTGGTACATGCGGCAGTGAGCTGCTACTGCCTCCTCCAAATTCGGCCATGGGTGAGCTCCAAGCTTCGTCAAACGATTCCCGGCTCATGGGTGGACTTCCCTATCACCTTCGCATGACTTCTTAGTGTGTTAGCACTCCCGATTTTGCCACAAAATCGCGACTCTAAGCTTCCCTATGGCTCTCGGTTTTTCAACAGAAAAACAGAAGGTTTTTCAGCCCATTGGGCGTGTGAGAGGAAGAAGAAAGAGAGGAGAGAGTTGGTTGTGTGTTGACTAATTGATTTCCAAAAATCAATTAACATATACCACTTTTGATTTTCAAAAAATCAAGCCATAAATGCTTGCCAACCACACACATCACTCCATCAATCCATCAATCAATGAATAGTGACTGGCGTCAATCACTCAAAGTCAAAGACATCTATCACTTGATTGACGAATGATGTGACGCTAGATGCGACTAGCGATTTGACGTTTGATTTGACTTGCGTGCCGCACTCGAATTCGAAATGCGAATGCGCTCGTAAATAATCCCGGGCTCGGGTTCGTTAATTCCAAATTAACGAATTATCTGTTGCGACGTAATTAAATCTAATTTAATTAATTAATCATGCCTAGCATAATTACTATTGACGTCGCTAATGAATTAATTCTAAATTAATTCGTTCACCCGAATTAAAATCTAATTTTAATTCCGCGTTGAAATCTAATTTCGTTTAATACATCAAATATATTAATTAATCGATTAATTCCAAATTAATCGTTTTTCTCTCTTTAATGATATTTTATCCCAGATAAAATATCTCCATAATTAATCCCAGATTAATTTTCTCTCTCTTCTAATTAATCCCAGATTAATTTAGAGTGCGAGTCATACGTCATCGGTGAATCTTCGGGAAGCGACCCATGAGATCCCTGGATATGTTGGCAGTAAATTCGGTTGTCGGACTATCCGAACACGTAAGTACCTAGTACTACGTTTATACCGATTTACAAGACAAGGTTGGCTTCTAGCAAAGCACCATGCCTACCCAATTCTCCAGAAATATCCTTACAGAAATAAAAGATCTATATCAGGCGTAGTATACGTAATATTGCGTATGTCGATCCAGTATCGGATGATCACGTGCTATGCCTGGGGCTGGAATTGTGTCTGCCCCGTACGAAGCACATGTCGGATGTCTGGTAACTAGTATCTATAATCGGATAAACATGACCTTGTCATTTTATCCCGATGACTGCAGTACTTAAGAGTACTAGTACCGTATCCTACGCGACCATCATCTACATATGACTGGAGTGACACTTCCGTCTTGACATCACACCCAACACACTACGATTCTCAATATACCCAGCATAGGCGTACACGGAACTTGTTAATGCCCTGGACGACCGCAACCAAAGTATATTGATTGTCGCAAGTATTAGCGGTACAAGTCTCAGGTTAAGACCAAATACACATACCCTGATTTCGGACTTCCATAGACACATAGTCATACTACCAATGGAATTCCGAGGGGGTCTATCCAGAGCGAAACTGTTTCCTGTACCATCGGTAAAACACAACCTCCTATTACACTTGCATGAGTATCCTATACCCAAATATATGAGAACTATGTCGTTGTGCCCTCACAACGCGCACAAATATAATACTAGTCTTTTACGTATTTATCGATGTCCAATCTCGATAATACTCTGACTAAGGATATTTCATGATTTATCCTTCGTGGACTGATACTGTCTCATATCATTCTCAATCCAGGAACAAATCATAGGGACCTCCTATCATTTATACATCTAGGTGATCTAATCACAAATGATAAGAGTGCAATCTCCTTTGTCACATAGTTAATTTGTACAATGGGATAAAATATCAATTAAAGAGAGAGAACGATTAATTTGGAATTAATCGATAAAATAATATATTCGATATATTATGAGAAATTGGATTTCGACGCGGAATTGAAATTATATTTCAAATTCGGGCGAACGAGTTAATTTAGAATTAATTCGTTAGCGACGTGAATAGTGATTTCGCTAGGCATAATCATTTAATTACGTCGCAACAGAAAATTCGTTAATTTGGAATTAGCGAACCCGAGCCCAAGTATGTTTGCGAGCGCATTCGCATTTCGAATTCGAGTGCGGCACGCAAGTCATATCAAGCGTCAAATTGCTAGTCACATCAAGCGTCAAATCACATGTCACTTTGAGTGATGTGACAGTTTGATTGATTGATTGAGTGATTGATGTGGTAGTTGAAAAACATTAATTGCTTTTTGCTTTTTGACTTTTTGGTAAATGAATATGGTTTTGTGTATTTGTTTTTGTTTTTGGAAAATAAAAATAAATATATATACAAAACATTTTTCTTTTCTTTCTCTCTCTCACCCACACGTTTTTCCCTCTTCTCTTTCCTTCTCTCTCACACGGCTTTGATCCATTTTCTCTCCTTCTTCCTTTTCTGGTTTTTGCCGAGAAGCAGTGAGAAGAAGATGAGTATTTTGTTGCAAAATACAAAGTGCTAGCACACACTTGAGTCCTCCTAAGGTGATATGGCATCGTTTTCGTGAGCTTGGAATCATCTTTGGAAGCTTGGAGCTTGGAGCTTCAATGGAGTCTTCCATGGCCGAATCTTGGAGGAGCTAAAGGAGCCACAACCGAGCAGTCCACTGCCAAGGGGAGCTACTGCCGTGACCTTTAAGGGAGCTTGAAGGCTTGTGTTCTTCGCGTCGCAAGATCCGATCATTGTGAGTATGTTTCCGCCATTCTCTTTTGTGTATTCACATGCGTTTTTTGTGCTTGATTTCATTCTTGGGACCTAATTAGAAACCAACACAGGACACCCTGAAAATCTATCCACACCCAACGAACATGCAGAGGTCTGATCTAAATAGATCGGTGATGTGACTGCCATCTAAGTGTGGAAGATGTCTCATGCGCTCACAGTGGTATCTCAAGTCGAAGAATCACAAGTGTTACTCAACCCGAGAAGATTCTTATTGACGTTGGTGTACCATCCTATAAGAATATTCGGTGAGTCGTTCAGTGTTTATCCGCTATAAACACCTACATGTCTATACGAGTCTCCAAGACTCATGGTTCATTGAGAAACCATTGGAATCATATATTCCAGTATACGACATGTACCGGTCTCAACGGGTTTACTATACTGACCAAGTAGTGTAAACGTCTGAGAATGATAACGTCATGATACAACTCAATGTCAGTTGCGACGCTTTTGCAACAACATCATGACTAGTCATTCTAAGGTCATTACGTCTTTACCATATTAAAAGACATATTATATTACAGAAACTGCTTATATTATTCATAATAACAACGTTTTACAGTAGTATTCTCAAAGAAATACAACCGGGAATTGGCGTTCTGAGCACCAACCCCAACAAACTTGACGGTATATTCTATGTTTGCTAAGCACAACTCGGATAGCCTACGACGGAGGGATTGTTAAACATATGTAATGACCTCGACTTGTATAGTTCAGAAAGGTCGTTCGTGTTCTTCACGAATTCGGAGGTGGCCGAATTGCGTACATATTAGCTAGGCTTATATGACGAACGTGTCTGAACTTATAGAGTCCCAATATGAAGTGTACTCGTTGATCACTTGGGTAGCCGATTAATTTTTGATAAAAGATAATATTCGATATTATAATTATCAACTAAGATAATCAAGTGTTATTGGATAACATTGATTATTTACTTTGACCTAATTGGATTAATTCAATAATTACACAATGGCTTAATTGTAAAATCATAATTATCTCTTCCATTTGAGGATATTATGGTAATTGTAAGTATGTAATAATAGGTTGTTTTGGCTTGATTTAATTGGATTAAATCAAGGTGGCACATATTTAACTAATCCATTTCCTAATCCTTGGCTTGATTTAATTGGATTAAATCTAAGTGGGAGACAATGAAGATTAGTCACACCTAATTATACATATTTGGACAAATTAGATTAAGCCCACTTAAAAGTTGATTACAACTTTTATTAATTAAAAATTGCTTAAGTTTTGCTATAAATAGCAAGCTTTAGGAGGGTTTTAATTACAAGTTCAAATACAAGCATAAGCATATTCTTGAGAGATTAGCCTAAGTTAGAGAAGTGTTTAGAGAAACTTGTGAGGTCTCTACAACATTTCATCTAGGAGAAATCAAGATTGGATCTTGAAGTGAAGCTTGAAAGCATTGGAAACAGATTGGATCTTGGAGTCAAGCTTGCACACCTTGGAGGTTCTCCAACAATTTCAACAAAGGAGAAGTAGATTGGATCTTGCATCAAGCTTACTAGGTAATGTTTGATCTTCTCCTAAGCTATGTTTATTTGTGTATTAGATGCATGATCACATAGCTTAATGTTGAATAAGGCTAATCAATTGTGTTAGAATACTTTAGAAGTATAAATACAACATGTTTGTAATTAGGTCAAAGATGTTCATGTTGGACATGGAACAATTAATTAGAGTTTGGAACTCTAGATTAAAGCTTAGAGCTATGGCTACCATTCTAGATTCACTTGACCACCTTTAGGTGGACTATAATTGTTCATGAGACATTTCTAATTGGGATTCTAAAATGGTTTGTGTATTGGATTCAAAATTTACGCAAATGCGTATTTAGAATAAATTTATGTTTTTGGAAAAATATTTGATATTTTGAAAAACTTGATTTTTATTCTATAACATGTGTTAATTTTGTTTTTAAAATTAAAAATTAATTTTGAGTGTTTTTTGAAGTGTTTAGGGAACACCGAAAGCTATTAGGGTAATAGACCCTAATAACATCAACTATCTGGAAATTCCAGAGAGCTGTGCTTTCAAAAGAAACAATGAACAAAAAAAAATAGCAGCACCTGGGAGCTACAGTGTGTGCGCGCACTGTAGCGAGTGCACTGTAGCACGTGTACTTTACGTGCGCGGCGCCTTGCGCGCGCACCGATTTTGTTTTACTTCGTTTGGTTCCGGACTCCGATTCAGTCCCGGTTTTTTCTTATACACTCGTAATGAAATATAATATTTCATTAAGTGATTTACAATTACACCCATAATTGATATCCATGGGTTAGACCCATTTCTGCTGCCCGGGGCACCGATCCGATCCTATGGGTTCCACAACTGCCACAACAGAAGTGAGATTTGAAGACCAATGGATGCCTTGGGATATTTTTATTCATATTAGATTAGTATAGGAAAAAATAAGAGACCGGTCAATGCAAAACATATTTTTTGTTGTATGTATGTTTAATTTGAAATGTTTGAATAACATGTCATATAACTTAGGGTGTCTACTCTTGCATTTCACATGTCATAACATGTTTTTGGATGCATATATATTCTAGACATGAAATGTGATTTTATGTGAATTAAAATGTTAAATTGGAATATGATATGCATAGAAAAAGATTAATTTGATTAATTGGTTTTAAAGTTTAAAATTTGAAATTCTAATATATTGGGTGATGAGCGGAAAATATATCACTATCTACCCCTCATTTAACCTAATATTTTGTATGGTTTCTTGAGTTTTATGAATGTTTTGATGTGTTTTGTGTTGTTTTGTAGATAAATAAAGTTCTGGGAATCACTGGAATCAAATCGGGACCAAAACACTGAAAAACAGACAAAAAGGGTAAAATCGTCATTTTTACGTTGCGACGCACAAGTCCTCTGCGTCACGACGCGCCTCAGTTACTGTTCTGCCAAAACTTATCATCATGACGTCAGTACAATAATTCAGTCTGCTGACACCACGCGCATGCCATATTTTGCCTATAAATTGAGGCCGAATTCATTTCAAAATTTCATACTTTCCTGAGAATCCTAATAGGGGATTAAAGACTGTATCTTGTTTTTTTAATTTTTATAATTTAAATTATGTATTTTTATTTTTAATAGTAATAGTAGTTTATTTACTTTTTATTTTTTTTTATGTTATTAGTTAATTTTCTGATGGGGGAATGGTGAAGCTTTTATTATTATAATTTAGATTAATCTCCCTTAAATTATAATATATAAATTATCTTAAAACCTCACTTAATTAGATATCGCCTTTATGGTCGGTTGGACTTAATAAAATTGATTTTAACCTGACTAAATTGGATACCGTATTTATGGTCGGTTGGAATTAATTCAAAATTTGACTGAATCAGGAT
Organism: Zanthoxylum bungeanum; assembly: GCA_019454045.1. Taxonomy (NCBI): domain Eukaryota; kingdom Viridiplantae; phylum Streptophyta; class Magnoliopsida; order Sapindales; family Rutaceae; genus Zanthoxylum; species Zanthoxylum bungeanum. The sequence continues at coordinate 20,449 of SKCR01038841.1, read as the reverse complement.
ATCGCCTATATGGTCGGTTGGTAATGACATGCAAATTTATATATTATAATAAGGGAGATTTCTAAATTAGAAATAGTAAAGGTGAATCCCCTAACTCCAGCATTTTATTTTATTCTAGGGAAGTGATGAAACACAATATTCACATGCTTAATAATTGATTTAATTATATTATGTTTATTACTTTAGTTTGTTTATTGAATATTAAGCTTAATGCTTCTTGTTGCTTGATCACCAATAAGATTGATGGGGTAAACTTAAAATGAACTTGAAAAAGAGATTTTAGGTTTCAGCCTTAGATTCAATAGCTCACGATCTCACCTTAGGGCATGGTGACCCTTAGATAGATTTCCTTCCAGGATAGACATATACCTGTCTGGCGGAGGTAGCAACAATTGGAACTTGAACTTAATGAATTCAGGTAACTTGGTTAACATAGATATATGATTAATTGGGTTATTTTGAGTGTTTGCATCTGACCACCAGAAGAGGCTTTTGCATATTTTCGTATTCCAGGTTAGCAGACTGATTTATTACACATATATAAGAGAATCAATTCATCATTATAATAAAATTATATGGAATCACAACCCTAGATATTTGTGTCTTTTGTTTATTTTCCTTAGTATTTTCTTTTGTGTATTTATTTATTTATTTATTTATATAGCAAATCCACATTCAACTAATCAATCAAACAATCATTCCCTTATCCCTTTAATTAGATACCTGTAAATAAATAGTATCAATAATTAATAACAACAAAAGAAATTAAGTCCTCGTGAGATCGATATTTTTATACTACTTGAGCAATACGTACGCTTGTGTTACGTGTTTGATTTCACCGATCATTGGGCTTAATAAGTGTATCATAAATTCCATTGGTATATAGGATGGAAACCCGGATATAAATTTCATAGCCGAATCTGAATGGACGGTAATGTGATCTACACTCGGGATATAATTCCACGTACCTTTGGATTTGTTGGGGCAGTTGTGGATCCCTAGGGGCGGATCGGTGCCCGGTGCAGCGGAAATGGGTCTAACCTGTGGATATCAAGCATGAGTGTAATTTTAAATTATTTAATGAAATACTATATTCCATTACGAATGTATAGGAAAAAATCGGGACTGAATTGGAGTCCAGAAACTCAAAAACGAATCAAAACAAAATTTTCGCGCTCATAATGCGCCAGTCAGCAAATTTTTTTTATTTATTTTACAAATGCTTTGTTTTCAAAACAAAGCTTCAGCTCTCTGGAAAATTTCCAGAGAGCTGAAGCAATTAGGGTCTATTACCCTAATAGCTTCCGGTCTTCCCTAAACACTTCAAAAACACCCAAAATAAATTTTTAATATCAAAACCAACATCAACACATATTATAGAATAAAAATCAAATTTTTGAAAATATCAAATATTTTTACAAAAACATAAATTTATTCTAAATACGCATTTGCGTAAATTTTGAATCCAATACACAAACCAAATTAGAATCCCAATAAGAAATATCTCATGAACAATTCTAGGTCACGCAAAGGTGGTCAAGTCATTCTAGAATGGTAGCCATAGCTCTAAGCTTTAATCTAGAGTTTCAAACTCTTATTAATTATTTCATGTCCAACATGAACATCTTTGACCTAATTCATAAGCATGTTGTGTTTATACTTCTAAAGTGTCATAACATAATTGATTAGCCGTATTTCAACATTAAGCTATGTGATCATGGATCTAATACACAAATGAACATAGCTTAGGAGCAGATCAAACATTACCTAGTAAGCTTGATGCAAGATCCAATCTACTTCTCCTTGTTGAAATTTTTGGAGAACCTCCAAGGTGTGCAAGCTTGACTTCAATATCCAATCTTATTTCCAATGCTACCAAGCTTCACTTCAAGATCCAATCTTGATTTCTCCTAGATGACATGTTGTAGAGACCTCACAAGCTTCTTTAAACACTTCTCTAACTTAGGCAAATCTCTCTTGTTTTAATTAATAAAAGTTGTAATCAACTTTTATGTGGGCTTAATCCAATTTGTCCAAATATGTATAATTAGGTGTGACTAATCTCCATTGTCTCCCACTTTAATTTAATTCAATTAAATCAAGCCAAGGATTAGGAAATGAATTAGTTAAATATTTTCCACTTTGATTTAATCCAATTAAATCAAGAAAATAACACATATTATTACATACTTACAATTACTATAATATCCTCAAATGGTAGAGATAGTTATGATTTTTACAGTTAAGCACTTGTGTAATTATTGAATTAATCCAATTAATCCAATTAGGTCAAAGTAAATAATCAATGTTATCCAATAACATTTGATTATCTTAGTTGATAATTATAATATCGAATATTATCTTTTATAAAAAATAATCGGTTACCAAAGTGCTCAACGAGTACATTTCATATTGGGACTCTCTAAGTTCAGACATGTTAATCATATAAGCCTAGCTCATATGTATGCAATTCGGCCACCTCCGGATTCGCGAAGAACACGAACAACCTTTTTGAACTATACAAGTCGAAGTCACCATATATGTTTAACAATCCCTCCGTCGTAGGCTATCCGAGTTATGCTTAGGAAACATAGAATACACCGTCAAGTTTCCAAAGTGCACATCTCATATAGACATGTACATGATTATTTACAACTGATGCAATCCACCCTAGGTGATCAGATTTGGCCAAAGTCTTTAAGAATCTCGACTTTACTTACATGGATACCTAAACCCCTTATGGTACACATACGGGCCGACGGATCCTATCTTGCTTTGCACTTGATTACTGGGTGTATCAGTCAACACCCAACGAACATCTAGAAGCTAGACCATGAAAGGTTTCTGACATACATGGCATCAAAGTGTGGAGGATCTCACACAAAATCAATGTTATTCTATAGTCAAAGGATTACATATGTTACTCAACTCGAGGAGATTTCTATTGACGGTGGTGTGTACTTCCAACTATTAGGAATCATCTATGAGTCATTCAGTATTCGCTTCAACGAATATCCACATGTCTATACGATTTTCCAAAACTCATGGTACATCGTGTTAAACCATTGGAACTCCAATTCCAATATACGACATGTGCTAGTCTTCTAGATTACAGGATTTCGACCGTATTCCAAAACCAACGACTATGAATATTTACTTTAAGAATCGTTTACACCTAGTGTCAAGAATATTCTAAGGTCGATGTCATTCTTAGCATTTCTATACATCAATTTAATACGCGTAATGACAATAACATTATAAAGTATGAAATGAAAAATGTAGTTATTTTATTAACAAATAATAAAATGTACAAATCGGATTGGCACTCCAAGCACCAACTTTATCAAACTCCCACATGCTTAGTGCAAATCTAGATGGTACCGCAGTCTCATCTCCTCCACATGTTTATCGAATAACTTATTAGGTAAGGCCTTTGTAAGCGGGTCTTCTATGTTGTCTTGGTCCTTGAACCTTCAAGACCACTATGTCTTTTCATTCAATAATATCTCTAATTACGCGGTATTTCCTTTCCACGTGTATAAACTTGGAATGTGCCTTTGTCTCCTTAGCCTGCGTGATGGCTCCGTTATTATCACAGTACAATGTGATCGAATCAGCAATACTAGCACAACACCAAGTTCTGTTATAAAATTTCTAATCCAAACAGCTTCTTTAGCAGCTTCTGAAGCCTCTATAAATTCTGTTTCAGTGGTGGAATCAGCTGTTGAGCCTTGCTTTGAACAATGCCAACTAATCGCACCACCGTTAAGGGTAAATATGTATCCTGATGTAGATTTTCTATCATCTGGATCTCCCTGGAAGTCGAAGTCTGTATAACCCTTAACTTGTAGCTCCCTTTCTCCATATATCAGAAACTTATCCTTAGTACCTTTAAGATATTTTAGGATATGTTTCACGGCTGTCCAATGATCATTACCTGGATCAGATTGATATCGGATGGTCACACTGATGGAAAAATTGATGTTAGGTCTAGTACATAACATATCATACATTATGTTTCCAATACAAGAAGCATATGGCAAGTTAGATATCCTAACTCTTTCTTCCTCAGTTTGAGCTGTCATTTTCTTCGAAAGATGTATATCGTATCAGAAAGGTACATTTAATGCCTTGTAGTTGGTAAAATCGTACATTTCTAACATCTTATATATATACATCGATTGTGACAACCTTATAAGCTTCCTAACTCTATCTCGGTAGAGCCTTATACCTAGTGTATAGGAAGCTTCACCAATATCTTTCATGGAGAAGTTCTTGCAAAGGTAGGCTTTCACACTTTGCATCATCCCTATATCATTTCCCATGATAAGGATGTCATCTACATACAAGACTAGGAAAACTATCATGCTCCCACTAACTTTCTTATAAACACATGGTTCTTCCTCGTTATTGATGAATACAGATAATCTAATTATCTCATCAAAATGACGATTCCAGCTTCGGGATGTCTATTTAAGTCCCTAATTAGACTTTTGGAGCTTACAAACCAAGTTTGAAGTCTCACTGGATACGAAACCCTGTGGTTGTTCCATATAGGTATCATCTTCAAGGAATCCATTTAAGAAAGTGGTTTTCACATCCATCTTCCATATCTCATAGTCGTGATATGCAGCAATGGCTAAAAGAATCCTAATGTATTTTACCATGGCTACTGGTGAAAAAGTTTCCTCATAGTCAATCCCAGGACGTTGAGTGTAACATTTCGCTACCAGTCAAGCCTTAATGGTTTCCACATTTCCATTGGGCCCTCGCTTCATTTTGTAAACCTATTTACAACCAATAGGTTTAACTCATTAAGGAAGTTCAACTAAGTCCCAGACTTGATTGGCATGCATTGAATCCATTTCGGATTTCATGACTTCCTGCCATTTTCCCGAATCGATATCCAATATCGCTTCCTTATACGTAGTCGGATCTGTTTCCTCCAAAAGGAGAACATCAAGGCTCAGATCAGATGTTAAAAACAATCTTTCAGGAGGTCTTGATATTCTATTAGACTTACGTAGAACTTGTATTGTAGATCCATCATCTAATTGGATCTCTGGTTCCATCTCAGGTTTCTTAATGTTGGGATCAAACTCATCAAGTTTAATCTCTCTACAATTCCCACTTTCTCTCAAAAAATTGCTTTTCAAGAAAAGTTACAAAGCGAACAATAAATATATTTCGTTGCTCAGAATCGTAGAATTGATATCCTATGGAATTATCAGGATATCCAATGAACCTATATTTATACCCTCTGGGTGCTAGTTTATCCCACTGCGCAATTCTAAGGTATGCAGGACAACCCCAAATCTTTAAATATCTAAGACTTGGATTCCTACCGAACCATATCTGATATGGGGTCATAGAAACAGCTTTCGATGGAACCCTATTAAATATGTAGGTAGCATTTTGTAAAGCGTAACCCCAAAGGTAATAAGGAAGATCTGTATAACTCATCATGGATCGCACCATATCCAATAAAGTATGATTTGTTCATTCAGACACACAATTGTGTTGTGGTGTTCCTAGTGGGCTATATTGGGCAAGAATTCCATTCTCCCTTAAATAACTTCTGAATTCTTCACTCATGTATTCACCGCCTCGATCTGATCTAAGGCATTTGATGAATTTACTGGTTTTTTTTCTACTTTGTTTCGGAATATTTTAAACTTGTCAAATTTTTCCGACTTATGTTTCATCAGATAGACATATCCATATCTAGACTTGTCATCTGTGAAAGTCACAAAGTATGTTGAAATATCATGAGCGACATGATTTAATGGACCACACGTATCACTGTGTATTTGCTCTAGTAAATCTCCAGCATGGTGTCCAACACCTTGAAATGGGGTATTTGTCATTTTTCATTGGATACATGACTCACAAATTGGATAAGGATCTAAGGTAAGATTTTCAATCAAACCATCATTTAGCAATTTGGATAGACGTCTAACACTTATGTGACCTGATCTCATATGTCATAATTCCGTATTATTTAATTCAAACTTCCTACTTGTATTTTTCTCTATATTAAAGACATCTCTACATGTTTCCAAATTATAGTGAACGTTTGATAAAGAACATTCACATTTCCATAAATTATCTTTATCATATAAACATAAAGTTACATCCTCAATGTTTATTTTATATCCCTCTTTATCTAATATTGGCAGTGATATTATTTTTCTGATAATTGAGGGAACATAATAACAGTCATGCAAATCTAATTTACATCTATTTGGGAGATTTAGAACAATTGTTCCTATGGCCTTGACATCCAATGTCTCGCCATTGCCAACTCTAAGCTGGATCTCTCATTTATTCAGCATTCTTCTAATCCTCATTTCCTGCAGGGAATTGCAAATATGAGTAGGACTGCCATTGTCTAACTCCCATCCACTATTTGCATCTAAAGCTAATGAGATGTCAATAATTGGAAAAATACAAAGCGTACATGAGGGTCCTACTTTTCCTTTTAGCTCTGGACAATCTTTCTTCTAGTGTCCAGACTTCTTGCATTGTAGACATTGATCACGAGCTACTTTCAGTTTTAAGCCTTTGCGTTTCTTGGAGTTCTTCTTTGATATATTCTTATTCTCCATCTTGATTTTCTTTGACTTCCCAGAAGTCTTTGAAGAGCCAGCTCCACCATGGAGATACAGTGTGGGGTTCCCTTTCTTTAAATCTTGCTCCGCCGTGCGTAGCATGTTATGAAGTTCTTCGTATGTGGCTTGCATCGAATGCATATGGAAATTTAATACAAAGCCGGCAAAAAAACCAATAAAAAAAGGTCATAATCAAATTACGACCCAGTCTTTCATCAAACACAATGCCTTGTCATTCCAGATATCGAATATGGTCTATCGTGTTGAAAACATGTGTACTGACATCTCCTCCCTCATTGAGTTCAGCATAGAATAATTCCTTAGACTTTCGATAAAGTTCCATCTCTTGGTTTGCCTCAAACAACTCCTTGAGTGTTCGCATGATGCTCTAAGCATCTGGTACTTCAATGTACTGTCTTAGTAAATATGGAACCATCGATCCCAAGATGTAGGATTTCACCTTCAAGTTATCATCCTTCCATCTATTAAAAGTTTCTCACTCTTCTGGAGTGGAGTCAGGATCGATACCAACAGGCAATGGATTGATAGTGACATAAGTCAACTTTTCAAATTCCAAGACAATACGCATGTTCATTTCCATTCTAAATAGTTCTCTGCTCCTTTTAGGTTATTGGAATCCAAAATTTTCATCAATGGATTAGCGGCAGCCATCTACAAGACAACATTTTTAAGAAGTAGCAGAACAGTTTTCATTTCTAACGTGATAACACTAATTGATTATGGAATTTAAAATCTATTAGTGCTTTCCCACTACTTTACGTAATTCTGTAATCTTCCTTAACAGAAAAATAGAAATTTGACTATTAAAATTTCATAGCGGGAAGTGGATCCCATGACATTTACTCCAGCCTTACACTAATGACAATATTGGCCTTTGTAAACTCATCAGGTAGACCTCCAAGGTCAATCACATTCATATGACTCCTAGTTTGGTCCTGGCCTATTTCTTATCCTCACACTAATGACGATATTGGATTAAGACGTGTTCTAGGTGTATACTTGTCAATGTGCACTAATGAGCTTCATATGTACACCATCACACTAATGACGATATTGGGTGACTACGTTAACTCATCACGCTACATCAAATGTTTTACCGAAGCAACCTAAGTTCTGAGCACTTATACCCTCACACTAATGACGATATTGGATATAAGTAGTAAGAACCCATTCATCTTCGTATTGACAAGACGAACCATCCAATAATGCTCCAACATTATTAATACTATTACTTAAAAGTAATCACCTAATCACGGGAGATTTATGACAATCAAGTTATTATTTTATTAGGTCAAAGTTTTAATTTAAAACATGCAATATATATCTAATAAGTCTTACGTATAATTAAATTAAAATTACTATGGTATAGATTCAAAACATGTGTTGTATGTTTAAGCCTTTGCTACTGATACCATTCTGTTGGGGGCAGTTGTGGAACCCCTAGGATTGGATCGGTATCCCGGGCAGCGGAAATGGGTCTAACCTGTGGATATCAAGCATGGGTGAAATTGTAAATTATTTAATGAAATACTATATTCTATTAAGAGTGTATAGGAAAAAATTGGGATTGAATCGGAGTCCGAAAACTAAAAATTGAGCAAAACAAAATTACTGCGCGCAGCGCATACGCGCGCTCTAGAGTGCGCCAGTCAGCAATTTTTTTTTATTTCACAAATGCTTTGTTTTCAAAACAAAACTTCAGCTCTCTGGAAAATTTCAAGAGAGCTGAAGCAATTAGGGTCTATTACCCTAATATCTTCCGGTTTTCCCTAAACACTTCAAAAACACCCAAAATTTATTTTTAATATCAAAACCAACATCAACACATGTTATAGAATAAAAATCAAGTTTTTTAAAATATCAAATATTTTTACAAAAACATAAATTTATTCTAAATACGCGTTTGTGTAAATTTTGAATCCAATACACAAACCAAATTAGAATCCCAAAAAGAAATATCTCAGGAACAATTCTAGGCCACCCAAAGGTGGTCAAGTGATTCTAGAAGGGTAGCCATAGCTCTAAGCTTTAATCTAGAGTTCCAAACTCTTATTAACTGTTATATGTCCAATATGAACATCTTTGACCTAATTTATAAGCATGTTGTGTTTATACTTTTAAATTGTCCTAACACAAATTATTAGCCTTATTTCAACATTAAGCTATGTGATCATGCATCTAATACACAAATGAACATAGCTTAGGAGAAGATCAAACATTACCTAGTAAGCTTGATGGAAGATCCAATCTACTTCTCCTTGTTGAAATTGTTGGAGAACCTCCAAGGTGTGCAAGCTTGACTTTAATATCCAAACTTTTTTCCAATGCTACCAAGCTTCACTTCAAGATCCAATCTTGATTTCTCCTAGATGACATGTTGTAGAGACCTCACAAGTTTCTTTAAACACTTCTCTAACTTAGGCAAATCTCTCTTGTTTATGCTTATACTTGTTCTTATACTTGTAATTAAAACCTTCATAAAGCTTGCTATTTATAGCAAAACTTAGGCAATTTTTAATTAATAAAAGTTGTAATCAACTTTTATGTGGGCTTAATCCAATTTGTCCAAATATGTATAATTAGGTGTGACTAATCTCCATTGTCTCCCACTTTAATTTAATTCAATTAAATCAAGCCAAGGATTAGGAAATGAATTAGTTAAATGTTTTCCACTTTGATTTAATCCAATTAAATCAAGAAAATACCACATATTATTACATACTTACAATTACTATAATATCCTCAAATGGTAGAGATAGTTATGATTTTTACAGTTAAACACTTGTGTAATTATTGAATTAATCCAATTAATCCAATTAGGTCAAAGTAAATAATCAATGTTATCCAATAACATTTGATTATCTTAGTTGATAATTATAATATCGAATATTATCTTTTATAAAAAATAATCGGTTACCCAAGTGCTCAACGAGTACATTTCATATTGGGACCCTCTAAGTTCAGACATGTTCATCATATAAGCCTAGCTAATATGTACGCAATTCGGCCACCTCCGGATTCGCGAAGAACACGAACAACCTTTTTGAACTATACAAGTCGAAGTCACCATATATGTTTAACAATCCCTCCGTCGTAGGCTATCCGAGTTATGCTTAGGAAACATAGAATACATCGTCAAGTTTCCAAAGTGCACATCTCATATAGACATGTCCATGATTATTTACAACTGATGCAATCCACCCTAGGTGATCGGATTTGGCCAAAGTCTTTAAGAATCGCGACTTTACTTACATGGATACCTAAACCCCTTTATGGTACACATACGGGCCGACGGATCCTATCTTGCTTTGCACTTGATTACTGGGTGCATCGGTCAACACCCAACGAACATCCAGAGGCCAGACCATGAAAGTTTTCTGACATACATGGCATCAAAGTGTGGATGATCTCACACAAAATCAATGTTATTCTATAGTCAAAGGATTACATATGCTACTCAACTCGAGGAGATTCCTATTCACGGTGGTGTGTACTTCCAACTACTAGGAATCACCTATGAGTCATTCAGTATTCGCTTCAACGTATACCCACATGTCTATACAAGTTTCCAAAACTCATGGTACATCGTGTTAAAATATTGGAACTCCAATTCCAATATACGACATGTGCCAGTCTTCTAGATTACAGGATTTTGACCGTATTCCAAAACCAACGACTATGAATATTTACTTTAAGAATAGTTTACACCTAGTGTCAAAACTATTCTAAGGTCGATGTCATTCTTAGTATATATATACATCAATTTAATACGCATAATGACAATACCATTATAAAGTATGAAATGAAAAATGTAGTTATTTTATTAATAAATAATAAAATGTACAAATCGGATTGGCACTCCAAGCACTAACTCAATGGGGATTTTATAACGCACTTAGATTAATTAAATAGTTTAATTAAAACTTGACCATTTTAGGATTCCAAAATTTTAAAATAATTAGTGTTCTAGTATTTTAAGAGTTAAAATATAATAGTTCACTAAAAATACACCAATTAGATTAGTTTAATTGAGTATATTAATTAATAGAGACTAAGGATATTAGTGATATAAAGTTTAAGAGTTAAAATTGATTAGGTCACTAATAATATACTAGTGTTAGTAAAATTATGATTTAGCCGCCATAAATCTATTCACACTTGTAAATATAAAATATTGGATATTTTAAAATAGAAACCTTAATTTTAAATAGTGTGTGGGAGAGGGACATACTACAGTATGTCCCGCAATCTCCGTTGTTAGTCCGAAAACGAGAGATTCAAAAATCACCTCGAGACGGCTTTACTTTCGTACCTCTATGGATGATGTCCATTTTTGGTCAATATCAAGTTTGGATTACGAGATGATAGATACTCTAGATGTATCTGGTGAACCCTTCTGCAGCACTTCACTAGTTAAGTCCAAGGGTTCCGAAACGACGGGTCACACTAATAAAGGAATGATTAAATATTAATCAAAATTCCTTGATCAAATCAAATTGTGGTTGATTAATATAGGAATAAGATTTATTCCCGCATATATTAATCGATTGAGATTGTCTCGCTCTATCATATAAATGCTTGACATACTGATAAGCGGTAAATATATCAATATTTATCGTCCATTTTACTTGATATTTAGTTTCTCGGGTTTTATGAATATTTTTATGTATTTTGTGTTATTTTGCAGATAAATAAAGTTTCAGAACTCACTAGAATTGAATCAAAGCTAAAACGGTGAAATTCGGATTAAAAAGGGCAAATTGGGAAATTTTCTATTCAAGCGTCGCGACGCGCAACATCCTTTACGTCGTGACATGCCACAATTACGCAGCTTGCCGACATGCATCATCACTGACATCATCACTATAGCCCGCGTCGCGATGCAGAAAACTCAACGCGTCGCGACGCCAAGCCAAAAATTCTGCTGAGAGCCACGTGTCTTCATCGCATCAAATCAACGGCGTGTTGCGACGCGCGGGGTAAAATGTTGCCTATAAAATGAAGCTGAAATCAAAAGGAAAATTCATACCTTATTCTGGGGATTTCCTTAAGAATACTAAGAAGATGGTATCTTGTTTTTTTATTTACAGCTTTCTTGTATTTAATTTTTATTTTATGCAATAGTTCTTTCTTTATTTTACTTTTCATTATGAGGAGGTAACTCACCTCAGTTGGGGTGAAGGGTAAAGCTTTTATTACTAATATTTAGATTAATCTCCCTTAATTATAATAAATAAACTATTTTAAAAACCTGACTTAATGAGATACCGCCTTTATGGTCTGTTGGACTTAATTAAATTGATTTTAACCTGACTAAATTAGATATCGCCTTTATGGTCGGTTGGAATTAATCATAAATTTGACTTAGTCAGCATACCGCCTATATGGTCGGTTGGTAATGTCATGCAAAATTTATATATTATAATAAGAGAGATATCTAAATTAGAAGTAATAAAAGTGGATCCTCTAACCCCCAGTATTTTATTTATTGTTAATTTATCTTTTTAATTTCCAAGCTTTAGTTTATGTCATTTACTTTATTTATGTCTTTAATATTTCTAGATATGTGTGGTAACTAAAACCCTTATTTAGGGTTGTGATGAATTCCAATATCACCGTTTTATAAGTGGTTATTTTGTGTCTTAGGTAATAGAAAGGTTTATTTATTAAGTCTTAAGCTTAATGCTTCTTGTTAAGTGGCCATTAATAAGATTGATTTGGTAAACTTAAAAAAAAAACTTGACGAAGGAATTTTAGGTTTCAGCCTTAGATTCAGTAGCTCACGATCTCATCTTGGGGCATGGTGACCCTTAGGTAGATTTCCTTCCAGGATAGACATATACCTGTCGGGCGGGGATAGCCATAATTGGAACTTAATCTTAATGAATTCGGGTAATTTGGTTAACATAAACATATGGTTAATTGGATTACTTTGGGTGTTTGCATTTGACCATCGACATAGGCTTTTGCATAATTTCGTGTTCCAGGTTAATAAACCGATATATTGCATAAACATGAGATAATCACTTCATCTTTAAAAGATATTGGAAGAATTCACAACCATAGATAGTTTTATAATATTGATTTTTCCTTTAATTTACTTTCGCACTGTTTTATTTACTTGTTTTCAGACAAAAATCACCATCCAATCAACAATCAATCAATTAGATACTCGTAAACATTTGGCTTCATATATTAATAGCTTAGGTATTAAGTCCTCGTGGGATCGATACATTTTATACTACTTGAGCGATACGTGCGCTTGCGTTACGTGAGTGATTTCACCAATAAAGTTTTTGGCGACGTAGTCGGGGACTTATTTATCTTTCACTATTAATTTTGGGGTTAGATACCTTTACTTGTGTCTAATTTATTTTTACTTATTATTTTTGTTTTCTTGTATTTTAGGTTCGCAGTTACTACATGAGAAGAACCAGAAGCTTTGAAATCAGTCCACTTGACCCAGAAATTGAAAGAACCATCAGACAGTTGGGAAGGGAAAGACGGAAGGCTAAGAAGCACTGATCAACATGAACATTCAAGAACTTGAACCTTTGGAGGTTGCACCATCAATTCCCATTCGAGATAGAACTATTCTGGTGGTTGATGGCTTCATATCATGCATTGTACTTCCTCCCTTACCAACAAATGCATATGACATCAAAACATGCATCCAGATGATACAACAGTCAGTTCAGTTTGGGGGGGAATGCAACTAAAGATCCTAATGCCCACATCAGAAACTTCCTAGAAGTTTGTGGCACATTCAATTACAACCGAGCAGCTGAAGAAGCAATGAATCTGTGTGTGTTTCCATATTCTTTGAAAGATACAAGGAGTTACTCAGAAAATGTCATCACCATGAGATTGCAAAGTGGCTACAAGTCCAAACCTTCTATAATGGACTTTCTAGACTGATGAGAACCACAATTGATGCTGTTGCTGGAGGAGCTTTAATGGCAAAAGGAGAGGATCAGGCTTGAGACTTAAGTGAATAAATGGCTAACAACAATTCTTTGTGGCCAACAGAAATGAGCATGATTCAACGAATTGCAGGAATCCACGAAATAGGAATCAATACAGCATTGAGTGCCAAACTGGATGTGCTTTGCAAAAATCTGGAAACTCTTAACATGAAGGTTAATGCTGGATCCACAAGTTCACCATATGGAGGAGCACCAAAGGTAGAATCATATAACCAACATGATGAGACAGTGAATTACGTCAACAATTTTAACAAACATGGGAATAATCCATATGCTAACACCTACAACCCAGGGTGGAGGAATCATCCCAATTTCACATGAAGCAACAATTCAGGGTAAAAGAACAATCCACCACAAGGATTCCAACAGCAAAACAAGGGACATGAGTATGAAAAGAAGCCATAAATAGAAGATATACTTGTAGAGATGTTTAAAAAGCTAGAATCAAAGTACGACTCTCAAGCAGCCAAATATGATGCTATATTTCAATCGCAAGCATCATTAATTCAAAGTCAAATAGCATCTTTGAAAACATTGGAGAATCAAATGGGACAACTGGCCAATGCTCAGAGTTACAGACCGCAAGGAAACCTTCCTAGCAACACAGAACCAAATCCAAGGAACCGAGGGAATGAGCAATGTCAAGCCATTACTTTGAAAAACGGTACTAAGATCAACAAAGATGTTGGAGACAAGGCATCCACTAAAGAAGTTCCAAAAGAAAGCAGCGAAGCAGAACTACGATGGAGGAAAATGAAGCAAAATATGATTGTGAAAGATCCACTCCACCTCCACCTTTTCCACAACGTCTCCAGAAACATAAACTGAACAAACAGTTTGCTCAATTACTGAAGATCTTCAAAAAGCTGCATATCAACATCCCATTTCTAGAAGCGTTGGAAAAAATGCCCAGCTATGTCAAATTCATGAAAGATATTCTGTCACAAAAGTGAAGATTAGGAGATTATGAGACAGTAGCATTGACAGAAGAATGCAGCGCCATCATTCAGATGAAGCTTCCCCCAAAGTTGAAAGATTTTGGAAGTTTCACCATCCCTTGCACCATATGCGAACATTACTTCGGTAAGACTTTGTGTGATTTAGGTGCTAGTATTAACTTAATGCCTTTGTCTATTTACAGGAAAATGTAGATTGGAGAAGTAAAGCCCACCTCAGTTACTCTGCAATTGGCTGATAGATCGCTCATATTTCCGAGAGGTGTAGTGGAAGATGTATTGTTTAAAGTCGACAAATCATTTTCCCTGCAGATTTCATAGTCATTGACATGGAGGAAGACAAAGATGTACCCATCATCCTCGGGAGACCATGTTTAGCTACATGTGGAACTGTTATTGATGTACAAAAAGGAGAACTAACCATGAAAGTGCAGGACCAAGAAGTTACATTCAATGTTTTCAAAGCCATGAAATTCTCGAATGATGAAAATAATGAGGAATGTTTCAAGATTGATGTTTTAGATAGTATCATTCAGGATACAGATGCAATGCCACTTTCCACGGACAAACTTGAAGCTTGCATCACCAACATGACTGACAGCGAACTAGATGATGAAATTCTGGAATGTATCAAATATCTTGACAGACCATTTCGCTTCAAATCGACACCACATGTGGAAAGTTTGGAACTACCGAAAAATGAGTGAATCAAGCCCTCGGTTGAAGAACCACCACAATTGGAACTAAAGCCACTTCCGAGCCATCTCAGATATGTATTCTTAGAAAATTCTTCTGATTTACCTGTGATTATTTCTTCGTTGCTAACATTGGAGCAGGAAGATAAGTTACTGAGAGTGTTACGAGAACACAAGAAAGCCATTGGCTGGACTATAACAGACATTTGAAGCATTAGCTCATCATTTTGCATGCACAAATTTCTGATGAATGATGGGTACAAATCCACAATGGAGCATCGACGGAGATTAAATCCAATCATGAAGGAGGTCGTGAAGAAAGAAATTGTCAAATGGTTAGACGCCGGCATCATCTACCCCATCTCTGACACCACGTGGGTGAGTCTTATGCATTGTATGCCAAAGAAATGAGGAATGATTGTAATCACTAATGAAAAGAACGAGCTGATTCCAACAAGAACGGTAACTGGATGAAGAGTATGCATGGACTACAGGAAGCTGAACAAAGTAATAAGGAAAGATCATTTTCTACTGTAATTCATTGACCAGATGTTAGCAGACTGGCGGGACATGAACTCTACTATTTGCTGGATGGATACTTGGGGTACAATCAGATTGCCATCGCCCCAGAAGATCAGGAGAAAACCACTTTTACATGTCCGTATGGTACTTTTGCTTTCCACATGATGCCATTTGGACTATGTAATGCTTCTGCCACATTTCAACGTTGCATGATGGCCATCTTCTCAGACATGCTGGAACAAAGTATGGAGGTTTTCATGGATGATTTTTCTGTGTTTGGGGACTCGTTTGACCACTGCTTGCAAAATCTGGAAAAAGTGTTACAATGATGCGAAGATACCAACCTGGTACTCAACTGAGAGAAATGCCACTTTATGGTGCATGAAGGCATTGTCCTGGGACATCGGATCTCACAAAAGGGAATTGAGGTAGACAAAGCAAAGATCGAGACAATAGAAAAACTACCTCCACCATCATAAGTTAAAGGGATTCGGAGCTTTCTCGGACATGCAGGCTTTTATATGAGATTTATCAAAGATTTCTCCAAAATTGCTAAACCTTTATGCAATCTATTGGAGAAAGATGTGCCTTTCAACATCACCAAAAAATGCCACCAATATTTTGAGATCTTGAAACAGAAGCTGGTATCTGCCCCCATCATAGTAGCACCAGACTGGACCATTCCATTTGAGGTGATGTGTGATGCTAGTGATTTTACTGTAGGTGGTGTTTAGGGATAATGCAAAGCAAAAATTTTCCACGCCATTTACTAATCCAACAGAACTCTGAATGAAGCACAACTCAAATACACAACCACTAAAAAGGAGTTGCTCGCAGTTGTGTTTGCTTTGGATAAATTTCGCTCCTATCTGTTGGGTCCCAAAGTGGTGGTCTATACAGATCATTCAGCAATCAAATATCTAATCGTGAAGAAAGATGTCAAACCTAGATTGATCCGTTGGGTGCTTCTGCTGCAAAATTTGACGTGGAAATCCGAGACAGAAAAGGGACGGAAAACCAAGTGGCAGATCACTTATTGAGGCTCGAAAATGGAGAAACAACTGGCAATTAGATGAAAATAAAAGAAATTTTTCCAGATGAACAGTTGTTTGCCATAAAACAGCAGGAAGTCCCTTGGTATGCTGACTATGTAAACTACATAGTATCGGAAAAATCGCCGTTATAATGGACACATCAGCAACGAAAGAAGTTCTTCAATGAAGTCAAACACTATGTCTGGGATGAGCCTTACCTGTTCAAATATTGTGTTGATCAATTACTGAGATGTTGTGTTCCACAAGAGGAGGTCAACAGTGTTCTGCAACATTATCATTCATCACAATACGGCAGACACTTCAGCGGAGATAAAATTACAGCCAAAGTCCTACAATCAGGTTTGTACTAGCCCACTCTATTTAAAGATGCTTACTTATTTGTTCTTCAATGTGACAGGTGCCAGAGAATGGGAAATATTTCGAGGAGAAATGAATGACCTCTTCAGAATATTCTCGAAGTGGAGATCTTTTATATATGGGGGATTGATTTTATGGGACCCTTTGTTCCATCATTTGGAAACCAATATATACTGGTTGCTGTAGACTACGTCTCCAAATGGGTTGAAGCAACAACATTGCCTTCAAATGATTCAAAAGCGGTGATAAAATTCCTTAAAAAGAATATTTTCACTCACTTCGGAACACCTCGGGCAATTATCAGTGATGGTGGTTCACACTTATGCAACAGATGTTTCGATGCACTCCTATCGAAATACGGAGTTACTAATAAAGTTGCCACTGCCTACCATCCCCAGTGAAATGGACAGGTTGAAGTTTCAAAAAAGGATATCAAAAGAATCATGGAGAGAACCGTTGGATCAACAGGGAGGGATTGGTTTTCAAAACTGGATGACGCATTATGGGCCTATCGGACATCTTACAAAACACTTATTGGAATGTCCCCATATCAAATGGTGTTTGGGAAAGCATGCCATCTGCCAGTGAAACTTGAACATAAATCATACTGGGCACTGGAGAAGTTAAATCTTGATCTACAAGTAGCATGAGAGAAAGGCTCCACCAACTCAAAAAATTGGAGGAATTTTGCCTACAGGCTTATGAGAATGCCAGACTATACAAAGAAAAAGACCAAGAAATGGCATGATCGAAAAATAGTACGCAGACAACTAGAACCATGACAGCATGTATTGTTATATAATTCACGGTTGAAACTTTTCCCTGGAAAGCTGAAATCAAGGTGGTCAGGTCTATTTATGATTACCCAAGTTTTACCTTACGAAGCCGTTGAGTTAGTTGATCCCAACTCCAATGATACATTCAAAGTTAACAGCCAGCGTGTCAAGCACTACTGGGGAGAATTACTTGAGCGACAAAAAGAAAGTGTCACACTTTCAGATCGAGCCTAACGTTCGAGCAGTCATGTCTAGCTGACGACGTTAAAATTAGCTCTAGTAAGGAGGCAACCCATGCAATTTGTGTATATATTAAGATTTGGTGTGTTTTATTTTTGTGTGTTAAATTTTTGTAGGTCAAGTAACATTTCAGGATGGAAGATGCTCTCGCAAATCTTCACAAGCAATTTTCTTCTCTCCCTCAAAATTCTGTGATGAAAGTTTACAAAGCTAGCATATAACGAATTAGACTTCTGATGATCAAAGGTATTCCCGATGACATTCGTTGGATTATTGAAGCACGAGTCCGATTGGCAGGTGAATCTTCTGACTCTTTTGTTTCATATCTGCTTGGTTTAGGAAGAAACACGTATGCTAAGAAAAGAAGAGCTAAAAGATTAGGTGTTTGCTATAAATATGCACGCATGACATGTAATACTCGTTGTCATTCTTTAGGAATGGTTTCTGATAACCGTGAAGATAAAATTAAATTCATTAGGGATGGCATGAGTAAAGAGTCTTTGGATAACATATCAATGACTCTTTAGACACATTCCAGTGGATATGTGCATCACGTAATTCACATGTTACATGCACAATTTCGAAAAGAAATACAATAATTAAGTCTCAGAAATCTTACTTTAAAAGACCCTGTTTGCCAATTTATGAGAAAATTGGATGAGAAGCTTATCCCTGACACATAGACGTCAATCAAGCTGTTACTTCTTGTAAATACTATTATCTCTTTGTCTTTAACTAATAATTGTGATTTGTTTTGTTATTTTTTTTTATTTTCTCCGACAAGATCTAGACTTTTTGACTTTCACGATTTATTTTACTGTTTAGCTAATAATTATCATTTGGCAGGTACTAGCGCTATTATTACTCACCCTTTTCAGGTTCTATAAATTCAGCTCGTCATTGCACTCTTGAAGACATCCAGATTTGAGAAAGAAATACATAAAAAAATAAAAAATAAAAAATAAATGGAAGCAACTTCAAGAAGACGAGTTGTAAACATCTGTGTGTTTTGCGATACTAGTGTTGGTTCTAAGCCAGAATTTGTTGAGGCAACACAGGAATTGGGTAGAGTCATAGCTGAGAGGAATATGCACCTAGTATATGGCAGTGGCAATCTTGGACTAATAGGGTGCATTTCAAGGGCCGTACAGGAATGATGTAGTCAATTTTTGGGAATCATCCCAAAACCTTTGGCAGAGGAAAATCTTATAGGACCATCAAACGGTTATGCTTTTATTGCTTTGCCAAATGGCTTAGGTACGATGGAGGAAATTCTTACAGTGCTATCTTGGGTGAACTTGAACATACACCACAAACTGATTGGACTGTTTAATGCCGATGGATTTTATGATTTTCTTTGTGTGTTTCTTGATGATGCCCGGAGAAATGAGTTCATTTCAAAACCTGTAAAAGATATCCTCTTCACAGCCAGAACAACCCATGATTTAATTGACCAACTCTTAGCCTTTGAACCACAAGTTGACCCTATCCTTTCTAAGATAAACTTGTCCGATAATGATCATGGTAAAAAGCGTCGGATAAATTTAGATCTTAACCTTTAATTTTCTTTTCAGATGTAGAATGTCAGCTAACCAGGTACTGTTTTCTAAACTCTTCTTCTATTTTTTAGACATTGGGGACAATGTCTCAATTAGGTTTGGGGGAGGGGAATAGTTGACTAGTATCTTATTTTTATTTTTCATTGTGTTGTTTTTATTTGATTTTTAGTCAAAAATTTTCAAAAAAATAAAAAAAAATAAAAAAATTTTATGATTTTTGGGTATTTAACTTGACTAATCAGGTATAATGGTGTTTGAGATAGCTGTGTAAGAAATTTCCACTCCTGAGACGTATCTCAACCCATTTTCGTAACAAGTTAATTTTTGTTTATTTCCATTTGAATTATTTAATTTGTGAATTCTCCATAATACTGACTAAGTTGGATCTTCATATGCTCAGTTGACAGGTATTATCAACATGCATGGCGACATACGGCCATGAGTTGTAATTGAAAAGTTTTTAATATTCAGTGCTCTAGTTTAATTGGAGGAAATATCTAAAAAAAGATGGAAATAAAATAAAAAAAACATATGAGATGAGTAATTAAGTCCGTATGGGTGTTTTAACACCTAGTGCCCTAAAGCCAACTGGTTTGGGAGTCACTTGCCCAAAGCTCGCTACATGGATTGAAGATGTTATATAAAAAAAATTATCTGAGATCCAAGTAATT
>SKCR01038840.1:0-66945 GCA_019454045.1 Zanthoxylum bungeanum | reverse complement strand
AGAACAAAATCTTATGAATTGAAAAGAAATTACAGTTATTGTCAACCAGCAGTTTACTGAGTACATCTACATACTTGAAATTAACACAAAATTTAAATTAAAAAAAAATTGTACTAACCAAGCTAAACAGTGTCCCAACCAAACCAACAGGAATTGAGCTTATTACTTCCTCGTTCCAAGTATTATCAGAGTAAAGAAATTTTGAAACCCCACATATACTTGATATTAGACCAATCCACATTGCACAAAGTTGGGTATTACAACTAAAAATTTAAAAAAAAATCTTGAGAATTTTGATACAAATTAAACTTCAAAAGCTTATGAATTCTCAGCTCTTCCTTTTTTTTTTATTTCAATTCGTTAGGAGTTTCTTTTTTTAATTTGAATACGACAAGTTCATAAATAATTACAATCGTAGTAGTACAATTACTTCAATATAAGTTTAGATGGTATTTACCTGAATAATAGCCAGAGATATTCTGTATAACATGACATCAGTGCTGTTATCCCTAACAATTTGCACTTGTTCCCCAAGGATCCTGAACAAATCAACAGCAGCTGGAGTGTACAGCTTCCCATCTTCTGTTCTCTTTGGTGGCTGTACTTTATCAGCCTCTAAGATATTCAAGTACCATTTCTAGAAAACAGAATAGGCAAAAGTTGCAGGTTAACTGAGAGAGAGAGAGAATTAACCAAAGTTGAATTCCTTCCCAAGTAATAGCACCATTGATTGATTGCATAGTTATATCTCTACCTTTGTTGTAGCTTGCATTCTTTCAACATATGAATTCATTAGGGGGTCCATAGCGCCACTCTCAGAACAAACTTGGGAAAGAGACTCATCAACCCCCAACCCAATTAGATTATCTTGGTGTTCAACTACCCAACCAGTTACCTAGTTTCAACCAATAAAAATCAATGCGTTGCTGAAAAAAGAAACTTAAAAGATTGAAGTTAGAAATGCATTTTACAAGAAGATGACTTCATGAGGTTTACAAGCATAACATAATTCCAAAAACAAATAAAGTCTTGAGGGAAATGCTAAAATTACTTTCACTCATTTCTATTGCTTTCCACACAAGCTACCAGTAGCGATGTAGTTACTTACAAATAAGGACTATGAA
The DNA here is from genome assembly GCA_019454045.1 of Zanthoxylum bungeanum. Lineage (NCBI taxonomy): Eukaryota > Viridiplantae > Streptophyta > Magnoliopsida > Sapindales > Rutaceae > Zanthoxylum > Zanthoxylum bungeanum. Next base: position 65,821 of record SKCR01038840.1, on the reverse strand, counting down.
AGATCTATGGAGACATGGACATCAGTGCAAAGCATTAACTGTGGAGGGATGAACTTTAGAAATCTCACAAGTAACTGTACTTGCGATTATGCATGCCAAATTCTGCTCAATTACCAATGTTGCACTCACAAATATGAATGACAATCTTGAAATCAAACAAATAAGGATCCAGGAAAAATTACCTTTAAAATCTCTATATTTGTCAGTTCATTTGCCCTGTCACTTAGCAATCTAAGCAGCTGAATAAACCTCTCAGTATACAGGTTTACCATTAGCTGGAAAATTTCATATCTGTCAAAATGGGAAAAACCAGAACGAATAAGACATTCCATAAAAAAATCATCTTTGATGCCACCAATGATCATCGATGGCACACTTCTCATGCACACACATTGACTTGCATATACACACCCAAAACAAAATTTGGAGGCAACAGAAACAAAAATTTCTGTCTGAATATATGATATATCAGCTGAAATCTAGCTTATATCCTGGTAAAGTGAGAGAGTATCAGGACAAACCTTGGAGGAAAACATGGGGCAACGTAGTCGTAGATATCTGCAAGCTCTTCTCCAATCTATGTGCCAAAATAAAATATTTTGTTATCTAAGTAATGCGCTGCATGTTATATAAACCGTCAGGTTGAACTACTAAGAATTTTGCAAGCTTTTCTCTGTCAAAAATTCACATTCTCAAATTAAAAATTGTTAATAACAAGAAAATATTCTGAGTGACACAGTCTTTTTCCCCCATTTAGGCCGCAAAATATGAAAATATATCAAACAAAACTCTTAGCACTTGATGAAGGAAAAAGGAATAGAGAAGGAGGGAAATAGAAATAATAGTCGATGAGGAGATAATTTCAATCATTGTAAGGGGAAAATATTGAACATAAGTTGTACAAGATTAGTGATCAATGGTGCATACCGTTCGAGTTTCCTCCAAAGCTGCTTTTAGGTCTTCAAAAACAAGCTGGTGCACAGATGATTGTAGGTAATTTACATAGAAAAAAAATAGCTACAAAATATTCTCCCTTATAATTAGGTAGATAATTGATTAAAAAAAGCACCTCAGTTAGAAGTTTATTAAACCGCCCTTCAACTGTCTTCCTTATTTGCTCATAGCATTTATCCTTATAGCCTTTTCCCTGAACCTTCAACTTCTGCTGAGTAAGGTTTTTAGAAGAAGCCATTGCAGTGGTAGATTTTCTGCAGGACATAAGTAAACAATTCATAATGCATTGAATATAGATTTTGGTGATGAAATACCATGTCAATTCCATATAGTGGAAAAAGGTAACAAATGCCAAAATAGATCTAAAATTTAATACTGAAAATCACTTCAAAATGGTTACTTGGCACTTCTACGAGTGTTTGCAATTTCTGCCATCACACCAACTCCCTCAGCTTCAGCTGCTTCCTCAGCAAGTTGTTCATCAAGAATTTCTTGCATTTCAACAACCCTATGATGTGGAAAACTTGGTTATATTATTATGTCGGCACTAGAGGAAAACGAATTGATAACTTAAAACACCCAGATACAATTTAAGGAAAGATATTGCCCTGATGTATCAAATCCCCAAAGTAAATATGAGACACAAAAATTGAAGTATCTGCATTGTAATAAGAAAAGGCAAAATGTAGCACAATATCCCTGCATATGACAAGTTTCACTGCACAAAGTTTGCCTCAAAGTAGATCCCTTCCTATTTAGCAATTTTGTGAAAATAAGAATATTTCTTTCGACAATCATCCCCAACTATTAAAAAAAAAAGTTGTCGCAATAAGAGCAGAAAATGGCTCAAGGACCAATCAGCTACATACCTCAAAGCACGAACTAAAGTTTGTGGACTACAAAATAAAAGGACAAGGTATCAGAAATTTATCATAAAAAAATTCCAACACAAATAAAGCAAACATATACGAAAGCATTTCAATACATGAATAGTGTTACCATAGAAATACAAAATTATGAATAATAAAAGCATTTCAATGCATGAATAATGTTACCATTAGCAATATAGAATTAAGAATAATTTATAAAGTAGCTTTGTAGCAAAGAAAGAGGGGGGATAAACCATATGCATTAAAATACCAAGGTTAAGATGTTAGCCAGATCACAAGAATATACCTTTCTTTGGAGAGTTTATAGAAGTTCGAAATATGGCCCCATAATGTCTTATCAAATGTCTCCCATGTTCGATCAACATCTTCAAAATACTCTCTGATAAAAATTAGATGTAGAAGTTAAATAAGTCATTAAAATTTGATTGCAAATCAATGCCCAACCCAGGGATCAAAAAAGTTAGTCATTCAAATAACTAAGTTCGTTTGATTTGTTATTATAGGCCAAAAATTCATGTAATTTCTTTCTCCCTTTCCTGTCATAACAATTTTTTCTATGCATATCTTCCCAAATGAATACACAGTTTAATCATCATTAACATATTTAAACAGATATGCCAGGAAACAACCATGAACTGATAGATAATCTTAAGTTTTATTTATTTATTCTCTCGGTCAATTGCTTTGAGCTTACTATGAATTCAGCTATGAGTTTAAGAAACAGATACAGACCTAAGTCTGCCAACCTCATCAACATGAGATGATGCAGCTGCTAATGCAAACCTCCGTTTCCCATCCAGTGCCGTTAACCTCTGTGACAAATTGAGGGTAAAACGATGAAAGATATAAGCATAATATGTTAAGAATTACACATACGATATTCAACTTGAAACTCAAACAACATTTTTAAAAAGTAAATAAATATATAAATTTACCTCGTATGTGTTAACAATTTCTTTATCATCACTCAAAGAATCCCTGGCCTCAGCTGCTTCAACAGAAATAGACATCATACCCTCAACGTCCTATTAAAAATCAAGAAGTTCAATAAATTTTCACCTAAAATAACTCGAACAAGATCACGAAACTAAGTAGAAAGACTAATCTGACCTTGAGAGTTGTATTTAAGTTATTCCTGGCATTGCTAAGCAGTTTAATCTGATCATGATTTTCGATCAAGGTTTGGCACTCTTGACAGTACCTGATATACAATACAATCACATTAGCCACACACAACAAACATTAAACAAAACACATCAAATTAATACAATTACCACCACATACCTTTCAATAGAAATAAATTTCTCACGAAGCTGGTTTATCGTCTTCTGCGATAAGTCAAACGATTCTAATCCAGACTGCGCCTGTTCAATCTGTAATCGTATGTATATATGTACGTAATCCCCCAAAAACATGAACAGAACTTAAATGATAATGCGAAATTGAAAGTGTAATTACCTGCTCCGCAACCATTGTACTAAGTTGCGCGTCATTTGCCTAGATCACAATTTCGGATTTTTTATCTTCAGTCAATTGAATGCGAAAAATTTATAAAAATGAAATTGGAATGGAAAAGGAACCACCTGTTGGCGAGCAATGTAATCAGCTTTCATATCTCCTATGAACTGTAACTGATCAGGGAGAGTCAAGAGCTTTGCGACTTCACGGACCGCTGCTTCTTTAGCTTCAATGCCGAGATCCTCACTCATCATCTTGTCAAATTCACTTCTGAGTATTTGATTTGATTCTTTTTCGAGGAGACCAAAACTTCTTGCCCTTCTTTACTCCAAATTGAAAACTATTTATATGATTCGGTTATAAATGTTAATAATGTAGAAAGTAATATAGAAATGCTAATATAAGTAGCATAGGAGGGGTTAGGTGAAATTATCCAGATAGTGGAAGCCAACTTTTTGTTTTTCATTTACAAATTACAAAGCCTTCTCTATTTATCGTGTTGGCAGTGCAATTGTGTCTTGCCGCGTTACCGTACAAGTGTCAATTGAGGCTTTAATAGTGTTCTGTGGTTGACATTGTCTTCTGATTATTATTATTATTATTTATTTTGCCACTAGAATGCCCATAAATTAATATTGCATATCTATATATCCATTAGATGAATAATTTTTAAAATTTTTAAAATTTTAATTTTTGTTTGTAAATGTGACCATATACCGGGAGGTATGTGATACCTAGAATTGACAAAACGAATTGACGAATCGAATTTGTATCAAATTCTAAACGAATCGAATCAAAATGTGATGGATTCATATTCAAATCGTTTATTAAACGAATCAAATATGAATATTCACTTAATCATAATATTATTCAATAACACAAATTATTATAATTTATTTACATTAATTATTCATAAATATACACCTGTGAAATACGAATATAATATATTTACTAAAAATAATTCACCAAATATCGACAATATTATTTTTTTAATGGTAATTAGTCATAATTTCTCGAATCTTAATTGAAAAATAATCATAAATAGTCAAATAAAATAATAAAACGAATTCTAAACGAATAAACAAATCAGTGAGTTTAAATATTTATTTGATTCGTTTAATAAACAAATCGAATCGAATTGACTCATTTATTAAACGAATACATTTTTTTAAGTGTGCTTATTCGAAATTCAAACGCTGATGTCGCCTTTTATTGTCCCTCTTTGTATTTTCACTTTCATAGTAAACCTTATTCGGAAAAATACACTCTCTTTTAGTAAATAATTAGGGATAATAAAAAGCACCATGGGGATACGGTCCAGATACGACTGTTAGCGATTTTATATAGCATACAAATACATAGAAATATATTGATCCCACAAAAAAGTATTATTAATGTCAAATATCAAAATTTTATCAACCTTAACTAGAGTTGGCAATTTCGCCCACAATCCCGCAAACCCGCAAAATTCTCCATGCAATGGGTAGAATTTGGTAAATATTTAAGCGAATTTGGTAAATTAAAACAAAACCCGCTGCGGGATACGGGTTTGGTAATTAAGCAAAACTCTCGGATACCCGCAAACTAAAATTTTTTGTTTTATATTTTTTTAGGGTAAAAAAAATTCATTCATATAAAAGGACTCACATTATTTATCATTTTTTTGAATTGATTCTGGTCTTGTATTAGTTTACTATGTTGTTAATATGTTGTCAATTTTTTGTCAACTTTATCATTTTTTTTGAATTGTTTTTGGTCTAGTATTCTGTTTAATATTCGCGATTTCATGTTGACTTCAAACCAAACTCCACTGATATGTGAAGAAATTATAGATAGTTTAATATTCAGTTTAATTTGGTTTTCATATTATAGATGAAGAATATTTTATCACGGAAAATTTATTTTTATATGATATTTTAAAAATCCGTAAAAAAATCGATGGGTACCAATGCAGGTTTGGTAATTTATTTGTATATGCAGATGCATGTTTGATAATGAAAATTAAAACCTGCAACGAGTATGGTGCGAGTTTGGTAATTATTTACATATGCGGGTGCGAGTTTGATAATAACAAACTCGCACCAAACTCTACCCACTACCATCTCTAACTCTAATCTTATTTATACTAACGATTATGAAGGAATATGTATTAACTAACTAACTAAAAAAAAAAAAAAAAAAATTTAAATAAGCGAAAGTACCAAGGTAAGAACCTACAATCACAATTTCCCCACAATACTCCATTAAATCGTTTTCATCTTTTTATAACTGATCAACTATGATGAATTATTAACCTAGAACACGAAGTCATCTACAAGTGTCTTCCGATGGTCGTGTTGAAATGACCAACTTAGTTCAATTACCTATATTTATATGATAATTAATCTAAGCCAAATTTATTACGATAATTGTGGCTACACATGTCCTGTAGGTGTATTCATAACTTGCACGGAAATCGATTCTATAAATACGATCACGCCTTATCAATTTTCAAGGCTAAATCAAAACTCCATTTTTCAAGTTCATTAAGCTTTACCACAACTATTCTATTGGTGATCAAGCAATAGAACACATTAAGCAAAGATAATGATAAACAATCCACATAAAAAAGTCACAAATCAATCATAAAAGAAATTTAATTAATAAAATTCTGTATTGGGTTCTATTACAATCTTAAAGTAAGATCTAGTGCATGATGAAAGAAGATAAACAAAAAAATCATGTTCAATATAATAAACAACAAATAATTAATAAAAAATGGATAAAGAAAACAAATCATGAAGATTGTCAATCTTCAATCTCCAAGTTCTTCAATCTCCAAGTTCTTCAATCTTCTCCTCTTGATTCTTGTTTGCTCTTCTTATTCTTGGTTGTTCTTGAATGATTGATGTGTTTAGAGAGTGTTTTGGCATCCAATGATACTTATTTTCCTCATAAAAACGCATGTGAAGTAACCTTAAACATTCTCCTTATATAAGATATCATAAAAATCAAGTTTCCTATTCAATCCATATTGGAGTTATCGCATTGATGGCGTACCACAGACCTTTTTCAATTCTCTGGAATGATTTTGAACTGTTTAGTGACGTGTCACAACTAGGGATGGCAGTGGGTAGGGTATGGTGCGGGTTTGCCATTACCAAACCCGCACCGCATATATAAATAAATTACCAAACCCGCACCATACTCGTTGCGGGTTTTAAGTTTCATTACCAAACCCGCACCGCATATAAAAATAAATTACCAACCCGCATTGGTACCCAACGGATTTTTTGCGGGTTTTTTAAAATATTGAATTACTTTGTGTTCTTAATAATATAATTTTTTAATTAAATAATTTATTTTTAATTACTAGCTGTAGTTTTCACATTTGTTTTTCATTTGACATATACAACATGCAATGTATGTATATACAGTACATAGATAACATAATGTATGAAAGACTCAATACCATATGTTTATTTTTTCATATAAACATAATTAAAATGAGTTATTCCCTTCATAATTATAATGATCAAAGTTAGCCAACTCAATCGACAATAAGCTAAAAAGTAATTACCAATCTTTGGTCATATTTTTTTATGCTAAGTGTAATGAAAGTGATGCTTACAAGGCTCAAGTGGTGTAAGTGTAATGAAGAAGCATGAAAGCTACTGAAGTTGCAGTAAACACTAGCTTATTTTACTCATCTCTCGTTTGATCATGTGAACTTAATCCAAATTTTTGTATTATAATTTTATTAATAAGTGTGATTAAAAAAAACAATAATAGTCATGCAAAAAATCTTCAGTTTGGGCAGGTTGCGGGCTGCGGCTGAGTGGGAGTGTGGAACTGTGGATTAGTATTTTAGGTTTAGGTTTTATTAGTTGTTTTTATATGAAGATTTTTTTATATTGTCCTAAAAATATTAATTAATAAAAAATAATATTGCGGGTATGCGGATACCCACAGTGGATACCGCATTTTTTTCTTAAATACCAAACCCGCACCGCACCCGCAGCGGGTTCTGCTTTAAATTACCAAACCCGCACCGCACACACTAATATATTTACCAAATCCTACCCATTGCGGGCGAGTTTTTGCTGGTTTGTGGTTTGCGGGTAAAATTGCCATCCCTAGTCACAACTTATGTGTGTCGTCACTGCTGACTTTAGGGGTGAGCAAAACCGGTTTCGGTTCCGGTTCCGTATAGAACCGGAACCTACCCGGAAAAATTCGGTTCCGCACTAAGTGGAACCGGAACCTACCCAATTAAACAGGGTACCCTATTATTCGGTTCCAATCCGGTTCCGGTCCGGTTCCGAATTACCCTATTTTAAAATATTTTAATGAAAACTACATTCCGATACGAGTCCGTAGGAAAAAACGGAGACCAAATCGGAGTGCGGAAGCTCAAGAACGAAGAAAATGAAGTTACTTGGGCGAAAATGAAGATTGCTACTTAACATAGCTCATTAAAATACATTAAAGCGTTTCAAAATCCACACTAATTTACACTAATTTAACAGTAACCAGGTGACCTTCTTCGCACGTGCAACAAAAAAACACTTGTAAGTTTGAAATCCAATGTTTTGTATTGTAGTGTCTCATCGTCCATTAGTTCTTTGCCTCCATTTTCTATTTCTTGCATACTGTACATGGAACGACAACATGGACTTTTGGGGAGAGCTTAAAATGGATGGCTCAGATCACTCACTGATCATTTGCTGCCGATGATCTCTGCTTGTCTTCTTCTGTCTTTTATATCAATTTGGTAATAACATTCTCTCTATTTTCTTCAATGATTAGGACTCATATGTGAATATTATATTTATGTTTTGGGTTCTTGTTGATTTATTCTTTAAACATGTTTTTGTTAAGGGGACCAAAAGCGGTTAGCGGTGACCATCGGGATAAGCATCATTGGAGTAAAATTTGAGATAGTTTATATTTTATATGCTTGATCTTGGATACCTCGGGGTGATTATTGGAAACTGTAAAATTTATGTTCATATAAACCGGTTCCATGGTCCGGTTCCGGTTCCGACCATTTTGGAACCGGAACCTACCCGGATAAAATCGGTTCCTTCATATTTGGAACCGGAACCTACCCGATTACAACCGGTTCCGGTTCCAAACTAGAAAAATCGGTCCGGTTCCAACCGGTTCCGGGTAGAACCGGAACCGGTGCTCACCCCTAGCTGACTTGCACAATTATCAATTTCAAGCTCGATTTTGACCAAAAAAGAGTATTATTCAATCTTCGTTGTAACCAAAATACTGAAAAACTATACAAATTTAGAAATCACTAGTGCAATCGGAAATTTCGGGTTTTCACTTATTTTAATTATGAATATCAGTGCATTTAATACATTTAAGAGTATAAAATATGGGGAAATCAATAGTAAATTCATTAGAAAAATGTATATTATGAGTACTTATCATATATTCGTGTGGATGGGTTAATTACGGGTAATGACATTTCCATAAAGTTAAAATCCTCATATTTTAGGGCCGGATGAGTTTAAAATTTTTGTACTTGTTAGTTGAACAATCGGATATAAAATTTAATATCTCAATATCATACCCGCCCCCATTTCCATCTAATATATTGTTTTGATGTGGTGCCGCAAAACTGCTATGAATCAACGAACCACCTACAAGTATCATTAAAAAAAATAACTATTTTTATCATTTCCGTTCCTGTCATTATATCTATCCGATCAGCTTATTATATTGTATCTCATGTTTCATTCATAGTTAAACAGAGATAATTAGGATGAAGAAGTTACATTTGAACATTCCAGCAGTTTCTGAACGAGTCAATTTTCCTCTTAAAATTCGGAGCCAAATAAATTAGTCCTTTGAATTTGCGGGTGCCCATCCACACTGGTCCCTGGGAAAGCAGATTAAAATCACCACGGTTTAGGTATTTTGCCAGTTATATTTCTCATTTAGTGCCGTGAGACACAAACAAAAAACAAAAAAAAAACAAAAAACAAAAAAACAAACAAACAAACAAACAAACTCGAGCAATATCTTGAAATTGGACTTGATACACTAAAATGATAAATATTGCATGGTTAAAAGCTTGCAGACGAATAGAGAAGTTTCCCCTCAGCTTTTTCATGAATAGGGCAACATACAGGGAGCCTCTAATAAACCAATCGATTACTTGTAAAGAAATCCTGAGAGAGTCAATTAGCTATATGAACAGGCAAAGATGAAAGGTGAAATGAACATATCATCTAGCACTTGACCTTCTTACCACTATTTAACACCCGGTGCAGATGAAAAGCTTCACCTTGATCCCCGTTCATGGACCTTCTCTCCAAGCAGCAAGCAGTCAGCTGCTTGAGTAACCTCTCAAGATACGAATGCAAGCAGCCATGCAAATCTTTAACATTGGGATTTGTTGACAAGATCATGGCATTCACTGTATCGGCCACAATCTCACGTTGTGAATCTTCAAGAAGATACCCCACAGGAGACTCCTGTGGTTTTTCATATGCCAGCAAAGCAACGCAGTCCTGCAGACAGTTTTTGAAGGCATATTAGCTTTCATATTAACAACAGACTGCGGGATTTAATATTTCAAATCCCAAAGATGCATCAGAGATACAAAGACCAACTCAGATGGTTTATGCATCCATTTATCTCTGACATGCAACAGCTAGTTTCTCTATAAATAGTCCCCTTGCCTCTCCTACCAATTTAAGAGATTTTTTTTCATTCAACAGAAAACACAAAGCAAGCATTCTTGAAGATTGATAATTGCCCTGCATAAAGCAGTGTCTACCAACAATGCTCTCCTTCTTCTCTCTCAAACACATGCAAAGTTCCATTTTTAAAATGAGCAAAGCTTACGTGAAAAAGAAAATAAGATTTTCTTCACTAAAACAAAACAACAAATAACATTCATTTTCAATGAAAGGGCCAGCCCGGCCCAATTGCCTCTCCTACATGGCGGCACGAGATAATTTCTCTTGCTCATGGTTCTTTTGGTCTATGGCCAATCAAACGCCAATATGCACATGGAAAAGTAGCAGCGTTTTAATGCAGAATCAAATGCTTCATTAAGCAAACAATTTTGTAGTTCTAAACAAAAGAATTCCCCAGTACCTGAACCAACTCCTCAAATCCAGCCAGCCCAAAAAAATTTGCCAATTCCATCCTGCCATACTTCACAGCCTCTTCCAGTGCTCCAACCTACGTATCAGATGAAATGTCATACTACGCATTCCCTGTCCTGACAGACCCCTATACAGCTTGAGCTTTAAGCCAGTCCATTGACTTTAATTAATATTACCAAAAATTGAGGGCTTACGAATCAGTTAAAGGAAGTAAAGGGGACGTAGAAACAATTAATTAAGTAGAAAAGCACAAACACGACTGTGGAAATGGACGTGCAATAACATCTTCATACATGTAGATAACCATTCCTTATCCAGATTATGGATATGATCTAGGCCCATTTTAATGAAAAATCATAAACCTTTCTGTATATTCATTGAGGAAAAAAATTGTGTACTTTTTATTTGACAGCCCAAAGAGAAGAAGAAAAAGGAAAAAGGAAAAAGGAAAAAAAGACCAGTGCTTATAAAGATAATGGAATCTATGGTGAACAAACTTTACAGAGAATCTTGGAACCAGAAGGCTAGCAAAAGAGATATACACATGTTACAAGTTGTAGACATCAAGATGTGATTTCCATTATTTGTTCCAAATGATAATAATAAAAAAAAAAGGTTAATTAAATCAAAAAAACTTCTGATTTGAAACTACATGGTTGATTTTCTGCTACATGAAGCTAATAGTAAGCATATTAAATATGGAATAAGGATATACCCGAACCAACTCAATGAACTTTTGACAGTGAAGCAGAAAGCAAGTAGATGATTTATCATCCTGCAAAAAGCAAAACTTATGTCACAAACAGAACAAAGTACATAATCATTTCACTAATAATGGGTCTCACAAGCATTGTTCTAAAAAAGCTAGGCAGTAGGCATACGGTAGGGGAGCGCCTAGCGCTCAGACCTTCTAGGCGCCGCCTAACCGGACGGACTAGGCGGTTTTATTTTTTTATTTAAATATTTATAATAAATTATCCTATAGTAAATGATGAATAAATTTATTACAATCCACAACTAAAATTGATCAAATAATAATGAATTAATAATTTATAAATTGAATAAAGACAAAATTTGGAGTGGGGTCATGTATATATGATTATATTAAGAATAATAATTATTATTATACTTTAAAAATCAATTTATGAATAAAAAATATCATTTCAATTGACTAGTCTTTGGCTCTCACCAATAGTAAAAACAATGCTCTAAAAAACGCTAAGCATAGACGTACGGTGGGGAAGCGTCTAGCGGCCTTCAAGGCGCCGCTTAGAATGATAGGCCAGGCGGTGTTAGGCGGTTTTATCTTTTATTCAAAAAATTGAAAAAAAAAATAAAATTAGGGAAAAAAACGTACAGATCCGCCTAGGCCCACCTAACCTGCCTAGAACCGCTTAGGCGGCCTTCTAGAGCCACCTAGACCCGTCTAATCACTTGACACCACTTAACAACAATTTTTATGCATAATTGAAACGTCCAGGCACCGCCTAGCGCCTAAGGGCCGCCTAGGCTGTTTTTTAGAGCATTGAGTATAAAACTTATGCAAAATACAAAATCAATTAATAATTTATGAAATAAATTTTGAATTACATCACATTTTATGATAAAACTATTTTAAAGTCAAATCACATTTTTTTACGATAGAAGAGTGTACAAGCTGTCCACCATATAAGCTTATTTGCCTTTTAAATAAATAAAAATTGAAAGAGCATCACGTGCAAATAACCTAACAGATTGTCTTCTTTCCTCTTTTTTTTCATCTTCATCTTTTGACAAACCTAAATCAACTAACAGAATAGAAATCAGGTCCTCATCTTCAATAGGCGCTCATCTTACTCTCATGGCTATTCTCTCAGCCACCACCTTCTACTGTTCCGATCACTGCACACTGCACACGATCGCTTCTGCCATCTGATGACGATGGCGTGATTCCAGTCAGCCACCGCTGATTTTTTGACCTATTGGGGTTAAACGGACCGACCAGCTGTCCTAGTGCCTAGGCACCGTCTATATGGCCGCCTATGCCCTTTTTTAGAACTCGCAAGCAAAAACTTAAGTCAAACGATTCAGTATCCACAGAAGCATAAATTTATGAGAGAACTCCAGCGCAATAGCTATATAAAACATAAGATAAGATCACACGATTCATAATCATCATCTCAAAGGTTTCATATGCCTATTTCCTCCAAAAGAAAAGATGATAAATTCCATTCAGCAGCATGTCAAATTTACATCAAGTTAAGAATATTGTAAATTCCCATTATGCCATGCACATATCCCATCTAGGCACGCCTCAGGGTTAGGCTTAGACCATTGTGCCCCATGAAAGATCAAGTCAGGCGACCTTCATCAGGCACGCGTCTAGGCACAAACACACGCGCCTTTGAGATGCGCCTAGTAGCGCCTTATAAAAATGTGTGAGAAAACTTATACCTGAATTGACCCGCCCAACCTGAAATCAAGTTGTATAATATTTATTTAATAAATTAAAAATAGGCTTCGGGGTGGGCTTTAAATTTCGACAAATACATTAATTTGTATTATTGTAATTTTTTTTTGATAATTTTTAATGATTTCTCTTTATTTTAGTTGGCTGGTTACTTATATATATTTGCAATTTGCGTCTCATCTTCATCAGGCGCGCGCTTAGGCCCTAGTACCTTTGGATCTTAATACGCCTTGCGCCTTTAACAACACTGTATTCTAGCACAAATGTTTAACATATAAAATAGCTTACCATAAGGATGGTAATGCACATGGTTGTAGAACATAAACCCAACCTAATATGTCAAATATACATATGTATTATGTCCGAGAAGTGAATACCAGGCCACACAAGTGTTCGAAAACGCGCCGCCTAGGTCGCAGCGATACCACCTAATTGGTGGTGGTAATCGCGCGGCTGAGTAGTCGGCGTGAAATCGGCGCCTAGGAGCCGATTTCACCGCCACTCGGTCGCGTCTCGGCGCTGCATTTTTTTCCTCGCTCCAAAACGACGACGTTTTGGGGGGTTATAAAAAAATAATAAAAAATTATGCGTTTTGGTCTTCGTTTCTTCTTCAGTTCGCCTCTGCTTCTTCGTTCGCCTTTGTAAGTGGTTTTTTCTCTTTTTTGAACCAAAAAAAAAAAAACAAATTGATTCATTACTACTAAATACTAATAGTTCTTCATCTCTATTCTCTATCCTCTCTTTGCCTTCATTTCTTCACTTTTCTTTTTCTTTTTTCAACTTTAATTTTCGTTTTGATTTTTGATTTTTGTTAATAGTTAAAAATTAATTACATATTGATATTATTAGTTACTTAAAATTGTTAATAAATTATAAATTTGATTAAAAACAAAGTAAATAAATTTTAGGGTTTATGGTGAACAAAGAAAATTTTGATTGAGAAAAAACAAAATTTGTGAAGAAAATATTTAACATTAGTTAAATACTTAAATATTTGATTATTTTATTTTTTTAATTATTAATTAATTTATTTAAATTATTTATGTAGATTCACACGAAGAAAATGAATTGACTAGATGTGAATCGATTAAACAATCGAGTCTTTGTTTCCTTTAATGCCAAGTTGCAGAACAAACACAAAAGGGAGAAGGATATGAAATCGGATGTATTACTCGCAAAAGATGCTACTAATGCACAAGGATGAATTGTTGAGTGTGGTGAATCTGGTGATGATGAAGAAGTATAGCCCAATTCGGGGCTTACTTGGAGGATGGTTGGAGAAGCATCTGGGGCAGATGAAATGTTACAATCTCGGAAAAGCGCTAGAAATGCTGAATACAGGGAACTTGATGAAGAAGATTTTGATTCTGATGGAGAACCTAAGGATAATGAGTTTGAAGTAGATGAAGAAGAATTGGAGATTTAGTTAAAATTTAACTTTGTTAAAGGATGATGAACTTTAACTTTAACTCTAATTTTTCACTTAATTAAAGGATGTTTCATGGATTGACCAGAGATTTTAATGTTTGATATGGTTGATTGAGTTTGATTTTATATTTTATTACATTTTGATTGAATTTATATGATTTGCATTATTTATGATGTTGGAAAATATTAGGTTTTAACTGTTTGCCGACTAATTGCCTAGGTCTCGCCTAGGCACCCTCGGCGCTAGACGCTGGGTTGCCGCCCGACTAGCGCCCTAGCGCGTTTTAGAACACTGGGCCACACTAGTGACACCACTCAACTACACGTACAATCATAGAAATGCACATGGAATATTATAAAACGAAGAACGTGATATGAAAATCCAAATCTCATCCAACAGGACCAATACAGGATCTATACCAATTAAATCCTGATTGCCACATACTAATGATAAAATAAGAAGAGCACATTGAAATCCCAATTAACAAACAACCATAATAGTGGAAGTAAACGAAGTGAAGTAGAGAAACCGCATCCTCACTAGCATAATTATATTAGGCACAAAAAACACAGAGGCAATAAGGTCCTTCTAGGGACAAAGAGCAAGACGCACACCTGGTTGAAGTCGAAGTGAAGTGCACGCCACATTTTTAAAAATTTTATATAAATTAATTGATTGTTGATAGATGTTTATTTTTTTTAAAAAAAATAAAATAGTTTTACATAATTAGATTGTAATCCAAAATCTAAATAAAGGATTCATAATATGCCTAGAACATCTAACCAGAAGTGGCCCTAGGATAATGAGCAAGCTTCGTTGATTAAGTGTATTTTAGGTGCCTAGCAAGCAAACAATTGATAAATATTATTAGAAAAATAATTGGCTTCATTTTTACAATAGTATTACAATAAAAACAAACAAATAACCAAAACAATATATAAATAAAAATTGCTACAAATAATATTGTGGAGTGCTCAAATTACTACCATCATTCAATTTCAATAGTGGGAGTCTGCAGCTATTTTGATTGCCAGCAGAGGAATGGGTTTCTGCTGCTTTATGTCACACTATATTATAAAATAAAATAGTACATTTTTTTTATTATTAAATATATTTATTAAGTAGTTGAAGGCAGGTGGCTTCTTCATGTCCAATCAACTGCTATAATCCATAAAATAGTACGATGAAAGAGATGAATAGTACGATGAAAGAGATGATAGGTGAAAGATTGGTCAAGATGGACGGTGTTGGCATTTAGGTAGTAGGCCAGAACTAAATCAAATACATTTTTAAAAAAAAATACATAATATTTTATAATAAAATTGTGGGCATGAACATGTTGGGATTTGGAGGGAAGTGGAATGGGGCCACTCCTTGATAAACAAAAAAAAATTAGAAAAGAGTATTGGGGTTTAGAGGGAAGTGGAATGGGCCGTTCCTTGATAAACACAAAAAGTAGAAAAGAGAAAATTGATATAATAATATATTACACTTCTCTCTTTTACTTTTGAATCTCGTCACATGTGCAATGATATGATTTGTTTCCAAAATTCATTCTTTAAAGAGACGTCCAGGCACACACCTTGGGCCAAAGGCATGAACCTGAGCAATATTGCTGAGCCTCTCAGACGGGAAGCGTAGGAAACGTAGGAAACTCGCCTCCTAGAGAGACGTGACTTCAATAACTATGCTCACTAGTAAACAATAGCTATGGCACCAAACAAAAGGCAATGCAAGATATATGTTAAAGGAAGTTTTATAAATGCATATCCAAACAATTGCATGTTCGAAACAGCAAAAACTCTTAATCTACCAACCTGAACAATCCAGGGATACCAGCTATGAATTTTCTCAAATGCAGCATCAATCTCACCATTCCTGATTAGCTTCATTGACAGAAACAATGAGTTAGTCAAAACAAGTTCTCACGATTCCTGAACACGCCAATCATAAAACAAAATCATACCTGTCTAAGAGTCTTTCGCTGACTTAGAGCATACACAATGTCTTGCTCATCAAAGCCATTTTCTTGTGCAATAAAGACAGGAGGAACAGCACTTTTGCCAGCCAAGTCAAATGAATTAAGTGTGTCCTCGTATCCATAATGCTGTAAGTAGGAGCGAACAAGTCTGCTCACAGAAGTACAAATAAATTTTGCAATTGAATAACCATAGTCCTAGAAGTAATAAAGTACGAATAAATGATCAACAAGAACATGATGACAGCGACTAATAGCAGGCAAACCTTAACAGTGATATGCAGATAGAAAAATAAACAATATGAATGCAAGTGCTAAAAGTAAATATCATATTCAAACCCAAGAAAACTCAGAGCTGAATTTCCAAGCACATTGTTTTGTGATGACAGGGGATAAGAGGGTACGATTCAGTTCGGTTCGGTACAAATACAATTTTTTTTTAAAAAAAATAACCTTTTGGTTTTTTAAACAAAAAAAAAAATGTAATTATTTTGAATTGTCGGTTCAGTTTTTTTAGCAAGAACAATAAAAAACTGAATCTAACGTTCATAGTTGTCAAAGGCACGCCTTAGGCTCAGGCCACCGCGTCTCATTAAAGGTTGGCGAAGTGACCTTAATCAAGCGCGCGCCTTCAAGATAAGCCTAGGCTAGGCGCACCACACAAAAGTGGATGAGAAAAAATCCTACCTGAATTGACCGACTCAACCCGAAATCAAGTTTTATAACATTTCTTTAATAAATTAAGATAGGTTTTGTGGTGGGTTTTAAATTTCGACAAACACATTTATTTATATTATAAGTATTTAAATTATTATAATTATTTTCATGTATTTTCAATAATTTCATTTTGTTTTTTAGTTGACTGAATACTTATATTTTTTTCAATTTACACTTCACCTTTATCAGGCAAGCGCCCAAGTCCTAGACCCTTTTGAGCCTAAGTCCTAGACCCATTTGCGCCTTTAACAACACTGCTAACGTTCAATTTAATCATCACAACTACAGCTCTTCTAAAATTCATTCAATATTTTTGGAAAAAAAGTAACCGTTCAGTTTTTTATTAACAAAAAAAACTTGTATCATTCAAATGAAAACACTAGAAATCAAATATAATAAAAAGTCCATATGCAGTTACATCAAAATTTTCAATTAGATGAATACAATCATAATAACAAGTCCATTCCTCTTTCAACTGGTGCTTCTCTACTTGCAAACAAAGGAAAATACTATTCACCCATTCAATTTTATAATAGGAAATATATTGGAGAAACATATATTTAAAATCCAGAATTTATTAAGATGCAGCAGACTCACAGTAGAATTTTTAACCATTTTTACAAAAAGCTAAAAATAATGAATAATAAAAAATAGACATGCACAAGTATTAATATAAAAATCGACATATTTTAAGAGTCTCCTAACATAAAATACATCAATAGAAAGCTTAGTATGTCTAGATAAATCACATATATTTTTTAATTTTTAATTTTTAAAATTAAAATAATTTTAAAATTGACATTAGGGATTTGGGAATTTTTCTTTTTATAGCAAGTAAATCGGCTTGTTTCGGGTTTTCAACTAAAAATAACCAAAGAGATATTTTTTCCTCAAAGAAACACTAGAAATTTTTGAAGGCCACTGAAATTTAGAATTATGGTTTAATTTCTAATATGGACCCAATCAGGATATTCTCTAGTAACTTAGCAAAATATATTAGTCTTCCTTTGTTTCCATTTTAGAAGTCTCATACCACCAGTCAACCTTTTTTCTTAAAAAGTAGGGGTGGGCAAAACCTAAATTGATTTTTTAGCCCCTACCTCCCCTAGGATTCGAACTCAAGTCACCAAAAAAGAAAGCTGCTTGAAAACCACTAAATCAAGCCCCTGAGGGCTCAACCATCGGTTAACTATTACAAGGGTTTTCCTTAAATGTATAGAGTCAACAACAATTCTATAATTTATATGTTCACTGTATTGACTATATCACTATAATAGTAGGTAAAAACAGTAGGCAATGAAGGAATGCTCACTTTAATGGTTTATGTGTCTCATTATAGTCGTACGTTCTTGCTAGTCCTTTATGCAGACTTTTCACGATGTCCAAATCATAATGTTAAGAATCTTACACCTAAAAGAATAGCAAGAAACGGCATCGTATTCCTATAGAATAGTGGATGTAATTCTGTCACTTCTGATCCAAAAGGACTGCTTAGGAACCCAGGTTATGATTCTTAGGACCATATATTCATCGTGCTATTATTTATATAATTGGTGTTCTGCTTTGATTTCCTGCATTTTGGCAGCTAGCTATTGGTTTCGATTCCAGAATCCAGCACACCATTGAGATTATTTTTATACTCTCATAGCATCGTAAAAGAGTCCATTTACACCAATACCATAAGCAAAAAGTATATTGTTTGAAAAACATTTATATCCAACATGAACTTACCTATGACTGACATTTGGCGGTAGAGAAATCTTTTCAATTGTCAATTGTTGCTTTATCCTCTCTCGTGCTTCGTACTCCTGATCAAATGATACTAAGAGTCTGAGAGAGGTTAAAAGAGAGAAAATTCTGACAATCAAGCACCGCAGTGTAAAACTTCTATAGATTAATATTTCCATTTTAACATAGTAATGGAATTAGCTACTATTTAACTTAGGAAATAAACCTTCTGATATTTGAATTTTCTCCTTAATCCTTACACAAGAATACATAAATGCAGATAGCCACAAACACACATGAAAAAGGATGGAGGTTAGGCAGATATGGAATAAAAAAGACTGAATTAAGAAAAAAAATTGCAAGCTCTCAAAAAAAAAAAGGGAAGAAAAGGAGAAGACTAAAAAAGAGACTAGCCTTAAGATCAAAAGCAAATTTTTTCTGCCCGAAGTTAACATGAACCCTGTAAGGATTGAAACAAATGCGCTTAAAATGAACCCTGTTGGAATGCATTTAAAATATATAAGAAAGTGGCATTTGATGCAAATATTTAAACAGGAAAGAATAACCTACTCCTCGTTTTGGCTGTGTACAGCAATGGTCGGAAACAAGGGACACTTGATGTCCTTGTACACCGTTCCTACTAATGCACCATTTTTCCTGGCAACATAGTCAAAATGAGATCTCCGGAAGAAATGGATAACAACTGAACTGACTAAAAGAATGTTGCACATTAACTCAACATAAATACATAAACAAGCCACGTACAACATGAAGACATCTCCAGAAGAAATGGATAACAGAGTAAAATAATGTTGTACATAAACTCAACATAATTACATAACAAGTCACATACAACAAACAAAGTACAGAACTGCCTTACGTGAAAAAAAATTCCTGTGAAGCATAGTTAATACCACCACCAACAGTATCATTTGATGTAAACGTAGGGCCAAAGGCCTCTCCCTTTCCTTGTCCACGATAAAGCAATCCATCATCCCCATGATATCCACAACTGTTTGCTTCCCACCTGCAAAAGTAATATGGAGAAGGAAAAGGGTGAAGGTAGACGGCAGTATATCATAAATAACAATTATTCAATATATAAGCTTATTATAAAATTATTCCATGAAAATGTAACATTTTGGACTCAAGCTTGAACCAATTATATTTCAGCACATTAGAGAGCCCATGTTTACTAAGCAGCTAATGTGATACTCCGCAGCAAGTGAGTCCATTCACAACAGCTGTGGAATCCACAGCACCCCAATCCCAAAGATACCCAAAGCATTTCTTGGAACTGTTATCTCTGTTTTTTTTACCCTCGTTCATTTCCAGTTTCCGAAATTCATTATCTCATCAAGTAAACTGTAAACACAACACAATTAATAGTAAAATAACAATAGTTAGTAATAAAAGGAAATACCCTGGTTGCCTGCGCATGTTGTAAGAGTCACTAGTAAATCCAATAGCAATCTGGCCCTTGGCACCAGCGTCCTTCACGTAAATCTCAAAGTAATACACAAGCCGCTTAACAGGAGCCGGCTTGTTAGCTTGGACGACGCCAACGTCATGGCCGTGAAGATTAACACTCGTGTACTTAACCGACAACTTATCCGGCGAAACCACCAGGAATCCTCCGGAACTGTTGATCGTGTTCAGCTCAATCGGCGCCTCCTCTACCTCGTCCTCCTCCACCTTTACACCCATCGAGCTCGAACAAGCCCGCGCCAGCTCGAGGAAGTACAAGCCGAGATCTTCATTTTTTTTGTTGTTGTTGTTGTTGTTATTGTCTGTGCTCATTGTTTTGGAAATAGAATAAAGTGAAACCCTAGAATTGATTCAAAGAATCAAACATGAGTTGGAAGATTTCGGATTTCATAAGTTGGATTTTGGAATATCAGGTCGTTGGTTGGCCAAATGAAATGGGGCAGGGAGCAGGGTTCCCGTCAGATCAAGTAGTACGTGGTAGTATATATTATACCATATACGCCTGCTTTCAAAGTCCACTACCGTTAAAATAGCCGGGCCGGGATTAATAAATTTGAGTCCATTCCAACTTGCTGGGCCATCTCATATGGCCCATTGGTCCACGGTTGATGGACTTTTTTGCTGGTTAGCCCATGATCCGACTTCAATTAGTTAAATAATTTTTTTGCTCTTTGTTAATGTTCCAATCATTGGAACAAAATAATCATTTATTTGCAGTGATAAACTATGTTGGCCTTACTAAGGATGAAAATCTAGACTTCCTTTAACAGTTAGTGTTGTTTGTTATAATTTTTAATAGAGGTAAAATAATTTTTTAATTACAAAAATTCTTTTCAAATTTTTTGATGATATTTGATTGTATTTTAAATAGAGATTTCGATGATTATTTAGGTTTTTATTAGTAGAGGCAAAATAGCTGTTTTAAATGGTTAAACTGTCTATAATATCCTTATTAAATTTAGCAACATTATTTCATTTTATTCATAATACAACTTAAAAAAATTTATCCAATAAAGTAATTTTATAATTTTTAATAAAAATTTCCATTCACAACTAAACAATTAATTTTTTTTAAATCAAAAACTCTACTTCTAAAAGCTCTACTAATAAAAACTCTAATTGAAGAAGCTCGATTTGAAAAACTATATCAAACGGACCCTTATTATATGATGAATTTTATTAACTTGCTGAACCACCAGCAATTGATTCTAGGCATTTAATCATTTGACTGGATTTTGCTAAATCCAAGTCTAGGCCCTATTTTTTTTTTTTTAAATCCAAGCCCTGAAAAGTATGGGTAATCACAATTTCGGGTCAAACCGCAACCCGACCCGAACCGCACCACGCGGTTTGAAAAAAAAAATTAAAATTGATTTCGGGTCAATCTGAACCGAACCGCAAATTTTGGGTCGGTGTGCGGTTTTGACCCAACCGCGACTTGAACCGCCCAAAACCGTAAATTTTGACTTAAACCGCGACCCGAACCGCCTAAACGCCGACCCGCGTTCAAATTATATATTATTATATATTTTTCTTCTTCTTTAACCATGAAATTTAAGATATTTAATGATCATATGACAATATGCAATGTATAAATGAAAAATATGTATTTTTTCTCTTCAATTATTATGTGAAAACACACAAAATTTTCTTTAAAAAATTTATAATCCAAACCGCCGACCCGAAGCGCCCAAATTGCAAAACCGCCAACCCGAAGCGCCGCAGTTTTCCTTATCAAATTTGCGATTTCGGTTTCTAATTTTTCAAACCGCCAACCCACGCGGTTTGAAGTGAAAAATGAAAAAACCGACCCGAACCGCACCGCGAACACCTCTACTGAAAAGCGCAAGTCCATCTTGACCTGAGTTGGGCTGACTTAAGCCCACATGCGCTTGGACTAGGTTGGATTTAGCCCAGACCCGAAGATTTTCAAACAATGAATTATATTACATACAATGCAATAATGCCAAATTTTAAATTTTGATATACATGTTTTTTCATCATTCAACAATTCGCCACTTTCAATATTTAAAATAATAAAAATGCTACAAAACTATTAAAAATAAAATTCCATAACCCATAATTCTACAAGAAATAAAAACTTCTTTTATTCTTGTGAGTTCGCCTTATAATTTTCTCCAATAAAAATTTTAAATATTTATAATTTTTTTAAAAATATTTATATAACTTGATCGGCAGCCCATAACTAATATTGAGTGCTTATAATCGCTTTCAATGTGCCGGAAGAAGTCTGCTACGATGTGGACTCAAGCGTCTACCCCAAGTACTAAAAGTTAACTCTGAGGCAACAATCGTCATAGGTATGACCAAGTTAAATCATCAAAGTTCTTTCAACTATAGGCTCTTTTAAGTACCTCTCAAGGTCAGACTTAGATATTTTAGATTGCGTATTTTGGCTTGAAAAAGAATCAAAATCGAACAAATCCAAAAGAACACTTTGATTTTAAGTTTGATGAGAATGAACAACAGTTGAGGAAGATCCAGTAACAATCTCACGTCTCACAACAATACACTTACCCTTGTAATAAGTAAATATTTCATCACAAATATTATGCACTCTCTTTATCTGCTCGACAATATCAATACCATAAATCTTTGAAAAATAGAAATCAATCATCAACATATTGAACCTTAGGTCAAGAATGACAGCCATCGCTAATACTCCATGAATCTCTAGCCAATATTATTTAAATTTTTCAATAATACTCTCAGCTATCAATCAATGCATCATTAATGGAACAATTATCCAAAGTAACCGTGGATAATTTTATATCCATGTTTCAATCTAACTACACTTTATTAATACTTGGAAAGACATTAGCATTGTGTGAGGCTGGCACATATGCAAACCTAAAATAAGTATATAAATGATACATTCATATATTAAAACATGCAACTGTATATAGCTGATAATGCCAAGAGTTGAAAGTGAATATACAAATTCTTCAAATAACAATGAATATAAAAACTTTTCCAAATTCATAGAAAATGTACCTTAAGATTCGACTTTGTAAACTCCAAGAGTTGTTAACGAAATGCCCCGTAACAACCATGTAACTTTTCTTTTGATTCGTAACAGTCCACAAGTCTGTAGTAATTGCCACACTATAATCATTAATCTCCAATAGATCCATGGTTTTAGCCTTTTTCAAAATTATACAACTTAGATCTCACTCTTTAAAATATTCATGCATATGTCTTTCACTAATTGGTTATAATAATTTATCATATCCTAAACGCATCATACCCACAAACCTAAGCGGAAGCTCATGCTTTACAATCAATATTATAACTTTTTGACGAATAATAATTGGATCAAAATATTGAACTTCATCACCACATATTTCATCAACCGCTTTCTTTTGAGTATCAGATAAACATGTCTTCACATGTCAATTCAAGTGAGATGTTCCTGACCTAGCCTTCAAATCATGATCACAATAAATGCATTTACCCTTGTTTTCCCAAGAATGATTATTTTTTTGAAGTGATCCCAACAACGTGGGGTTGTTCTTGATCTCTTGTTACTCGAATTTTGCAATACCTGTCTCTTTCTTTTATTGCCTTGTTCTACTTCCACCTCTTGAATATTCTTCTGGACATCCTCGATGCCATAAGGTAAAACATGAGAATTTGATTAACTGTATTTTTTCAAACGTGACATTATGATTTATAACCTATATTGATGAAGAGTCGTTAATCACTTTAAGAATCACACAATTTAAAAGTGGATATTAAAAATAGTCATTTTAAGATCACATAATTTTCCAATATAATTATTTACTGAAGAATTTTTTAGTTATATTTATTAACTTTTGTGGTAAATTGTGAATGAGTTTGCTTGCAAGAATCAAAATTTAGGAAGTTTACAAATTCAAAATCACATTAAAGATAAAAAAATATTTAATCTCCCTTCTTTATATATAAAAATTCATAAATCTATATTAAATTAAAAAATCCTAATTTTATGCCAATTTTCTCTCTCGGAGACAAATAGACAGTCCATTATCTGAAATTTGATCCTTATCAATAATAAATAAAATCACAATTAATAAACCTAAAACTAAAATTGAAAAATATACCATATTGTGCATTAAAATAGCACATCCAGTGTCATATCCTAGTTTACCCAAGACATGATTGACATGAAATGACGTTACCATCTCCCTGACCCTCATGACGGCACATGCATAACGTGATGTGAGCTAATCTTGAATTATATTTGAACTACCCACACATACTTTGACTTATTAATTTATTATAAACATATATTTTTGAAGCAAAAATACACATGGACTACATGCAACATGCTATAATAACATGAATGACACAACTATCAACATTCAGCCATATAGCGAATATAATATAATATTTTACAAGTGAACCCTTGACTATGAGAACCTAATGACTGCAGTTGGTGTTCATCTTCTCCAAAGCTCGTCCTCAACATGTATGAAATCATACAACTTGAAAATTGAAAAAAATGGGGAAGTAAGTCGTATGATAGACTTAGTGAATGAATGCTAGAAATGAAAGTAAACCATAAGATACATGATCTGTATAAGTGATGTTGTTACCAATTTCGATTCTCGAAAACATACTTACGAAGTCGTAGACATATATAGTAGATCATGAAACATGAACCATAAATCTCAGAACTTAAACAATGATCATGAACTAATAATTGTGGGCCATGAAACGTAAATTGTAGCTAAGGAGCATAATTGAGAAATCATGAATTGTGTATCGTGTATCATGTCATGTAAATTATAAGACATGAGCGATACACTATGTGTAACGCCCCGACCTATAACCACCTTACCCAAATGAGTATAGAGCCAGAACGCCACCAAATTCTACTTTAACTTTGCACTCCCTTGATATTTAAGCAAGAACGTTAACGTTGCCAAAATGATAGTCATCCATAGAAGTCAAATAACTTTTACTTAATCCAAATGTCAAAATAAATGTAATGTATAGACTAAATTAACACACTAGATTCCCCCAAGACCTAACTATCCCGGAGACTTATGACTCTAATGTTGGGGTTGGTGCTCAGAGCGCCAATTCCCGGTTGTATTTCTTTATGAATACTACTGTAAAATGTTATTATTATGAATAATATATGCAGTTTCTATAATATAATGTATCTTTTAATATGGTAAAGACGTAATGACCTTAGAATGACTAGTCATGGTGCTGTTGCAAAAGCGTCGCAACTGACATTAGTTGTATCATGACGTTGTCATTCTCAGATAGTTCCTGGTCAAGGTTTACACTACTTGGTCAGTATAGTAAATCCGTTGAGACCGGTACATGTCATATACTGGAATATATGATTCCAATGGTTTCTCAATGAACTATAAGTCTTGGAGACTAGTATAGACGTGTAGTTGTTTATAGCGGATAAACACTGAACGACTCACCGAATATTCTTAATGGATGATACACCAACGTCAATAAGAATCGTATCGGGTTGAGTAGCACTTGTGATTCTTTGACTTGAGATACCACTGTGGGCGCATGAGACATCTTCCACACTTAGATGGCAGTCACGTCACCGATCTATTTAGATCAGACCTCCGCATGTGTCGTTGGGTGTGGATAGATCCTCAGGGTGTCTTGTGCGTATCGAGATAAGATCCGTCAGTTCTTTGTATCAGAGCATAGGTAGTCCATATAATTAGCAATCAGATAAAAACCATGGGCCTGTGGTACAATTTAGAAGTTAGTTCTAAATGTTCTTCTTGAGATTGCTAATATAATAGTCGACTGGATAATCCCTATAGAGATTTGACGTTTACATCTATATCTCTGGGATTTATCCGGATACCTGTGACGGAGGAATTATACATTTGCCATGACCTCGACCTGTATGATTCAGCGAGATTATTTGTGATCGTCATAATTTACGGGTGGATAAATTATGGACACGAAATTGGATTTCGTGACAGATATGCTTGAATCTAGAGAGTCTCACTAATGAAAATACTCGTAGAGCACTAGGGCAACATTTATAAATAATATTGATTATTTATAAAGTCGTTTAAAGGTTAAACGCAAAATACATGTGTAGGGACCCGATAGTCATTTCCTTAATTTTTGTGTATTTGCATTTAATGATTGATTAATTCAAATACACATAATTAATTGTCAAATTGAGATATTTGACTAATATCATAAATATGTATATGTATTGATATTTAATGTAAATATAATACATATATTTAATATATTTGTATTTAAATAAATAAATAATTATTTAATTGTTAAATGATAAATTAATTAAAATATAAATATTTTAAAGTTAAGATATTTATTTTAATGACTTGAGTTGCTTTGTTGACTTACTTTAATTCATTAAATGGTTTGATGATTAAAAATGCAAGTTGATAAAAGGCTTTAAATGAAACAAAATTGAAAATATCATGATATTTTCCTATGCTTGAAATTCGGCCAAGGCAAGATGTGTGCAAGTATATATTGTTTTTGTTTAATCTAGGTTTTGTTAACCTAATACACTTTATCAAAAACTCCATTGAAGAAAGAAAGAAGCTTGAGAGAAAGAAAGGCAAAAACCAAGAAAAGCTTGGAATTTAGTAAGTATTTCCAACCTTCCATTAGAGAGAAAATGTTCCTCTTGTTGTAGGCTTCACCTTGTGATGTTCTTGTGTTTTTCTATTCTTTATTCTTTGTATTTTTGGTGGATGAAAGTTTGATAAAAGGTTGAGCATGTATAAAGTTGATAGGATGTTGCTATAAAATAGTTAGCATTCTTTTCATGGTTTTAGAACCTTGTTGCCATTCTAGAGTTTTTGACCCACTCTTAAATGACCTAGATTTGTTCTATAGTTGTTTCATTGTGGTGAGGCTTGATTGTAATGGAAGAAACATGATTGAAGTATTGGTTTTAATAAATTTGGTCTAATTTGTCCAATTTGAAGAAATTAGGGTTTAAGACCATTTCCAAATTTGGGGCTTTTCACGTATATTGTGTATTTGGATGTGTATATAATACATATTAAATCTTAAGTTGATTGGATTTCATTTGGATGTGTTTTGAACATTGAAATTGCATAATGCACACTTTGGTGCTTCATTGAGGCTCACGGCCTTGATGTCAAATTTTGGGATTTTGTTGCCAATGGTATTTTGACTTTTGAGACATGTTAAATTCATATTAGAAATGATTTAGAATCATTCAAAATTGTTTTGAATAATTTCGGACTAAAATGAATAAAATACAATGCTTAAGGGCAATTCGGTAAATTCACATAAATTTGATTTATAGTGTTTTATTTCATAATTGATTATTGGATAATAAAATAAATAAGTTTATTTTATTAATCCGAGAAAAAGTTTTGAAATCGAAAAATTTGATTTTCCACTGTTCCTCTGTGTTACCGGATATCCGCAATTAAAGCCCTACATCTAATGCCCTAAAATGCAATTAAAATGAAAAAAAAAACATGGTTCTTTGTCACATGAGCCACCATCATGGATCTATCGCGCAACCACAAACTATTAGATCAACATATTCTTCCAAAAGATGATCACCTGCACCACAAGACACAGTGAGTCTAAGCCCAACAATTAATTTTCATGCATGAATGCAATGTCGTTTCTCATAAAAATGCAACTCATTGAAAACTTTGATTTGTAAAATAAACCTTTATCACTCGGTAAACCATTTACAGTTAAAGGGCCCTCGGTCTTGGTATACGCTACAGGGCAACCGGTCGGGATTTTGATGTTATACTTTAGAACATATTCAACCATTACCATTAATAGTTCCATTACTAGTAACTTTTACCAGTAACCTTTACCAAAACGTTACCATAGGTAACCTATTACCGATCATTACCTATGGTAACCAATTACCATTTTCCTTTACCAAAACGTTACCACAGGTAATCCATTACCAAAATATTACATATGGTAACCCACTACCATTTTCCTTTACCTTTACCAAAACATTACCTATGGTAACTCATTACCATTTTCCTTTACCATATACCCTATGTAGCAATTATACCAAGTCCGCTTTGAAATTCATTTCAAATCATTTCCCGTAAAAATTAAAACCATGATGCAACACGTCATGACCCAAATAGCTTATGCATTATAAATGAGATAAACGATGCAATAAACTTAAGTCATATGTATAGTAACATGAAACAATCAATACCCAATTCAATTCACGGTAAAAATATATAATTATAAAAACCTACTCGACTCCAACATCATTCAACAATCAAAACAAATAACCACTCGATTCAGTAAATAAGGCATACGGTACAGTTGGAAAATTACTTACCTCTACGAGAATTTCAAACAGTGTACCTAATTCGTTAATCTGCTCCTGAAATATTTAATGTATCGCATTATAAAAATATCATATAACACTATTATCATTTGGTTATTATTAACACGAAAGCACTGCTGCATATTGAACCAAGGGTCAGTGCAGTGGATTTCAAAGATCCAACTGTGGAGGTACCCAAGATCAACTCAGCCCTATTATTATTACCAACGAAATTACATACTACTAAAAAGCTTTCATAAAGTAACTATTCTTTTGTAAAGTCAAAGTCATATGTATATTGTATTGTGGTTATCATTGAAATTTTATTGGTGGTACAGCAGTAAGTGAAAAAATAAAAGGAAAAGGAAAAGAAAAACAAAGTTGCACTAATGATTAAGATCTGAAAATTTTTGTTATTAAGATTCAAAAAAAAAAAAGAAATTTAGTATTAAAAGAGATATAGAGAGAGAGATGAACTACTTACTGTGGCAAGTTGTTGGCATGAGTTTGGAGGCAAGATTTTAAGGTTTCGACTGTTAGTGTTTCTGTAATTTAGGTTTTAAGGTTTCGTACATTTACGTGCATTCTATTATACTTTTATACTAACAAATACATTATTATTTATTATTTAACCCTTAGTTTTTAATTTAATTATGTCATTATTAGCAAAATAATTTTTGTCAGAATCCCTAAGATATTGTTAGAACTTTAAGATATTATTAGGATCCCTATGATATTGTTAGAATCATAATCATAATCATCCAAGATATGATTATGATTCTATATATCTTTAAGATAATGTTACATAATTATTGAGATATGATTGTGTAAACTAATGATTATTAGTATATTTAGTTTCTATATTTAATTTGATGTAATGCCTATATAAAAGCATATCTCTTATAATTCTAAATATTCAGAAATATAAAATCGTATTATTTCTTTACAGTTTTAATATCTGCTAGTATACCCGATGTTACACCCCAACCAATTTAATCTACAAAATTTCATAACTAAATCATTTTAGCCCCAGTTTCGAAGATTTTCACGTCCATAATTTTCATTTTTCGTGTAGAATTTATTTTAAAAAATACTTCAGAACTACTTTGATATTTTTAAATTACATACCCTAACTATTCCGAACCCTAGCTTATTTAGACCAGACAGCTGGGTCACGTACCCGAAAATTCAATCATTTAAACAAATCATTATTCAATCCTACAACTTACGACGAGGCATTACACTATGCAACGTAACTTAAATTATAACCCACGATCTATAATTATGACATGTGAAATATGACACATGGACTATAATTCATGATATGTGAATCATAACATGTGAACTACAATTCATAAACATTATTGAAAACGTGAATATATGGCTAAAATTATGATATGTAACCATGAATTTGAAAACTATAACTGAGATTCGTAACATGGAATTGTAAACTGAGAACATGCATGTGGACTATCAACATGAATGTAACAATAGTACGTAACTGTAAACATGTTCAAAAACTATATAATATGATTTTGTAAACTGTATATCATCAGTAGGAGTGTGCATCGGTCGGTTCGGTCGGTTAATCGTTGAATTTTTAACTGAACCGAAATTATTTGGTTAGGTAAATGATCAACCCATTTAACCATATGATAGCACATAACCATTAACCGAAATAACCATTATTTTTTTATCGATTTTGGTTACTTCGATTATTAACCAGTCCAAAATCTTCACAAATAACAATTCATATTAACATATTAATACAAATTTAAATTCATTAAAAAGACAAACAGATATGTGTTTAACAACAAAAGAAAATTTTAAATTTATCAAAAAATAGTCTACAACTACACTCAGTAGAGGCAAAGGGTAAAAATTTTAATTTCGATTTAATTAAAAATATATATAAAGTCAAATTATGGTTTGTAATTGATTAATTGGTCAGTTCGATTATACAAATCTCATAACCTTAACCGAACCCAAAAACCGAAAAAGTTAAAATCTTAACCGAAAAAATGATTTAATCATAATAACTGAACCATTATAAAAAATTTAGTCAGAACGGTTCGGTTAATCGGTTAAAACTGATCAATGCACACTCCTAATCATCAGCATAAGCTGAAAATGTAAGCATGACCAAAAAATATTAACATGTCCTAAAAACATTAATTTGACTTGTAAACATGCTAAAAAACCGTAAATGTGTCTTGAAAACTAAAACATGACTTGAAAACTATAAACTCGAATGAAAAATTATAAATATGACTATAATTGTAAAATATAGATTGCAAACATGACTGAGACCTGTAGATTATAAACTGGAGACTGTTGGACAATTATGACCCATATCATTACTGTTTGTAAAAGGGGCAATGATATATCTACAAACTTTTATCCCAACTTTTCTCCCAACTCTCTCACTGTAGCTACAGTGAGTTACTGTAGCTCACTGTAGCTACAGTGAGAGAGTTGGGATAAAAGTTTGTACACTTATCATTTTCCTTGTAAAAGACATTGTGTTTTTTGTACAAATTAACTATGTGACAAAGGAAATTACTATTTTATCATTTTGTAATTGGATTACTTGGATATATAAATGATAAAAGTCCTTATGATTAGTTCCAGATTAATAAGATATGAGACAATATTAATCCATGAATGGTTTAATCATTAAATATCTCTAGTCGTAGTATTATCGAGACTGGACACCGATAATGCGAAATAGACTAGTATTACACTTGTGCGCGTTATGGAAGCTTAACGACATAGTTCTCATATATTTAAGTATTGGATACTTATGCAAGTGTGATATGAGGTTCTGTTAGCCGTTGGATCGGGAACAGCTTCGCTCTGGATAGACCCCTCGGAATTCCATTGGTAGTATGACTATGTGTCTATGGGAATCCGAATCAGGGTAGGTGTATGTGGTCTTAACCTAAGACTTGCATCGCTAATACTTACGACAATCAGTACGCTTTGGTTTTGGTCGTCCGGAGCTTTAACAGGTTCTGTGTACGCCTCTTCTGGGTTTATTGAGAATCGTAGTGTATTGGGTGTGATGTCAAGATGGAAGTATCAATTCAGTTATATGGAGACGATGATCACGTAGAGATACAAAACTAGTACTCTTAATGCTGCAGCTATCGGGATAGTATGACGAAGTCATGATTATCTGATTACAAAGACTAGTTGCTAGTGATCCAATATATGCATCGTACGGGGCAGACACAATTTCAGCCACAGGCCTAGCATGTGACATCCGATATTGGATTGAAATACGATATACATAGTATACTATGCCTGATATAGATTATATATTCCTTGTTGAATATTTTTGGAGAATTGGGTAGGCACGATGCTTTGCTAGAAGCCAACCATGTCTTGTAAATCGGTAAGAACGTGGTACGGGATACGCATGTGTTCGAATAGTCTGATGACTGTATTTACTGCCGACATATCTAGGGATCTCTTGGGTCGCTTCCCAAAGATTCACCGATGACATTTGACTCGAACAGAATTAATCTAGGATTAATTATGGGAGAGAAAATTAATATGGGATTAATTGCGGAAAGAATTTATCTGGATAAAATTCGAATAAAAGAGAGAAAACGATTAATTTGGAATTAATAGATTATATAATATATTGGATATATTAATTGAAATTGGATTTCAATGCAGAATTAAAATTGGATTTTAATTCGGGCGAACAAATTAATTTGTAATTAATTCGTAAGCGACTTTCGTAATAATTTTGCTAGGCATTATTATTTAATTAAATTGGATTTAATTACGTCGCAACGAAAAATTCGTTTAATCGGATTAATCGAACCCGAGCCCGAAGTGTGTTATGTAAGCCAACTTGAATTTTGAATTTAAGTGGTGGGACCCACTAACTTACATCAATTGTCAACTATTTGATGGAAGTAGATGGGAGCATTTAATGCTTTATTTCTTCCAACACATTTTGTCTTTCTTTTTGGAAAAGATATACACAATTTTGAGAGGTCAACTTTGGGATTAGTTTTGGAAACTAAAAATATCAAAAACTTCATCTATCTTATTTTCTCTCCTTGGCCGAAAGCTTCCTCCTATCTCTTAAAGTTTTTGTTGCAAAAATTTAAGCTTGCTAGCACATTTAGAGTTGATTAAGGTGATATGGAAACTCATCATTGAGTTGGGAATCCAATTTCAAAGCTTGGAGCTTCATCAACATATAAATATTTTTGAAATCATACATCTGTTCAATGTAAGTTTTTTCCGCAACTCACTTGATCATTCACACACAATATCATGACTTAGAGACATTGGGCATGTCTAGGACACTAACAATGGTATCATGAGCCATATATAAGCATGATTTGAGTTTAGGGTTTATGGACTTTATTTGGGGATTTTGTGCTTGGAGTGTATTTTTCCAAATTGGTTGTTTGGTTGTGTTTTGATGATGATGAATTGGATTTGTGCATCATATGATTTGAATAAATTGATTGGATAAAAAATTCCTAAAAATCTAAGCATGGCCGAAAATTGACCCTAGCATTCTCATGGTGATTTTTTGATTTTAGACTATTGGATGAGTTTAAAGCATGAAATGAATATTAATTGTTGGTTTAATTAGATTGAAATCAAAATTGAATGTTATTTCATGACATTGCCGTGAGTTATAGCATGTTGGAATGGATTGATTTTGCTTCAATTTGTGTTGGACATGAATTGGATAGTTAAAGCATGATTAATTTGATTAATTAATGTTTTGGAAATATTAGATTAATAGATTAATTATGTTAATTACACTTTAATTAAAATTAATGTGATATTTGGAATATTATGTTAATATAAAGTAGTCTTTAAAATTTGATTGGGCTAATTTGTTATATTTGGGCTAATGGGCTTGGTTGGGCCAAGTTTGGTTTTGGACAATTGAGTTGGATCCAATTGGGCCTAAAACCATTTTCATAAAAGTCCAAATATGACTTTTGCGCCTTTAAAAATTTAATTGGGCCTAAATTGATTTTTGGCATATGGTGATTCCTATTTGGGCCTTGGCATTTTGGGTTGGATCCATTATAGCCAAAGCCCATGCCTAAAGAATTAATTGAAAGCCCATTAGACTTTAATTGAATAGTATTTGATGCTAATTGGGCCTTTGAGACCCATTTAGATAGGATTTGGAATCCAAGTCAAAAAGACACTATTAAAAGTGTAATTATTTAATTTGGAATTAAATATAATTTAGTATTGGATACAATTTAAATTGGATTTAAAATTGTAGTTCGATATAATTCAAGAATACGTACTTTGAGTATTTATTCTTAAACGAGTTGGACTCGCGCAAATCAAATCGTTGTATGAACATTGGATGGTCATTAATTCAAAGATTAATTAATTGGATTAGATTGATTGAACAACATGCTTTGTGTG
The DNA here is from genome assembly GCA_019454045.1 of Zanthoxylum bungeanum. Taxonomy (NCBI): domain Eukaryota; kingdom Viridiplantae; phylum Streptophyta; class Magnoliopsida; order Sapindales; family Rutaceae; genus Zanthoxylum; species Zanthoxylum bungeanum. The sequence goes on along the minus strand of SKCR01038840.1, from coordinate 31,865 downwards.
AATACTTGGATGTATTTGTATGAATAATGTATATCGGATGGATATTAGTCGGGTGGGGCAATTTTGGAAATTATTGTAATAAATTTGGAATTTATTAAATTGGACCTGCGTGTCCAGCCTATCATCTATTTACTCTTTGTATTTCTCTTCTCACCAATTCCCCTCAATGTAAATGAGGTTTCTTTAATGTATTATGTAATTGGGTAGAAGTTTGTATAGTGCTAGCGGGAGAGAGGAAAGTGAGAGATTTGTTCTAGGAACAAATTATGTTATATATCCATTCGTATATCATTATTAATTTATTCGCGCCTTATTATGCTTTTAGAATGCATGCTTAAGGGTGTATGATGAGACCTAATCAAAGATAATAAATTGGATGCCAATTTACGTAAAAACCCTTACTTTAACATTAAGTGTTTTCCTTCCATTGAGTGGTTCTTTCTCAAGATCCAAGATTGACTTTGATTTGTTGGCCAAAGTCAAGATCATTGTCCATCGCGGATGTGTTTGAACCATGAAGACTTTGTTATATATCGCATGTCTTGGGCAGTTGTGACTTGTTGGCCAAAGTCAAGGTCACTTCTTGTTCATCGACGTGGATTACGAAGTTTTCCCACTGTCAATGGGTCGCGCTTAACTGGAATCATTAAGCTTGTTGAGCCAAAGCCAAGACTTAGTTGATTCAGAGGAAAAGGTTAGGAAATATATATATTGGATATATATCTCGGACTTGGAGGTCCACCTACCGGATCTAGGAATTGGATGGGATCTAATTGATCTTAGAGATCTACCTAGTTAAGTTTCATACAGCTTGTTGGCCAAAGTCAAGGTTGTGTGTTATTTAACGGGATCCTAGCCCACTAGGAAACTGAGTTTCACGAGTACTCAACAGAGGGTTAGAGGCTCGCCGAAAAATAGTGGGAGGCCAGTATTAGATTTGCAATTTCGTTTAATACTTACCAAATACGCGCTTTTAAATTATTTTCGTCATTATATATTTATATTAGTTGGACTAATATTTTATTATTTTTATTGAACAGTTGGACTGTACTCTTATAACTTCATTTGTAGTTGATTATATATTCGGACTATAGTAATCATTACATTTGATTATAACCGATATCGTTGATTGGATAGTTAGACTATTGCAATCAAGATGACTGGAAATATTAGCGTTAGAGACATCGTCATGGGTGATAATGTCTTTAACGACTCCAATTTTCCAGATAGGGAGATGAATATCAGGATTGTCTTGGGAGCCGAGAAGTTACTCTATGTTATAGACATACCTCTCGGGCTTGAGCCCGAACATGAGCGGGTAGTTGATCATGAGCTTTGGAAGACTCATAGTGATGACAACTCAACTGCTCAATCCGTCATGCTTGCCGCAATGACCCCTCAATTTCGACGTCAAAACAAGAGATTTGATCCTTATAACATGATGTTGAAATTGAAGGATCTTCATAGATCTAATCTTAGATCTCAGAAGTATGAATTAAGCTTGTAAGAAGCTCTTTCGCTCACGTATGTCAGAGGGTACATCGGTCGAGCACTATATGTCACAGATGATTGCTGACAGAGAACATCTAGGTTAGCTGGGCATAACCTTCGAGGCTGAGACTTCCATAGATTTGATCTTACAGTCTCTGCCCGACTGCTGGGGCGGGTTCATCATGAACTACAACATGATGAACCAAGAGAAGACTCTTGGAGAGTTGATGGCGATGCTGAAAGAGGCAGAGCCAGAACTTCTGAAGGGCAAGAAGCACGAGGCACATCTTACTTCGACATCTCAGAAGGTCAAGGCTTGGCCGAAGGCTTCTGGAGGTGTGAAAAAGAAGAAGAAAAGAAAGGACAAGGGCAAAGCCAAATCATCAAAGTCTTCTGGGAAGGTAAAAGACATATCCCAATATGTCTTCCTACATTGTGGCAAACGGGGTCACTAGAAGCGTGACTGCCGTGAGTACAATGTGCACATGAAGGAAGTGAAGGCGGGCAAGGCTCCGGCTTCAGGTATGTTTGTTATTGAAATAAACATGTCTACTTCTAGTTTTAAAAATTGGATTTTTGATTCTGGATGTGGTACTCATATATGTAATGATGTGCAGGATCTGCAGATTAGCAGGAGACTGGCTTCAGGCGAGATTGACCTACGAGTTGGAAACGAGATGAGAGTCGCTATTTTGGCTGTAGGGACCTATGTTTTGGAACTGCCCTCGGGGCATGTACTTTCATTATCATATTGTTATTATGTACCTAGTTTGACTAGAAACATTATCTCTGTATCTTGTTTGACCCAATGCGGGTATACCTTTGTATTCCGGAACACTGTGTGTTTTGTTTATAAAGATGATTTTGAGATATGTACAGCTGATGCTAATAATGGTCTTTATATTTTGAATATAAATGAATCTCAAACATATAACATGACAAACAAAAGGCTCAAATTGAGTAAAACAGATGAAACTTATCTGTGGCATTTTCGTCTGGGACACATTAACAAGACTCGTATATTTACACTTTCGAAGAGTGGATGCTTGGACGGATTTGATCCTAATTCATATGATGTCTGCGAATCTTGTTTATTAGGCAAAATGCCTAAAACACCTCGGTAAAAGTGTTCGTGCCACCGAGCTGTTAGCCCTCGTTCATAGTGACGTATGTGGGCCCATGTCTAGCCAGGCTAGAGGTGGATACGAATACTTCATAACCTTTACGGATGATGCATCGCGTTATGGTTATGTGTACACAAGTCGGAAACTTTTGAGAAATTCAAAGAGTTTCGACACGAAGTTGAAAAAGAGACTGGAAAAAGTATCAAAACATTACGGTCGGACCGTGGTGGAGAATACTTAAGCAATGAGTTTCTCGATTACTTGAAAGAATATGGTATTCTTTCACAGTGGACTCCTCCAGGAACACCTCAATTGAATGGTGTGTTCGAACGGATAAACCGAACTTTGTTGGACATGGTAAGGTCTATGATGAGTCGCGCTGAGCTACCAATTTCTTTCTGGGGATACGCATTGAACATTGCAATACTTATTTTGAATAAGGTTCCGTCAAAGTCTGTTGGATAGACTCCATATGAAATATGGACAGGAAAGAAACCGGGTTTCTCATTCCTGAAGATTTGGGGATGCTGGGCATATGTTAAATATTTGGATGGTACCAAACTAGAACCCAAATCGGATAAGTGCATATTTGTAGGTTATCCTAGGGAAACCAAAGGATATTACTTCTACAACCCAAAAGAGAACAAGGTATTTGTTGCTCTCCATGCAGTTTTCCTGGAGAAGGAATTCCTAAATGCAGTGGTAAGTGGGAGGAAAGTAGAACTCGATGAAAATTGGAGTGATACTATTCCTGGCACCGACTCCCTCACGGAACACGAACAGTTCATCAGGGATGAGACTGTACCACAATCTTCAATACACAAGAACCGCGTAGGTCGGAGAGAGTCAGAAAACAACTTGAGAGGTATAGGTTTCTGATCTCACCTCATGTAGATATTAATCTCATTGAGGAAGACGAATCGGCTACGTATGAGGAAGCGATACAAGATATCGACTCCGCTTTATGGCAAGATGTTATGAAGTCCGAAATGGATTCCATGTATACCAACCAAGTTTGGACACTGGTTGATGCACCTGAAGGCGTTAAACCGATTGGTTGTCAATGGGTCTTTAAGAAGAAGACTGACATGGATGGAAACATACAAAAGTACAAAGCTAGGCTTCTAGCGAAAGGGTATCGTCAACGACATGGTGTTGATTACGATGAAACTTTTTCACATGTTGCCATGATTAAATCCATTCGGATAATACTCGCTATTGCTGCATATTTCGATTATGAAATATGGCAGATGGACGTCAAAACCGCTTTCCATAGCAGAAACCTTTTGGAGGATGTTTATATGCAACAACCTGATGGTTTTGTCGTGCCAAAACATGCAAACAAGGTTTGCAAGTAAAATCGATCCATTTATGGATTGAAGCAAACATCGCGTTCTTGGAACCAAAGTTTTGATGAGATCATAAAAGAATATGGTTTCATTCCAAACGAAAATGATCATTGTGTATATAAGAAGGTTAATGGGAGTGCACTGACATTCATTGTCCATTATGTTGATGATGTATTACTTTTTGGCAATGACATTCCTATGCTACAATCGGTGAAAGCTTGGCTTTCATTAAAATTCTCCATAAAAGATCTGGGAGAAGCAGCCTTTATTCTGGGAATAAGGATCTACCGGGATAGATCTAGAAAGCTGCTTGGACTCTCCTAGAGCTCGTACATTGACAAAGTGTTGAAGAGATTCAACATGGATCAGTCTAAGAGGGCGGTGCTTCCAGTGTCACATGACGTCTCTCTATTTAAGGACATGTGTCCTAAAACTAAAGATGAGATAGATAACATGAATCAGACCTCGTTCGCTTCTACAGTTGGATCTATCATGTATGCCATAATATGTACACGACCTGATGTCTCATATGCTTTAAGCATGTGCAGTCGCTATCAGGCCGATCCAGGTGATGGTCACTGGATTGCTATTAAGAACATCCTTAAGTATCTTAGACGAACTAAAGATGCTTTCTTAGTATATGGAGATGGAGAACTTGAGGTGACTGGGTTCACCGATGCAAGTTTCTAAACTGATAAAGACGACTCTAAGTCGCAATCTGGGTACATATTTTGTTTGAACAACGGAGCAGTGAGCTGGAAATCTTCCAAGCAAGAGACTATTGCCGATTCAATAACAGAAGCGGAATATATCGCTGCAGCTGAGGCAGTAAAATGAGAAATTTGGATCCGTAAATTTCTAATTGGATTATGAGTAGTTCCGTTAGCAGATGAGTCTGTACCTTTGTATTGTGACAATAACGGGGCTATAGCGCAGGCTAAGGAACCGCAGTCTCATCAACGATCCAAGCATGTACTTCGACGGTTTCATCTGATTCGTGAGATCATACATCGTGGCGATGTGAAGATCGAAAAGATAGGGGTGTCAATTTGGGTCAGGATTCGTTTATTCGTTCGATTCGATTCGCTTTAATGTGAATACAGGTTTGAAAAAATGGATTCGTTTAATAAATGGGTCAATTCGATTCGATTCGATTCGTTTATTAAACGAATCGAATACGAATTTAAGCTCATTGATTCGTTTATTCGTTTAGGATTCGTTTTTTATTATTTTTATTTACTAGTTATTGTTAATTTTCAATTAATATTCGAGAAATTATAGCTAATTATCATAGAAAAATTAATATTTTTCGGTATTTGGTGAGGTATTTTTAGTAAATATATTAATTGCATATTCCATATGTATATCTTAATGAATAATTGATGTAAATCAAGTGTGGTAAATTATTTATTAAATAATATCATTGACTAAACAAATAAACGAATATTCGTATTCGATTCATTATTAAACGAATCGAATATGAATTCTGATATTAGGATTCGTTTAATAAACGAATCGAATACGAATCCATCATATTTTGATTCGATTCGTTTAGGATTCGACACAAATTCGATTCGTTGATTCGTTTTGACACCCCTACGAAAAGATCACCTCAATATGACAACATTGCAGATCCGCTGATGAAAGCTATTTCTCAGCAAAAGTTTGAGCGACATGTATATAGTTCAGGTGTTAGATACTTGAGTGATTGGCTATGAGCCAAGTGGGAGATTGTTGGACAATTATGACCCATAGCATCACTATTTGTAAAAGACATTGTGTTTTTTGTACAAATTAACTATGTGACAAAAGAAATTACTATTTTATCATTTTGTAATTGGATTACTTGGATATATAAATGATAAAAGTCCTTATGATTAGTTCCGGATTAATAAGATATGAGATAATATTAATCCATGAACGGTTTAATCATTAAATATCCTTAGTCATAGTATTATCGAGACTGGACACCGATAATGCGGAATAGACTAGTATTACACTTGTGCGCGTTTGAAATTTCGACGCTAAAAATATATATTTTGCATCAAACTATTTTCGACGTCAAATTGTATTTTGCGACGCTAAAGTACATATTTGGTGACGAAAATATACGACGCTAAAATGTCTATTTTAGCGTTGAATATTTTCGACGCCCAAATCAATAAATTATTAAAAAATAAATAATATTTTATTACGTTTAGCGTCGAATACTTCGACTTCGAAGCTAAAATAGATATTTTAGCATCGAAACTATTCGACGCCAAAATCAATAAATTATTAAAAAATAAATATTTTTTTTTTTACTTTTAGCGTCGAATAATTTCGACGCTAAAAGTAATAAAAAATTAATATTTTTCATACATTTGCTCTGAAATATTCAATTTAATGTTTTAAAAAATATTATTATTTCAAAAAAATTACCGAATAATAGTACAATAATTTTTATTCTAATAATTAATTTGTTATTATAATGAAATTTTGTTAAATAAATACATCGTCTATTAAATCTATCAGTTGTGAATGTTTATACAATTGAAAATAAAATTTATTGCTGCTGTGATGGGGGGCGCTTGAGCCCGATGCACTCTGACCGAGTGAGGTCTACAGCATCTCCCGGAAAGCCCTTATCTGCTAATCGAACTCCTGCATCTTCTTTTTGTGGTCCACCTTGACCTGCAATAGCGTCTCCTGAGTCTTCTTCAACTCGTCTTCGGTATTTTCCAACATGTTCTTGGTCGTGGCTTGCTTCTATCGAAGGCAGGAGTTAGGTTGAGAAGAAACAGTAGTGTGCCCAGATGACGTCAGCTTGTTACGAGTGCCAAGGTCGACGTTGTACGTTGTCTGGTTCTTGAAAAAAAAATTGCGACAACTCCTCATCCGGTATAGGGTCGGACCCTGTCTCATGAGTTTGATGCTGGAGCTCCACCATTTCGTTCTTTTTTTTAAAAAAAATAAGTTAATTTTCGAATTTGAAAAGAAAAATCAATTTAAAATAATATTTATTTTATTTTAAATATTTAAACTTACGTAGCAGCGTTCGGCTTCTTCATTGACCCATTTTTCCTTCTCATTTTAGTGCGTCACTCGGAAAAACTCTAGAAATGACTGCACCTCACCTGTGCTACTCTGCTAAAAAATATATATAAATTGAAACATGATTCGACATTAGTAAAATTAATGAACTGTTAAAATACAGTTTAGGTTATATTTACCTTAGAATGTTCGACACGGTGTTGGATAAATGGCTTAAAACCTCCACGGTGGTTGAAACGCAGGTGACTTCGATTCTCCGTATTTGCGTGATATTTATTCTACATTTAGCAACACTGTAAGTAACAAAAACGAAGAGAATTATCATTTTCTTATTATTTTAAAAATTACCTCGTGTTTATCGCTAGACCAAAGCTCACATAAGAATGTCCAGTCTTGCTCCTCTATAAAATCATGCTTGTGTTGTGGAGCATCCAAAGGCCCATATGCGTCGAATATCGGTTTCTGGACTTTTGTCATATAATCCTTATAACTTTTCCCATGTGGTGGTGAAGATACTTTTGGATATTTTCTTTGGTCATATCGATATCGAACCACTCCTGTAGGAATAACAACCAAGTAAAAATTAAGTAAAAAATATAAATTTAAAATAACAAAATAAACGAAAACTCAATACTCTAAGTTTACTCACAAGTAGCGTCGAGAATAGCTGGTTGATTTTCGTCTCCCACGGTGTCTTTCTCCAAGAAACGTAGTTTTGGGGAGCTTCATACCGAACAACAACACCTATGGCATTGGTAAATGATGGAGAATGTTGCTCGATCTGTCTTTCTTCATCATCTGATATCTCTATCTGGATACGGCCGTGAGCCTTAACGTGTTTAACCAACCCCAGGCGACGAGTGCGTTCTCGACCCTTCACTGTACTCGAGTCACCTGTGTTAGCAGAGACCCCAACAGAGGTATCTGTCCTTGCAGATATAGATGGAGTCGAAGTAGCATGTTTGCGATTGCCCCGTGCCATCTACAAAATAAGAATCAAAATGCACTACTTGAATTATAGTTTTACACCCTCAACTTCTCTAGCAATATCAAAATTAACTCCTGAACCCTGACCAACCACCGATGTAGCATCTCATACATTGAAATTTCCAAAACAGCCAAAATACTCAGATTCATAAAAAACAACCAACAACATCAACAACACTCACACATCAATGCTCATTCCTAAATCATGCTAGTTCCTAAATCATGCTTGACCGGCGTAAACACACACGTATAACGCAAGCGCACGTATCGTTCAAGTAGTATAAAAATATCGATCCCACGAGGACTTAATATCTAATCTATTAATTTTATGAGGTCAAATAATTACTAATATCTAACAAGTTGATTGATTGATTTGAAATGGTGACGATTCTAAATTTAAAAACAAGTAAATAAAATTTTCGAAAATAGGTTTTAAGAAAATTCAATATTAAAAACTATCTAGGGTTGTGATTTCTTCCAATATCATTTTAAAGATGAAGTAGTTATCTTAAAGTTGGGTAATATATTGATTTATTAACCTGGAACACTAAATTATGTGTAAACCTCTGTCGATGGTCAGACACAAATACCCAGTTTAACCCAATTGAACCATATGTTTATGTCAACCAAATTATCTGGATTCATTAAGTTTAAGTTCCAATTATGGCTACCCCCGCCCGACAGGTATATTCCTATCCTGTAAGGAAATCTATTAAAGGGTTATCTATCCTCAAGGAAGATCGTGGGCTATTGAGTCTAAGGCTGAAACCTAAAATCCCTATGTCTAGTTCATTTTAGATTTATCAGATCAATTTTATTAATGGACAGTTAATGAAAAAGCATTAAGTTTAAGACTCAATAAATAAATCTTTATATTACCCAAGCTATAATCTAACCCTTATAAAACGGTGATATTAAAAGTCATCACAACCCCAGATAACTAATTTAGTTACAACACATAACTAGGGCTAGTAAAAACTTAAAAATAAAAGACATAAAGTAAAAATGCGGTAAGTAAATACTGAAAAGTAAATTACAATAGAATAAAATGCTAAGGTAAAAGGAATTACTTTTATTACTACTAATTTAGATATCTCCCATAAAATAATATATAAACTTGTGATAATATTACCAACCGACCATATAGGCGGTATCCTGATTAAGTCAAATTAAGTCCAACCAGCCATTAAGGCGGTAAAAAGATTTGTCCATGAACCTGCCATATAGGCGGTAAGAAAGTTTAATTACCAACCGACCAATCTGGCGGTATCCTTTATTAGTCAGGTTTAAATAGTGAATATATTATTTTTAAGGGAGATTAATCTAAATAGTAACAGTAAAAGAATTACCTTTCACCCTAGCTGGGGAAGTTACCTCCTCATGGTAAATAGTAAAAACTGTAAAAAGTAAAAAGTAAAATTAAATTAATATTATTATAAAACGTAATTAAAATAATTACAAAACTAAAAACTAAAAAAAACTAAAAACTAAAAGAAAGTAGAGAGATAAACTCTCTCTTTAGATAGAATATAAGAGAGAGAGTGGTGCACTGAATTCTGAAATCTCGAGCTCAATTTATAGGCATCGGTAGGCTTCCAGCGTCGCGACGCCAGGGCCCTCAGCGTCGCTACGCCAGCTTTTGTCGACGTGGCACGCTCTGGTTCACCGGTTTGAAGATTCTGGATAAGCTGATAAGGTGACACATGGCAGGGTGGTTGGCCTTCAATTATTGTGACACGTGGCGGCTTCTGATTGGTCGCTGAGATTCTTATCCGCCACGTGTCAGATAAGGATTAGATACTCAATGATTGATGCTGGCGTGGCGACACGTGGGAAAGAGACTGTCGGCACCGTAGGATTGCGACACGTGTCACTTCCTGATTGGCTGACGATGATGTGGCACGACACGTGGCAATGTTGACTTGTTGACTTGCTGACATGACTGATGACATGGAGACACGTGGAGTGACACGTGGCACACATGGAGATGGTGACTGTCGGCACCATAGGATGCTGACACGTGGCACAGCGCATGTTAGCAGATCGGCTGTGATGGTGACACGTGTCACGGCGCACGTTAGCAAAGTCAAACTTTTCTAAGATTCTGATTTGTGGACCCGGCGCACGTTAGCACTGTTCGGCGCATGTTAGGCGTCGCGACGCTGAAGGCTTGGCGTCGCGACACGCGAATTTACCAAAATGTCATTTTTGTCCAATTTTCACTGTTTTGGCCCAAATCACCTCCAGAATATCCTGAAACTTTATTTATCTACAAAATAACACAAAACACATCAAAATATTCACAAAACTCAAGAAACTATACAAAATATTAGGTTAAATGAGTGGGAAATAGTGATAGATTTACCACTCATCAATGCTCAGACCAAACTATCTCTTGGGTTTCCTAAATCATACTCATCATTTCATAACAATCTCATAAACACCAACAACACTCACACATCAATGGCCTCACGACCTAAATCACACAACACACTCACATGGCCACAACATTCTCTCACACACACACACTTAAGGTTGTTCAGCAAGAACAGCCTTGCTACGACATAAACGAAAACCGCAAAATATACGCAATTTCAACATGAAAAATATACGCAATTACACTAAATCAATGCTAACCACGCTACGACCAACCCAAAACCTTGGAGGCCAACACCAAAACATCACACACGAACTTATCAACGTGCTTAAGTTCTGATGAAATGTTACAATATTACAGAACTTATGGTAAATAACAGATTTTCCAATAGTTCATATATCTAGTAAAAAAGAAAGGGACACGAGGATATTTGGATCTTTTATATCAACAATATTTTGATTATGCACCAAGTACTTGATGGATTGTTTGAAATGTTTATTGTTTCAAATGTCAGTTCGAATGTAGATTGTATCCCTTTCGAGTGTTGTAGTTAGTGGACTTATATCAACAATATTTTTTTTTTTTTTCAAAAAAAAATGTTACAGTACTAGTGTTGCTTGTTCCAAGGTTAGTTCCAATTTTTGTAGCTACATCAACTATCGTACTATATGTTAGCGACACAATCGCATAATGGATTTTGATGATGGAACGAGAGTGAAGTCTTCGACGCACAAAAACGAGACAATACAAAAAAATGTCGAAGCACACGATGGCGAAGAGCGAAGAATGTGAAGACTTGCATACATTGAAGATTTTATATGAAGTCTTAGCTTAGGACTCTAATTGTAATGTGATTTGAGTATTCAAATGCCTAAGCTCATAGGAAACATACACATTCACTTAGATGCATTAAGTTCAAGTAGAAAATGCATTAAAACCTTCATACTTGCATTTTTTGTACAGAGACCGGCATACCGGTCCCTTACCGGTGTCCATACCGGTGAGATGTTGAGTTTTGCATGCTCACTGGAACCGGCACAGACCTTACCGGTCCCATACCGATCACCAAACCGGTGAACCTATGGATTGCATGGCTACTGGAACAGACACACACCAAACCGGCTTCCATACCGGTCACATATCGGTGAGCCTAACGGGTAGTTCCTTTACTGGAATCGGCATGACCTAAATCGGTCATCATATCGGCGACCATACAGGTCAAGCCTTCACATTGCACAGTCATTGGAACGGCAAAGACCATACCGGTCCCCATACCGGTGTAACAGATAGATTTTTTTAATTGTAATATAGCCGTTGAGAGCCGTTGCAAAGCCAGACCGGCATACTGGTGTCTGGAGACTGGCATACCGGTCTCAGACAACAAAGTTGGGGCAGTCTTGCATTTTATTATAAATAGAGCCCCATTTCTTTTTTTTGCTTGGTTAGAGAACAAGATAACGTTCATACATATTCTACCAAGGCAAAAACAAGAGTGTTTCTAAACCTTCATATTCATAAACATACATCAAGCTCTCACACACTACACCTTCATATACATTTGTAGTGAGCTTAGATCAATTGGGTAGCTAACTCACACAATCTTCTTTATCATTGTGAGTGCCCAAGTGTGTTTACAACTTCTTTATTCAAAACACTTGTGGTTTGTGAAATCCCATTGTTTAGGTAATTGTAAAGGTTCGTGAGTGCGCCTACGTAGAAAACTCATTGTAAAGGTTCGTGAGTGCGCCTACGTAGAAAACTCATTGTAAAGGTTTGGAGTGCACCTTGCGTAAAACTCTTGGTTACGAGTGAGTCACGGCAAAAAAACTCGGTTCATAGTGAAAAACTTCAAACGCGGCTTGGGGAGTGGATGTAGGCATTGTTGGCCGAACCACTATAAATCTCAGTGTTGTTTTTCTCTATCCTTACACTCTTTACATATTGCAAGTTTAATTTAATACATGTTTATATATTAGAAACTTGCATAAATGTTGTTTATTACAATAGAGAAAATTGACCTTAAGGCTTAATCGGTAAATCTAGTTAAAATCGACGAAGATATTTATTTCCGCATATTTTAGCCATAATCCAATTCACTGCCCTCTTGAGTATAGAGTTTGATTTATCACTATTGCTTGTAGGGAATTTCACTATATTCAATTTCTTCAGTTTCAGTTTTTGTACGCATCAATTGGGATATTAACAAATAGCATGTACATAAAAATCTACTTCCCACAAACTGTCAAACATTTCAAATATTCAGGTTCACTAAAGTAGCTCCATCAATATCGATTCCCAAAAAGGGCAAGTTTTGCAATTAATATTAAACACTTGGAAATATTAAGTACAATATAACAATAATCAACATATGTATAAAATAATTTGGAAGTATCTATTGTTGTCTTAGTTTATCTTTGTCTTCAAGGGCATGGTTTGGTGGTGTAGAGTTCAGGATCTGGCTTCCAAGTCCTGAGTTCGAATTCAAGAGGTGCGTTTCTAGTAAGAGTCTGAGGCAGTCGTAGGTTTTACATGCTGCTTAAGCCCGAATCAGATGATTAGCGACAAGATTTCAAACGTTTCAAAAAAAGAAAGCGGTAGTTTATCTTTACTCTTGTTGATGGTGTTTTCAGGTCCTATGTTATTTAAGGAATACGACAGAGGTAAAAAGGTAAATTCCCTTCTTGGTCAGGATCATCGATACCGACCCGACCACATGAGTAAATGGCTGAACACTTGAGTTCGGATGACTGAGCAATTATCAGATCAGCAGAATCATTCTCAGTCCAAAGGACCACTATGACCGACCTCATGAAGACCGAGCACATGGTGAGGCGTGCTCAAGAAGATAAGGCATCCTATTTTCTCGGATAAGATGATAAGTTATCCTACCTTCATGGGGTAAACTGACAACTCTGTGTCCGAGTAGAATGAAGGAAGTGAAGGTAGTATTTGACTAGGAATCCTTATGGGAAAAGGGAATTGTTTCAACTAGGAAATTCTTGTAGGAGAAGGAATCTAATTTCTACACTATTATAAATAGAAGGATAGAGTATGCTTAATGGGCATCAGAATCAATATCAAGATTATTACGATCAGACTTGTAAACACAAGAGATATCAGAGAAGCATATCTCGGTAATAAAAGTATCATTCGTTTTGTGCTCGTGGACGTAGGTTGGATCTGATCCGCCGAACCACGTTAAATCTCCTTGTTGATTGGTGCATTTATCTGTCTTTTTCTAAATTTGCTTTTGGTTCCCCCTTAACCGAACAAATTCACTATTGAGGGAGGATTATCTCGGGAGTAATATTCCCATATTGCCCTGAGACCAAAATCAGTCGTCAACAGTTGGCGCCGTCTGTGGGGAATCTAACAAAAAGCAGCACACGTGGTAAGACAATGGCAGAAGACGAAAATCGCCGATCATCAGGAAGTCCAACTACGGACTGGGTAGAGAAGATAAAAGAAAACATGAGGAAAGAAAGGAAGGAAAACCAAGCTCTTTTAAAATCCATGATGGACCGACTAGAAAGGATGGAAGGGAGGAACACCGAGAGATTTGAAGCCGGAACCAGTCAGAGAAGAGGTGAGACGACGGAAGGAAAAAAGGTTGTAGATACAAGTGAAGACGATAGACCCAGAAGGAGGGGCCCCTACGGGGTAAAATCCGTAGTGGTAGAAAAAGATTCGCAAACGGAGGACACGTGGGAAGAAGAAGAGGGAAGACAGCCGCCAGATTCCTCCTATGATAGCCCCCGAAACATCAGAAGGGAAAAAAGGAAGTATGGCGAGGCTGAACGAGAGACCTCAAGTCATGAGGAGCGCCACACCCGGGGAAATAGACACGAAGAAGGCCGCAAGAGGCGGCATGGTAACTCAGATAGCAACATGAGGTCTTGGTTGAGGAAAGAGATGGCCAAGTGGGGAATAAACCTCAAAACCGATGCAGGAGATGCCCGGGACGGTGAGGAGGAATCTCCCATCGCAGAAGAAATAAGGTCGGCAAAATTCCTGAGACGATTCAACATGCCTACTATGACACCCTACAAGGGCCATACTGACCCAAAATCCCATATTGAAAGCTTTGCCCTATTAATGGAAGTCCAAGGAGTAGTAGAGGATGTCGTTTGCAAAGTATTCCCCCTAACCCTAGGTGGATCCGCCATTCTATGGTACAGAAGTCTAGCCCCAGGGAGCATCCGCAACATCGCGCAACTCAAAAAATCATTTGTGCGGCACTTCAAAGGGGCTTGCGTTCCTAAAAAGACAATTGGAGAGTTAAGACTCATGAGTAGGGAGATGACGAGCCCCTGAAGGCTTTCATTGAAAAATACCATAATATGGTGCTCGAGGTCGGAGGATATGAGTCCCTCGAGGCCTTGGAAAGTTTAAAGGGGGTCTTAAGGGTCGGAAAGCTGTGGACTCACCTAAGAATCCAAGATACGCCGGATTATGCAACCGCCCTGGAAATAGCCCGAAAGTTCGTTTTGTTGGAGAACGAAGAGAAAATCTCCCGGAGAGGGGCATCTATCAGAGAGAGGACAATAAGGGCAGAGGCCCCCGCCGGCCAGATAGGGAGTTCAAAAAACCGCCCCCGAGACACAAGGAATTCAAGCCAATACCTCGGAACAACCAGGAAAGAGGAATCCCGAACGAAATAAACCATATAGTCAGGGAAGAAGCATACATTCCTCTGAACAAGCCACTAGGACAAATCATCATGGAGATCCAGGAAAAAGGCCTCTTGATAGAACCTAACCTCATGAGATTCCCCCTAGATAAGAGAAATAAAACATCCTATTGCGTACATCATAATTTGAGAGGACATCCGACGGACGGGTGCAAAGACTTGCGGGAACAAATGGAAGACCTGGCTCGAAATGGATACTTAAATAAATACATTGACCATAAGGTTATGGCGGCTAGACAAAGGGCACATCGCCGACAGGTAAATATCATCGCATGAGGGAAAACACTGGCCGGAGATTCTAACCGGTCAAGAAAAAACTACAGCCGGGCTCGGGGGTCAGAGGTACTAGAAGCAGAACAATCCTCGGGAATACAAGGTGGTCGGTCGGTGCCAATAATGTTCACTGACGAGGATGCCCGAGGGGTGAGTTTCCCCCATGACGATGCATTAATAATCAAGGCAACAATCGGCGGTTCAGAGGTAGACAGAATCCTGGTGGATCCCGAGAGCGCAGTGGATATAATCTCCAAAGAGGCTCTGGAAGGCCTTGGAGTGGAGTATGCAGCCCTGACCGACGATGGCACTCCCCTATACGGCTTCAGGGGTTCAACGGTCGTCCCATTAGGGAGAATACAGTTAGCAATGACGATCGAAACTCATCCCCGGACTCGGACGATTATGATAAACTTCACGGTGGTGGACTGCATGAGCAGTTACCAAGTCATTTTCGGTCGACCTTTCATGATGAAGACAAAGGCCGCAATGTCCTGCCATTACTTAAAGTTAAAATTCCCCACTCGGGAAGGGATCAGAATCGTGTGCGGGAGTCAGAAGACAGCCCGGAGCTGTTTTGCCACCCTCTCACAGGAAACCCTCTGCGTTGAAGGAGGTACCCAAAAAAGACAAGTGAACGAAGACAGAGAAGAAGCAAGGGGGAACACAGGTCCTCGGCCAAATAAAGTTGCCCGATTAGGGGCGGTCGAAGAACTAGAAGAGACGGAACTTTTCGGGCATGGGAAAAACATAAAGATAGGGGGAAATTTAGACGAAACCCTGAAACAGGGCCTGCTTAGGTGTCTAAAGGAGTACCCGGACGTCTTCGCATGGGGGCACGACGATATGCCCGGGATTGATCCGAAGTTCATCAATCACCGCTTGGCAGTAAACCCGTCACACAAGCCAGTCAAGTAAAAAAGAAGAACCTTTAATCAGGAACGGTGCAGGGCAGTAGCGACCGAGGTGGATAAATTATTGAAAGCTGATTTCATCAGAGAAGTAAAATACCCAGAGTGGGTATCAAACGTGGTTTTGGTGAAGAAGTCAAACGGAAAGTGGAGGATGTGCGTGGATTTCACCGACCTCAACAAGGCATGCCCGAAAGACAGCTTCCCACTACCAAACATAGACCAGCTAGTAGATACAACAGCCTTCCAGAGACTGCTAAGCTTTATGGATGCCTTCTCAGGATACAACCAGGTCAAGATGCACCCTGCGAACGAAGAGAAAATAACTTTTGTCACCGACCAGGGGCTTTACTGTTATAAAGTAATGCCCTTCGGACTGAAGAATGCAGGGGCAACCTTTCAAAGGCTGGTCAATAAAATTTTCAAACCGCTCATTGGCACGTCAATGTTGGTATATGTTGACGACATGATAACAATGTCTAAAGAGCCAGAATGTCACATGACCGATCTAAAGAAAACCTTCGAATTACTAAGGAAACACAATTTAAAGCTCAACCCGGAGAAATGTGCTTTGGAGTAGCCTCATGGAAGTTTTTGGGCTACATGGTAAGCTCCCGAGGCATAGAAGCCAATCCACAGAAAATCCAAGCCGTACTAGACTTAAAGTCTCCCAGGACGGTAAAAGAAGTGCAAAGTCTAACCGGCAGATTGGCCGCGCTCAACCGATTCATCTCCCGAGCAACAGACAAGTGCCACCCTTTTTTCAAAGTCATCAAGAAGGCCAAAAAGGAAATCGACTAGACGCCAGAATGCGAGGAAGCCTTCCTACAGTTAAAACGATACCTAACACAGCCCCCGCTTCTAGCAAAACCACTCCCAGGGGAAACCTTATACTTGTATTTAGCTGTCTCAGAGCATGCAGTAAGTTCGGTGCTAATACAAGAGGTCGACAAGGTCCAAAGGCCAGTATATTATGTCAGCAAAGCTCTGTTAGATGCTGAGACCCAATATTCGGTACATGAACTGGTCGCCCTGTCATTGATCACTGCAGCCCAGAAACTACGACCTTACTTCCAAGCCCATCCTATTGGGGTTTACACCGATTATCCTATGAGACAGATTCTACAAAACCAGAAGTTTCGGGCAGGTTAATGAAGTGGTCGGTAGAGTTAAGTGAACACGACATTTCTTACCTCCCAAGGGTAGCAGTAAAAGGGCAGGCTTTGGCAGATTTTGTCACGGAATTCACAGAACCCCAGGTCTTGACTGTGGGGGAAGACAAATGGGAGATGTCAGTAGACGGATCTGCCAGCTCACAAGCCAAGGAGCTGGAATCGTATTGAAGAGCGACAAAGGTGAAGATGTATTGTTCGCCCTGAGGTTAGCCTTCGAGGCCACAAACAATGAGGCAGAGTATGAGGCAATTCTTGCTGGTCTTAGGCTATGAGCGGTAGTGGGAGTCCACGACGTAGTGATAAGAAGTGAATCTCAACTGGCTGTTCAGCAGCTGAAAGGCGAATTCCAAGCCAGGGAGCCGAGTATGATAACCTACTTGGCTGAAGTAAAAAGGTTGGTGGAAAGAATGAGGAACGTACACTTTGAGCAAATCAGTCGAGAAGACAACTGCGAGGCAGACTCCTTGGCACGACTCGCATCTTCGATAAAAGCAGAGAACCCCAGAATAGTCCCTCTAATCTGCCTCCGAGAAAAGAGCGTGGGAGAACTCGAAGTAAAAATATTGGATAAAGAAGACAAAACCTCGTGGATACAGCCAATTAAGAAATATTTGGAAACATGGGAGACACCCGATGACAAGAAGAAAGCCAGGAAACTAAAATTCAAAAGCACCAAGTTCTCTCTGATCGAAGGAGTGCTCTACCGGAGGGGCCACACAGTACCCCTCCTAAGATGTTTAACGGAAGAAGAGGCTGATTATGTACTCAGGGAAATTCATGCGGGCATCTGTGTGAGTCACGTCGGAGGACAATCAATGGACTTTAAAGGTTTAAGGCAAGGGTTCTATTGGCCGACTATGCATCAGGACGACATGAGAGTGGCCTGGAAATGCGAAGGATGCCAAAAGAATGCCAATATTCACCACCAACCAGCAGAGCAGTTAACCACCTTGTCCAGTCCCTGGCCGTTCGCTCAGTGGGGGCTAGATATCATCGGACCAATGCCAAAGGGACGAGGACATGCAAAGTACGCCATTGTGGCCATAGACTCTTTCACCAAATGGGTGGAAGCCGAACCCCTATCCACCATCACAGAGAAGAAGGCTACGGAGTTTCTGAAGAAAAATATTATCTGCAGGTTCGGAATCCCTCGAGCCGTCATCACCGATAACGGAAAGCAGTTCGATAGCAAAGGCTTCCGGTAGCTCTGTGAAGACCTCCAGATCGCCTTACAATTCGCCTCACCAGCCCATCCCAAGTCGAATGGGCAGGTTGAGGCCACAAACAAAACCATTAAGGAAAATCTTAAAGCTCGGCTCGGATCCTTCAAGGGCTTATGGGTCGAGGAATTACCAGAAGTGTTGTGGGCACACCAGACAACCTATAAAAACTCCACAAGGGAAACTCCGTTTGCCTTATCATACGGATGCGAGGCAGTCATCCCAGCAAAAATCAGAATGACTACCCACAGGGTCCGTCATTTTGAGGACAAACGAAATGAAGAACTTTTCAGAAGTCACCTCGATCTAATCGAAGAAAAGAGGGAGAAGTCGGCCATGAAAACAGCAATCTATCAGCAAAGAATGGCTCGCTTCTACAACAAAAGGGTTCGAACCCGTGTCTTTCTTCCAGGCGACTTGGTATTAAGAAAGGTCACCCTGAACACCCGAAGGCCGGAGGAAGGCTCACTAGGCGCCAAATGGGAAGGGTCATACAAAATTGTAGAGGTGGTAAGGCCAGGGGTCTACATTTTAGAACAGATGGACGACACCCCATTAAGGAAACCTTGGAATTCCGAGATGCTAAGAAAGTATTTCCAATAGGTTCCTTTTTTTTTTGCAGCAACCCAACGAGGGTTAAGAGCACAGTGTAAAACCCCTCTCAAAATACCCCGCAAAGAGTTGTAGAGAGGGTAGTAAGTCCCCGAATATGAATAAAACTTTCTCTTTCCAAAAAAAAAATTCCACCCACTCTTCTAATTAAAATTGAAAGCCATATTCAAAATTCCGGGGACATACTCGATACGGAGGGATGATCAGAGGTCGATGCATCAAACCCATGACATACCGATCACAAGTGCTACCATAAAAATTCCGGGCATAGACAATCTGACCTGACTCGCTCCACTTTCAAAAATCAAGACCACATCAAGGGGTAAGAGGTATAAAGGAGCACGAGAACCCTTCGCAGTAGCCGGTGCGCAACTACCCTACAACTTATATTTACGGGGGACATTCCGGGATGGTAATCTCGGGGAGGGAGTGCCCCCGTAGGATAACCTGCCTGACCGGTTTGGGAGATACAACGTAAGAGATGCGTTACCATATGTTTTGCCTACCAAATGGATCTGTGAGAAGCATAGCACGAGGAGGGATGATGCCCCTATGGCGATTGCTTACTCCAGTGTTACCGAACATAATGAGGAAAATGCCCTTAATGTCTCGGACACTCTTTGATCCCTATTTCCTTGATCATTCGGATCCGTGGGAAGCATAGCACGAGGAGGGATGATACCCCCGTGGTGATTGCTTGCTCCAGTGTTACCGAACATAAGGAGGAAAATGCTCTTAATGTTTCAGACACTCTTTGATCCATATTTCCTTAATCACTTGGATCCAAGAGAAGTATATCACGGGAAGGGATTATGCCCTCGTAGCGTATGCTTGCTCCAGCGTTGTAAGGAGAAGCCCTCGAACAGTACACATGCTCCATGGAGACCTGAAGTATAGAGGATGTGCCCTTACCATTTTAAACGCTCTTTGATCCAAATCCTGGTTCGCCAGGACTCTGAATTGAAAGGTTTGGAATTGTGTTTTGGAGACCTTAAACAGCACGTTATTCTGAGGCATCCCTGTTGTTGTTTTTGGATAAGTGTTAAAACACCCCCGCGTTTTGATTTCATTTTCAAAGGTCTTGTTTTCGTTCTCATCAGGTTTGACAAGAGGACGCCATGCCAAAAATGATAGGGTTTCAAAAGAGGATCCACTTCCCTTCTGAATAAAACCCAATGAATTAACCAGCTCGGGGCTGGATTTCGTTCCACCGAGGCCACATGGTTTCTCTCAGCTTGGGGTCAGGTTATGTCCCACCGAGTCCGTCTTTTTGGTCTGGGGACGTAACATTCCCTCAGAGCCAAGTGTTTCTCTCAGCTCGGGGTCGGGTTATGTCCCACCGAGTCCGTCTTTTTGGTCTGGGGACGTAACATTCCCCGAGAGCCAAGTGTTTCTCTCAGCTCGGGGTCGGGTTATGTCCCATCGAGTCCGTCCTTTTGGTCTGGGGACGCAACATTCCCCCAGAGCCAAGTGTTTCTCTCAGCTCGGGGTCGGGTTATGTCCCACCGAGTCCGTCTTTTTGGTCTGGGGACGTAACATTCCCCCAGAGTCAAGTGTTTCTCTCAGCTCGGGGTCGGGTTATGTCCAACCGAGTCCGTCCTTTTGGTTTGGGGACACAACATTCCCCTAGAGCCAAGTGTTTCTCTCAGCTCGTGGTCGGGTTATGTCCCACCGAGTCCGTCCTTTTGGTCTGGGGACACAACATTCCCCCAGAGCCAAGTGTTTCTCTCAGCTCGGGGTCGGGTTACGTCCCACCGAGTCCGTCCTTTTGGTCTGGGGACGTAACATCCCCTGGGAGCCAAGTGTTTCTCCTAGCTCGGAGTCGGTCCTCAAGTGGACGTTTTTGGGAGAGCAACCAGAGCAAGTCATGGAGAATCAAAAAAGAAAAGAAAAGATGAATGGAAGTATACAAGATATTCACATAAATAGGGTCGTGAAAAAGAGTTATTACAAAAAATATATATAAAGTGTGTTCGGGATTACACGGGGCCCCATTCGGGTTACCCCCTACAGTTAAGCCCGCGCAGGGATAATTGTTTCTTCCTCAACAGGTACAGGTGGCAAATGGCTGGGCTCGGCCTCGGGAGAGGGGACAATGGATTCCATATGGACGGTTTGGGAGGCCCCGAAAGTTACGGCTTCAGGAACAGGAGCCTCAGACCGAACCTCTTCAAGAGCAGGAGCCTCCGGACGGTCCTCTTCAGGAGCCGGGGCGATCGAAATAGGATCGGGGTCCATCACTTCTTCGGGAGAATGAGGCAACCATTCTTTAAACTTTTCTTCTGAGATTTCCCCCTTACAGAAGCGGATGGCCGCGTGGATAGGCCCCATATCAAGGCTGGGCAACACCATCGGGATGATCTCAGCGCAATCCTTGACCCCCTCAAGTCGAATTGTGTCCCTTTCTACCTCCCACTCAGCTTCTTTCATCTTGAGCTCGTCCCGGGCCCGCACCAGCTCTTCATCTTTGGCCTTCAGCTTAGATTCAATGCTGCGCAGTTCCACCTGCAGGATCTTGTTGTCAGCCTGGGCAGCCTCCAAGTCCTTCTTGGCAGCATCAATATTTTTTCTCTCTAGGGAGGCAGCAGCACAAAGAGCTTTGTTTGTTGTATGGGCCTCAACAGCAGCCAGCTCCAGATTTTTTATGTTTTCTTCTTTGCGAACCAGCTCGGCTTCCGTTTCAGAGAGTCGGTTCTGAAGCCTCTGGGCTTGGCCACCCTCGGACAGAAGGCTCAGAAGAAGGTCTTTATTCTTGGCCGTGATATAATTCACCTACCGAGAAGAAATAAAAAGTCAGAAAATAAAATTGAGTCATGGACTCATAAGTGAGAATGGGGAAATGTGACTACCTTGGCCATTTGGGAGCATATCTCCGTAACGACATCCTCGGGAGAAAGATCCACATACCTCGGAATCTTCTCCGCAGGAACCGCCTCGGCCAGTTCATTAATAGCCGGCACCATGTGAGAAGTGGCCTTCCTAATGCCCTGTCCAAGGTCTTCCACACCAAGAATCACGGCGCCTTTCCGCTTTGTGGAAGTACCCTCCGGCCTCTTCTTCTCTTTCCGAGAAACCTATCGCTCACTCAAGACCCGCTCCTCCTTCATCTCCCGAGACATATCGGCTTCTTCTGTCCCGATCAGGCGCCTCATTTTCCTAGTAAGTTTTGGCGGGCTGGCAGGATGGGTGGAGACTGTTGGAGATACCCTGGATTGGGGAGATAAGCTTCGGGTAGCTGGCGGGGCCGCCTCTTCAGTCACCTTTTTTGCCTCGGTTGCTGGCCGTTTCCGGGAGGACCCGGCTCCAGTGGTCGGTTTTCTTTGTTACACCGACCAGCTGATCCAAGTACTTTGGCCTTTTCGACATACCTACAAAAAAAAAACAACAAAGGCAAAATGGTGGTCAGTCCAGAATCCGAGCAAATTCAAAATATCATAATGCTAAGCAAACAAGGAGATTAGTTAGAAGGTTAGTAAAACCCACCTATCCGCCCCGGAACATTCGGAGGAGCAGTCTGAATCAGGTCCGACTCGAGAAAGGCCGCATCATTAACCAATTGCTTCCAATGTTCGGCATAACGCCGAGCCCAGCGTACCCATTGCCGGAACTGATGGGAAACCTTGGGAGCGTCCCCCCAACAAGGTGGGAAGAATCAAAGAAGTTAAAATCATATCATAAAAACAGAAGTAATAACGCTAAGGGTTAAAATCCTAACCTCCAGCTCTAAAGATATCCGAGACAGATACCTCCTCTTCGTACGATCTCAGAACTCGTCCCCAATCTCCTGTGGCCCAAAACCATAAGTCTTTAAAGTTCTTGTTGGAGTCGGGGAGCTTGCCGACAACGTTTGACGAATCAGCATAAGTAGAAAGGTAATACCAACCATGGTGCGTTTTGGGTTGGCCTTCAATCGATATAGCCTATTCACTTCTTCAAGAGAGGGTTCACCGAGTCCCGCCCGACTCCAAATCACATGAAGCCCGGCCAAAATCCTCCAGCTATTCAGGATCAGTTGACAATGGGCGATCTCCATCTCGGCCAGCATCCAGGCAAAATAGCGTTGCATCAGCAGCCGAAGTCCACACTCAAAGAAAGCCGGAAGAAGGGCCACCAAACCCTCATCAGGTTGACTAGCACGATCCATTGGCCCGGGGACTTCAAGGGCGATATCTATCGGAATTTCATATCGTTGCCGGAGCAGTGTAAGGTCGTCTTCAGTTATCTTGGAAGGACGGTCCATGTCCAGAGCCGAGGAGCCAAAATCATCGGGCTCTGGGTCATTCCGAGGAATCCTCTGATGGTAAGTATCCTGTTCAATCTCAAAAAGGGTGAGGGTAGTATCGAGGTCCTCTATGCTTGGTGCCCCCGAACTCGAAGAGAGCTCTTCAACAGGGGGGTCGGAGGTTTAGCGGGGTTTTCAGAGGAAGACCCGGTGTCAGACATCCCTGACATCCGAAAAATAAAAGAAAAATGGGGGGATGTCAGTCTATAGCTAATTTATGAAACTAAGCTTGTGAGTTCTAAATGCCCTAACAACATCGATCAAGCCATAAATCTCTCCATAGCAGCACAAAACCAAAAACAAAAAAAATGGAAAAAGAAAGGAACAAAAGGGAGCAGGATTCGCAACACATGGAAAGCAAAAGCAAAAAGGTCGTTCAGAATACTTACTTGTTTCTTTTAGAAGGGTTGCGGATTGCTCGGAGCGGTCTGGTCGTTCTGAGGGTTCACTGGTCACAGCTAAAAAAGAAGAGTTCTCGTGGTTGGGGAGATCGAAGAGTTCGTAAAATAAGGCAATAGTGTTTACTCTGTTTTGTTATAGTCTGATCGGTGCACTTGTGGCCGTTGGATTGAACGAAAGCGTCAGATTTACACCACATGTCGCTTTTTAAAATGATCTTTCAGAATCAGATTGACGGCTGAGATTGGGCGTCTTTTTAATTGACCATAACGGTCAGATTATTTTGCTTTTTGGCGGGAGAACGACGGATGGTTGACAAGTGGCAGACTCCCGTCAAACCCTAGAAGTGATCCGATGGGCATTTAAGAGGATGTGACAGTTACGCGTCTCGAGGGATGGTTTACAGAGGGGCAATAAAGGAATTTCACGTTGGTAGGAAGAAAGTCAGGCCGAACACCTGAGTCAGACCGACCAGGATGTAAATATGGGCCGGTGATATTTCTCCTTCAGAAGATCGGCTATTAGTTCATCAACCATACCACTCTTATATAGTTGCCGGCACCAACTTGTATAACTCGTTGGAACTGAGAACTAGGGGACAAATGTTGATGGTGTTTTCAGGTCCTATGTTATTTAAGGAATACGACAGGGGTAAAAAGGTAAATTCCCTTATTGGTCAGGATCATCGATACCGACCCGACCACATGAGTAAATGGCAGAACACTTGAGTTCGGATGACCGAGCAATTATCAGATCGGCAGAATCATTCTCAGTCCAAAGGACCACTATGACTGACCTCATGAAGACCGAACACATGGTGAGGCGTGCTCAAGAAGATAAGGCATCCTATTTTCTCGAATAAGATGATAAGTTATCCTACCTTCATGGGGTAAACTGACAAGTCTGTGTCCGAGTAGAATGAAGGAAGTGAATGTGGTTTTTGACTAGGAATCCTTATGGGAAAATGAAATTGTTTCAACTAGGAAATTATTGTAGGAGAAGGAATCTGATTTCTACAGTATTATAAATAGAAGGGTAGAGTATGCTTAATGGGCATCAGAATCAATATCAAGATCATTACGATCAGACTTGTAAACACAAGAGATATCAGAGAAGCATATCTCGGTAATAAAAGTATCATTCGTTTTGTGCCCGTGGACGTAGGTTGGATCTGATCCACCGAACCACGTTAAATCTCATTATTGATTGGTGCATTTATCTGTCTTTTGCTAATTTGCTTTTGGTTCCCCCTTAACCGAACAAATTCACTATTGAGAGAGGATTATCTCGGGAGTAGTTTCTCATATTGCCCTGAGACCAAAATCAGCCGTCAACAACTCTCAATTAATTGTCTTTGCATATCAAACAACTAGGTTCGTTGTTGTCGTAATTCGTCTTTGATCTCGATTATTTGTCTTTACAGATTACACAATTGGACAGTCAACAAGTCATTTTTCTTCAACACTTACATGATATTCTGCCCATTCAAAGTCCTTATATTTTTCTCATTTTCAAAACTTATGATTTGGCTACATTCCGTATGTTAGTAACATTCATTCTGCCAATGCATTTCTCACATAATCGATGTTAGTTTGGAACTTCATTTGTGCTAGATCCGAATTTATTGTGTTTATTGAAAAGACCAAATAACCACAAATTAATTAAAAGATCAAATATATGAGCAGGTGAGACCAAATAACCAAGTGTAGAAATCAAAGCAAGACAAATATTTAGTCAAAGAAATAACCAAAGTATCAATAATATTATTATGATTCAAAAACATAGAGGAAGTGACATCCAATTTTTTTTTTTTTTTTTTTGGGAAATGTTAGAAATTCCGCCGTCAAATCACCCAACTCAGACTTAAACAGAGTAGGTAAAATCGTCAACTGTCCCAAACTCTTACAAGAAACGCACCTCTTGAACCTAAAAATCAAATCTTAAATCTTATACCACCAAATCATACCCCTTGGAACTCAAAAATCCAACAAATACTCTAGCAACTTATCAATCTAATCATGATCTTCGTTAAAGTCAAAAGCATAGGTATTATTAAATTAAATCATAATTCACTGAATCCAAGACATGGAAGTATATATACATATGCCATGTGTGTGCATTTGGGTATCTTTCTATCATTATTGTTTTGCAAAACTGATAGGGGGTTATGTAGCATTTGTTATTTGTATTTGTTGTACTTCTGTAAATGGAATGGATCGATGCCATTAATTTTAAGAAAAACACAAGCTCTTCTCTTCTGGCAATTGATTGTGTGTCCATACAAATTTTATAAGAAACAAGAAATATCCTTTGCTCCAATGAAACCTTATCTTTTCAATAAGAACAATCAACAAAATCACATTTAAAAAAAAAGAAAAAGGAAAAAAGAACAAACCAGAGGCGCAACTGGTAACCGCGCGCATTCATCAATCATCAAACTTTGACAGCAGTGATATACTTAATGAGCAGGTCAGTTATTTCTTTCGAAACTTTTGAGCCTGAATCTTTCAACTGATTGATTTTAACTTCTGTCTCCTCATCAAGCCGTTTCACTGTTGATCCAGAGCTTCCACTTGTCTACAAAAGATAAAATCTCAATATGAAATTATGATCCACATATCAAGTGCTTAGCTGAGCAATAATCAAAATACAAGTATGATTCATGTGGATTTCATTACAAACTTAGTTCAATACTGAATCATGATCACTCTATAAGACCTTCCAATAATAAAAATTTCTACTAATCAATACCTCAGATATTCTTTTTTGGTATTCGGATTCTAAGTGAGTCTTGTAAAGTGTCGCTTCCTTTTCCGCTTCATCTTTAGCTTGCTTTAGTCTTGCCAATTTCACTATTAAAAAAATGTGAAATTAAAATTACAAGAATAAATAATGAAGGTGGTTTTAGTTCAAATAAAATTCATACGGTTTCTTGCACTGGAAACAATGTGTTGTGCTTCTTGTTCAGCGGTTAGCAGCATTTGAATGCCTCTATGTCCCTGACCTCTAGATGAATCCATTGCGACTACGTGCGTATCTACAACTTGCGTCACACAATTTGAATAAATAAATAAAACGCCATAACTGTATAGAAATTGCATTTATGGAAAGATCTGATACCTGGATGAAAATGATAAAATGCCTTTGGATTGAATGGAGATTGGAAATTAAATTGATAGAAAAAGATAGATTTGATTAATCATTCATCATCTCCGTAATTAGCGGGATTAGTTTTCGGTTTGTTACATGTGCTTAATTTTCGTTCAAAAAGGGAAGATATGGCAATAGATCAGTAGGGGCGTGATTTTGTAATTTCGGTCTTTTTTAAATTATGAATTCAATATGAAAAATTATCTGTATCCTTTTTTTTTTTTTTTGAGATCCCGAATGGGCCTACGTTTAGCCCAATCAGAATCCAATCCAAGAGGCCCAAGCCTAATACTCTGGAATCAATTGAAAGACCGAAGGCAGTACCAGGTGGTGGTAAGAGGAAAAAAGCCAAAAGAGCACAAAAGGAAACCCTCGTGAACGGAAACGGAGAGATCGATCAGAGAAATTAATAGTGGAATGGCGGAGGACAATTCGAAACAAATCGTGCCGCCCAAGTACGACGTCAGCGCCAAATGGGACGCGTGTCTTGATCTGACGGCCCGCAGATTCGTCTACTCTTCGCTCGGTGGAGCTTTTGCCGGTCTCCTTTTATTCAGTCAGTATATATATTATATCTCTCTCTCTCTCTCACATTAGTTTAATTTATTTTGCTTTCAACCATGCAGGACTTGGTTGATATGCATTTACGGGGATTTGTATGATATGAACGTATTTGCTTTTCGTATCTGAATTTTGTTGATTTTGCCTTTAAATTTGAGTGTCAAATCATGTGCAGCTACTTGAACCTTTTTAACTTTAACTTGAGCGGCTATGAATTTTAATTTTATTTAATTTCACATAGCACATACTTCTTATATACGAACATATGAAGGGTGTCATAGGTTTTGGTGTTCACGTTACCATTTTGAAAGAAGATAGAAAATGCAGAATGCATTTTCATGACACCGTTAGTCTACACATTAGTGTGTTTTATAGACCAATATGTACTTTATATTGCTGCTTTGATTCTTGTAGTATTTGGCATTTGCTAATGACATAAATACCAATTATTCCATCTTTGGTTGAATTGTTTCACGGAATAAGAGGCAAACATGATGCATGGCTAAGTTTTTCTACATGTTCATATACTGAATACTTTGGCTCTGTCATTGTGGAATCTGGTGGTATTTTTCTGTTTTCGGATCAGCATGGCATAACCTGTCAATTTTATTTTTTTTACCAAGTGGATACTCTTTTCTTCCCCAAATTAAAAGTCTTGTTGGCATTTGTACCAGGGAGTCCAGTGACTCGCTGGGCAACTGTAGCTTTTGGTGCTGGATTGGGCATTGGATCTGCATACACAGACTGTTCTCATCTTTTTGATGGCTCTCCTGCTAAGTTGGCATCTCCTAAGATTTCAGATACTCCAACTTCTCAGGTGCATCTCCTAATTGCATATGCCTATTTTAAAGAGAGGCAATGAATTATGCACTTATATGCTGTGTAGATGTTTGATCATTTATATGTTTCCCTTCATGCTCTTTCTCTCTGTTTAAGGAAAACATTATATATTTTCCGCCATATATTTATCTAATATGTATCTAGCTGTGGTAGTCATTTGTATGTAAAATGGCAGTGAGATTTTTAGTTGATTGTGTTATTGGTTATGCTAACACCAATCCCTGGAAAAATATCATTTAGGCTAGTATATTAAGTTGTGTAACATACTAACATTGCACAAGATTGTCCTATGATAGGGACTTATATAATCTTAAATGGTCTTAGAGTATGTCTACATTTTTTTTACTTCATTTCATCACAGTTGTAGGTGTATTTTTAATAGTAAGGCCTTTAATTGAAAAATGAATGAAAAGAGGACAAATCTGAGTCCTGAGAATTATAATGATAGGAAAGAATACTAAGATAAATCTTGAGAATCATGATATTAGGAAAGAATACTAACTATAATCATTTTATGTGATTTCTAAAGGTTTGTTGTGAGCTTGGCGATTTGTATATTAACTTGATCTGACATTTATCCTGGGTGGGAGTTCCTGGGAGTTTAAAGTGTTGTATTTTATGTACTTACATCCTTTAGCTATATGTAACTCTTTCATTTTTCCTCTCTGTCTCATCTCTATTTGGAATAATGTCCATCATTTGTAGCAAGCCAAATGGTTGCTTATATGTGCAATGGTCTTGCAAGTTGGGGGTTTTAAATTCAGTTTGCAGAAAAAAGGTTTTGCGGTTGGACATCCGATCAGATTTCAAAAGAAATTTGTTTGATGGTGAAAACTTGAAAATACTGTGGTCAATAATGATGTTACAAAGAATTATTATGAACAACGGTTTACAGTACCTGCAAACAGTAACTTGAGGTTTGAGCAGATCAAGAAAGAAAAAAAAGAAAAAATGAACAATAATGGATGGGGAAGATAACACTTGTTCATTTCCTTTAATTTTGAACTAAATAGCTTGATATTCACTTCACCAGAGTGTGATAGTTTAGTTGAAGGGGTTAGTGAAGGGATTATCTTGTAGTGTGTGGGTAGTATAACTAAAGGGTTCTAGATAAGGGGTTATCTTCTAGAGTCTGGGGTTGGTCAACAGGGTGTGGTATGTTTCGGAGAGCATTGATAACTTATTACCAATTATGAGTTTGTATTGCACAGCTCCATTTCTTCTATATTTTGGGTGCTTTTGGTTCAATGACACCAGTACTTAAAGATTTTTGAATTTTTTTTTTGGTGGTTGTCACATATCAATGGTCTATTCAGTAAATGATAAAGTAATCAAGCCTATTAATATTTCCAAAGCTAACTCGCTAATTGCTCCAAGGTCACATAAGTCATTGTATGATAGCTACATGGTGGTCTATTATTTTCTGAATTGTGAGCGTTTAAGGATCTGAAGAAGTTATTGTTTTCTAATTTACAGTTTATATCGAATTCTGTCAAGTTTTATTAGCTCTCATATTTTTTGCAGGATGGACATGACTCGCATGAATGAGGTGATAATATTTTGAAGTTAAACCTCATGTTGATTACTTCTGAAATCACATTTTTCTTCAGTTGAGAATGCTTTGCTTGTTTTCCTGTGATTGTTTTTGAAAATGTAGTACAAATGCTGCTTGTTATGAAACAGTTAATTTGCTGTACTGCAAATACCAATTCAAAGTTGTAATTCTAGCCAATGAAAATTTACTGGAGCAACAAAAAGAGAGAAATAATTGCTTTCAAAAGTTCCATTTCCCAGTTTTTACATTCTAGATTGTTAAGTGGTTGGAGAAGAGGAAATCTTAATTGTTCAGGACCAAACCATCGTGCAACCAACTTCTCATTTCTGTAAAAGCTTGTTCTGCATCTTCATCTTCTTCAGGAGAACTAGGCCGATGAGCGAAGCCGTGGCCTCTGCCCTCGAAAATCAGTACCTTTGATCCCCTACCAATGCTCTTCTCAAGATCCTTCAACACATTCACTGGACAAAGGGGATCATTGTCACCTGATATGAACAAAACAGGTACCTTGATATTTGATGCTATAGATTGATCTATCCTTGTACCATAAAAGGATACCCCAATGCCGAAACAACCCTCCTGATCCTGAGCCAGAACATCTATTACTCTGCCACCTCCAAAACAAAACCCAATTATGCCAAGCTTCTTTGAAATTCCTGCAGCAAGAAATTCATCAATCATCCATTGTTTTGAAATGGATATGTCTTTTGCAATCCTCTGAGAGTCTTGTTTCGCAATCCATTCTTCAAACACAGCCTTCGGTCGCTCCTTCGACCATGGATCCCCTCGAAATAAGTCTGGAACAAGAACGCTACAAGTGCGGGCAACATCAGTTCATCAGTTGCCTTAAGTAACATAAGCAGCGTCACCTATTAAATTATTACTCTAGATTTCATATATATATATATAAAATTATATATTAAAGAGCTTACTTGTACCCATTGCATGCAACTCGATAAGCGAAATCTCTTGTG
The DNA here is from genome assembly GCA_019454045.1 of Zanthoxylum bungeanum. Lineage (NCBI taxonomy): Eukaryota > Viridiplantae > Streptophyta > Magnoliopsida > Sapindales > Rutaceae > Zanthoxylum > Zanthoxylum bungeanum. The sequence goes on along the minus strand of SKCR01038840.1, from coordinate 862 downwards.
GCTGAATCTTGAAATCCAAAAATATCAGAGAGCAGAAGCAGACCGGTGCCATTGTTGTTTTTGACAGCTTTGAAGAGATAAGCTTGTATGGTGTCATGAGTCTCCTCACCAATGGAAAGCTCAACTCCATTAACCAACTCACAGGTTTCATCATTTAAACCATCTTCTTCAACTTCCACTAGACTACAAGATACTTTGAAGACTGTGTTGTTCCAAGTAAATGATGGTCTCTGAAGATTTACACTGCGTTTCCTCTGAACAAAAACTGAAGCTTTACGGTCAGAAAAATCATTGCTTTTTACAATAAAATAAAAAATCTCAGTTTCAACAATGTAAGCTCATTGGGTATGAAAATTAAAGAATATAAAGTATTTGTAAAAGATTGAATATGAACGTACAAGCAGAGGAGAAGAGAGCTTGGAGACCAAGCAAAGACGGCGAAACGGGCTATTGAAAACTGAAGCCGGCGCTGAAAATAAGGGGGATGCGGTCAGCTCCATTTCTGTGGCTCTGCTTGAGGTTGCTGGTTCAGTGACTGGATATTTTTCTTCTACTTCACTTTCCACCTCAAATCAATATGGCGTTTCTTTTACTTTTGTCTTTTTTGTTTTGTTTTTGTTTTTGTTTTTGTTTTTGTTTTTGTTTTTTATCTTTATCTTACTATTATTACTATTATTATTATTATTATTACTATTTTTTTCCTTTTATAGAAAATATTATTGGTAACGAAAACAAACAGAACAAAAAAAAAAGTCAAAGAACGCCTTGCTTCTCTTGATTATGGAGAAATGTCAATCTTTTTTTCTACTTATATACTAATGATTTAAAGAAAACAAACATAACAAGAAGAAATCAAAGAATC
>SKCR01038839.1:0-99296 GCA_019454045.1 Zanthoxylum bungeanum | reverse complement strand
TCTATTTTGGACACATTGACTTATTATACATACAATCTCAATTATACAAACGTCTGATACTAGACTTTACTTTGACTTTGACTGAACCATATTTTTGACTTGACCTGGTGGACTCAAACACCCTAGTGACTGCCATCAGTATCCGTCCTCTCGAGCTCGTCCTCCGAGTAACCTAAAAAATAGAAACACTATGAGTGGGGGGTTAGATCGTTTGAACGACTAGAGAGTGGACATTTTAAAATGGAACCAAAATACTTGATAAAACGTCCATTGTTTTGAAATAAAAATATTTTTGGAAAGCTGAATCTTTCTGAAGACTCTTTCTCATATGAAAACAAATCACTTTTTGTGAAAACCAGTCTCTAAAAAATCAGTCTCTGAAAATCTGATGCATGGGGGCGCTACGTATCGTCGTCCCCCCATATGCCTAAACTAATGGTCTTGGGGCGTTACGTCTTGTTGTCCCTCAAGACACTGAACTAGAGCAAGAAATGTTGATCCATGCTATCATCTTGACCCTGAATCTAGGGTCTAGAGGCATTACATCTCGCAATTCTCCTAGCCTTGAATCTAGGACTTAGGGGAGTTACATATCGTCGTCCCCTGGTCATGTTCTTCATTTGAACATGTTCAGAATCCGTCAATTCCAATATCTGTGTCAAGTTACATCTGGGGTGGGTTTTTCCCTCATGCCTCCAAAAATCAAATCCATGTCCGTCAATTCCAGAAATCTCTAGATTAGGTTTTCCCCAAATCCCAAATCATAGGTAAATCATACTTTTTAAAAATCAATATTTCTCAAACATTCTTAATAATGAAATAATTGACAATAAACTTGGTTAACACCCTATATGCTTAAAAATAAGTCTCAATTTAAAATCAAATAAGTAAATATCAATTTGAAAAAAGTATATGTGGGACACAAAAACTGGGCGACGCATGCTGTCCCGGGCTCGCGGCCCGGTCGGGAGTACGAAATAGCCACGGGGGACTAAACCGGAGAATAATGGAGTCGCCACCCGGTGTGAACCGGGAAAATGAGATTTAAGGCCGCACTCACCCCTCGTAAGGGAAGACCTCAAACCGTTGGGTTCGGAATGGTCCCTTACTTATGCCACTTGTAATGAAAGGATTTATATGATAATTTAATCAGGCTTAAGTAACACTTATTTCTAAGAATATCATGCTTCTAAATCCACATACATACATCAACAAGTTCATCTAAATTTATATGTAACACATATTCGAATTTGCATACAGCCTATTTGCATGTAATCTATGTCTCAATTTGCATACATAAGGTTTATCATATGGCAAGCATACAAGTTAATGAACACATTGGTGGACACAGAAGCGCAAACAAATAGCATTCTTACTAGCATGCATATTAAGAAAAGATATTTAAGCGCATAACAGAAATAGACAACTAGAGAGGTAATACAAATGCATAACGTAAGAAAAAGGGAACTATGTGCTAAGATGGACATGTCGTAATGTGATGCAAGAGGATCTGTTTACCGTGGGCGTTCGTGCAACGTTCGTAGACGTGTTCGAACGGTAAACAGAAGGTTCTCATTCGAGTAGCGTTCGTAAACGCGTTCGAACGGAAATGAAACAGAATACTCACGTTCGTATGGCGTTTGTGAACGCGTTCGAACGGAAATGAAACAGAATGCTCACGTTCGTATGGCATTCGTGAACGCGTTCGAACATAGATGAGACCTGATGCATGATAAGGCAAAAATGCACGCGCGTTCAAGTTGCGTTCGTAAACGCGTTCGAACGGGAACAGACCTGATGCATGAAATGGGACGCAATACATAAATAACAAATAGTACAATGCGAGGCGCGGCGAAGCATCATGGTAAAGGATTTTAACCTCTTCAATTAGAGGACCTCTCATCGCCCTTACAAAGCCCATGCGCTCGATCGCATCATGCATACAAACATAAAGACAATCATATCAAACTAAGTATGCCCGATTGAACACATCTTACATCCAACCGAACATACATCAACCAGCGCGGCAAAGCATCGTGGTAAAGGGCTTTAACCCCTCCCCAAAGGGGATCTTTCATTCCACTTACTAAGCCCATGCGCTCGATTGAGTCATGCATACAAAGAATTAAACACAATAATATCAAACTTAGTATGCCAGATTGAACGTATCTTACATCCAACCGAACACATATCAACCAGCGCGGCAAAACATCGTGGTAAAGGGCTTTAACCCCTCCCCAAAGGGGATCTTTCATTCCACTTACTAAGCCCATGCACTTGATTGAACCATGCATAAAAACATAAAGACAATCATATCAAACTAAGTATGCCCGATTAAACACATCTTACATCCAACCGAACACACATCAATCGGCGCGGCAAAGCATCGCAGTAAAGGGCTTTAACCCCTCCCCATAGGGGATCTTTCATTCCACTTACTAAGCCCATACGCTTGATTGAACCATGCATAAATAAGCAACATGCAGAATTCAAGTGACGAAAAATAAATAAACCAAAACAACACAAAACAAAAGAGGGTGCCGTTTGCTCAAGCGGTACGTGGAGTTGTATCCCAAGTACAGACCGCACTACCGTCCATTCGGATTCGGCTACGGAATTTACGTCTGGGTTCCATCCTATATACCACAAGAGACGACACTCTTCCATTCATCCAATACCCACAACACACATCATACACAAACAAGATTTAAGAAACAAGTAAAATACAATCAAAATAAATAACAAAAATCAAATAAAGATGAGTGTGAAAAGTACCCTCAGGTCTAACCTTTTAAATCACCTCTCGGATGTACGGCACACGGTCGTCGGAAGGGTGGTTGCTCCGCAACTCTTTCGGTTCACTGGTTCACTGCTCTCGTTCGTTGTCTCACTGTTTGGAGTCGTCGTTCTCCGTCTTTTGCTGCTGTTTTTGACTCCGATTTGCTACTGTTCGGCCTCTATTTTGCTGATCACTGTTCAGGTCACATGTTTTGATGTTTTAATTATTTTAATGATTATGAATGCAGTTTTTTTTATGTTATTACTTTAAGTTTTTTAGGGAATGTCTTAAGAGGATTTCGCTGCTGTATATGGGGTGGTTTGGGCGTGATTTGGCTACTGTAGGGGGTGGTTTGGGCTTGATTTGGCTACTGTTTTAGTGTTAAAGGAGCTGCTATATTCGGTTATGGAGTGGAGGAGATTTGTGAGGTTTATGGACGTGTAGGGCTGATCGGTTTGTGAAGGTGCTTTTAATGTGAAGGCTTGGGGTTATTTTCTTTTCTCTTGTGATTTGTGTGAGTTGTGTGTATATTATGTGTATGAGCTAGGGGTTGGAAATTCTTTTCTTCTTTTATTTCTTGTGATGGGCGTGAACTAGGGGGATTCCCGAGAAGAGGTGGCTAGGTTAGGTCATGTTTATATAGAAGAGAGCTAGGGTTTGTCCTTATCTCACAAGGAAGGGATCTTTCATTCAATTTAGGATTTGGTCTTAAGGGAGGTCAAAGATTGAGGGGGGACAAGGTTAATTCAAATTAGGAAGGTGATATCTTTAATTTGTGTTGATTAGGCATACAATATTTTAAGTTAGGAATAATATATTTTTAATTGGGAATATAATTGGTTGATTGATTTTAATTAGGCATGACATCTTTTTAATTTAGTATGTGATTTGTTTAGTTAGGAAGTTAATATATTTGATTCATCTTAATTAGGTATGATTATATTTTGTGTTTTATTTAATTGGTAAATTGTTTAAATATTTTATTTAATATTTAATGTTTAATTTAATTAAATTGGGATGTGTTTTATGGGCTTTGGGGAGCTAATTGGGCTTGGGTGTGAGGCTAGCAACAAAACCAGAATTACCGACACCGTTCAAACGCTTCCTCGAACGCGACACGAACGCCCGCAATCTGTTTGGCGTTCAAACATATACATGAACGCAGCACGAACGAAAACAGTGAACCTTTTATTCTGAATTTCCCCTTCTGATATCCGTTTCCCGCGGCTTCCGTGACTCAAAAGGTAGTGCCTCCAAATGAGACTCATCATCGGGTTTCACATGCAAAAATACAATGCCTACAGTCGCCCCCACTTTGATGGGACTTGTGTAATGTGCAACAGTGACAATCCTATCAAAGTTATGCAATGCATTTTCACTTACCTGGCTCGCCAACTGCCACTTGACTTTCCACGTGTTGAGTTCATTTAGGTGGTGAGGTGCTGCGACCCCTGGTTCATTCCCGAACCGTGTTGTGATGTGGTCCATTCCCGAACCGTTGCCGTAAGGTGGTCCATTCCCGAACCGTTACTGTGAGTTGGTCCATTCCCGAACCGTTACTATGAGGTGTTCATTCCCGAACTGTTATCGTGAGGTGGTCCATTCCCGAACCATTACTGTGAGGTGTCCATTCCCGAACTGTTACTGTAAGGTGGTCCATTCCCGAACCGTTACTGTGAGGTGTCCATTCCCGAACTGTTACTGTAAGGTGGTCCATTCCCGAACCGTTACTGATATGAGAGTGGTTCATTTCCAAACCGTTGTTGATAATAGAGTGGTCCATTTCCGAACCATGCTTCCATTCTTGGAGTGCCATCCCCGGCTTGTTCATTCTCGAACTGTGTTTCCATTCTTGGAGTGCCATCCCCGGCTTGTTCATTCTTGAACTCTGCTCCATTCTTGGATTGCCATTCCCGGCTTGTTCATTCTTGAATTCTGCTCCATCCTTGGATTGCCATTCTCGGCTTGTTCATTCTCGAACTGTGTTTCCATTCTTGGAGTGCCATTCCCGGCTTGTTCATTCTCGAACTGTGTTTCCATTCTTGGAGTGCCATTCTCGGCGTGCCATTCTCGGCGTGCTCATTCCCGAGCTGTCCATTCCCGGACTATATCTCCATTCTCGGAGTGCCTGACCGACGTAAACACACACGTATAACGCAAGCGCACGTATCGTTCAAGTAGTATAAAAATATCGATCCCACGAGGACTTAATTCCTACTGTTGTTATTAATTGTTGAATCTATTTATTTACAAATATCTAATTAAATGGAGAAGAGAATGATTGTTTGATTGGTTGAAAGTGGTTTTACAAAATAAATAAATAAATAAAAGACAAAAGAAAATACTAAGGAAAATAACAAAAGACACAAAGATCTAGGGTCGTGAATCCTTCTAATATCTTTTAAAAGATGAAGTGGTTATTTTATGTTTGTGTAATAAATTAGTTTACTAACCTGGAACACTAAATTATGCAAAAGCCTCTGTCGATGGTCAGACGCAAATACCCAGTTTAACCCAATTGAACCATATGTCTATGTCAACCAAATTATCTGGATTCATTAAGGTTAAGTTCCAATTATGGCTACCCCCGCCCGACAGGTATATTCCTATCCTGTAAGGAAATCTATTAAAGGGTTATCTATCCTCAAGGAAGATCGTGGGCTATTAAATCTAAGGCTGAAACCTAAAATCCCTATGTCTAGTTCATTTTAGATTTACCACATCAATCTTATTGGTGATCAGACAACAAGAAGCATTAAGCTTAAGATTTAATAAGTAAACCTTTAAATTACCCAAACTATAAAATAACCCCTTCTAAATCGGTGATATTAGAATTCATCACAACCCCAGATAACTATTTAGTTACAACACATAACTAGGACAAATAACTGAAAAATAAAAGACATAAAGTAAAAATGCTGAAAAGTAAAAGAAATAAAGTAAAACTGAAAAGTAAAATAAAATAAAATGCTAAGGTAAAAGGAATTACTTTTACTACTACTAATTTAGATATCTCCCATAAAATAATATATAAACTTGTTATAATATTACCAACCGACCAATCTGGCGGTATCCTGATTAAGTCAAATTAAGTCCAACCAGCCATATAGGCGGTACCATAATTAAATTACCAACCGACCAATATAGCGGTATCCTTTTTAAGTCAGGTTTAAACCAGATTAAAATAAATTGCCAACCGACCAATCTGGCGGTATCCTTTATTAATCAGTATTTTAATTAGTAAATATATTATTTTTAAGGGAGATTAATCTAAATAGTAACAGTAAAAGAATTACCTTTCACCCTAGCTGGGAAATTACTTTCTCATGAATAGTAAAAACTGTAAAAAGTAAAAAGTAAAAAACTAAATTACTATTATTACAAATGGTAATTAAAATAAATTACAAACTAAAAAATAAAAAAATAAAAAATTAAAATATTTTTAGAGAGAGAAACTCTCTCTTCATCAAAGAAATGAGAGAGAGAAAGGCACACATAATTCTGAAATTCGCGCAGTATTTATAGAAATATTTTTCACTGTTCCAGCGTCGCGACACCAAGGACCTCAGCGTCGCGACGCTGGATTTATCGACGTGGCACGATGAGAAGGCGACACGTAGCAAGGCAGCTGACTGTTCAAAGCGACACGTGTCATGGCGGCTAAGACTCAATTATTGTGATGACGTCATTGATGACGTCATGCTGACATGGCGCTGACGTGGCGATGACATGGCGCTGGCGTGTGTTGCAATTGTCGGCACAATAGGATTTCGACACGTGGCGACACGTGTCACGCTGTGATTGGTTGATGCTGACGTGGCAAGTTGACTTCGTTGACCTTGTGACGTGGCTGATGACGAGGCGTGACACATGGCGAAGTTGACTCGTTGACCGCTGACATGGCTGATGACGAGGCGACACGTGTCAAGTCTGAGTGTCGGCAGCATATGATGATGACACGTGGCACGGCGCATGTTAGCAGATGGATTGTGATGGTGACACGTGGCATGGCGCATTTTAGCAAAGTCAACACTTCTCAAATTGTTAACCGTTGACCTGGCGCACGTTAGCAGATTCGGCTCACGCTGGGCGTCGCGGCGCGCAATGCTCCAGCGTCGCGACGCGAAAAAGACGAAAATATCCCTGTTGACGCATTTTTGTCCGGTTTTGCCCCAAATTGCCTCCAGTGCTGTCCAAACTTTATTTATCTGCAAAATAACAATAAAACACATCAAAACATTCACAAAACTCAAGAAACTATACAAAATATTAAGTTAAATGAGTGGGAAATAGTGATATAAATACCACTCATCAGTGCCATTCCCGGCGTGCCATTCTCGGCGTGCTCATTCTCGAGCTGTCCATTCCTGGACTATATCTCCATTCTCCGAGTGCCATTCTCGGCAGAACTGATCTGATGTAATGTGGGCCTCACCCCTAGAATGCAATACCCGGCAAGACTGATACTGATGCTAATACGGGCCTCGCCCCAAACTGATGCTGATGTGGGCCTCGGCCCTGGGATTCATTCCAAAATTCTGCTGATGTGGGCCTCGGCCATGGGATTCATTCCAAAATTCTGCTGATGTGGGCCTCGGCCCTGGGATTCATTACCTGGATTCATTCCAAAATTCTGCTGATGTGGGCCTCGGCCCTGGGATTCATTCCAAAATTCTGCTGACGTAGGCCTCGACCCTGGGATTCATTCCCTGATTCATTCCAAAATTCTGCTGATGTGGGCCTCGGCCCTGGGATTCATTCCCTGGATTCATTCCAAAATTCTACTGACATGGGCCTCGACCCTGGGATTCATTCCCTGATTCATTCCAAAATTCTGGCGATGTGGGCCTCAGCCTTAGGACTTATCCCCAAAACTGATACTGATGTGGGCCTCGCCCCCAGACTGATACTAATGTAGGCCTCGGCCTTGGGACTCATCCCCAAAATGATACTGTTGTGGGCCTCAACCCTGTTACTGATGTGGGCCTCGCCCCAAACTGATACTGCTATGGGCCTCGCCCCAAGACTGATACTGCTGATATGGGCCTCGCCCCCAACTGATACTAATACGGGCCTCGCCTCTGTGATTCATTCCTGAAGACTACTGACATTGTACTGTTGCTGCTTCTAGTTGGCTTGCATTTGACGCTTTCTCTTTTTCTCCTTTGAAACCTGTTATTACAAAACAGAACAAACACGAAAGGATGCAAAATGCGTTACGTGTATGCATGCATGAATGTTTCTATCCCGTCGGGTTAGGTCTTCCGTCAATTCTTTTGGTGACTGCTTAGCCTTCTCTTCCTCAGACAAGCTACTTCTTCAATCTGTCTACGTTGATCGGCTCGGTGAACTAATTCCTTTCCAAGTCTGATATTTTCACTGCCTCTATTTCCCAATTTCTGAATGTCTATCTTATCTTTTCTGTTTGCTTATTTCGAAGGTTCCCCGTGTTCATCACTGGATTCCATAGTACCAAGGTTGAATACTTTTCTCAAATATACTCATATTGCAGAAGAGTTTCAGCGAAATGAACGTCTTTATTATTGTTGAGGAAAAGAGTTCGAACAAGTAACAAAATCAATGTCTTTTTTTTTTTAAAAAAAAAAAAACTGGATCAAATAGACTAGGAGGAACATCTCCATCATCCGCAGCACTGCCTTCTTCCTCGGCCTATGGTTCTTCACTGTCATCCATGTAAGAAGCTTGGTGGTTGAGGGTTTCTTTTCATAGGTTGGGTATTTTATGGGAATCTATGAGATCTTGAATTTCATGCCTGAGGCGGGTGCAGTTGTCGGTGTCATGGCCATGTAGCTGGTGGAAGTGACAATAAAGGTTCACATTTATGTGTGGTGGTGGGGGGTGCGGAAGTGGCTTGCCTTCTAAGGGTTTCAAGATTCCTTGTCCCTGTAACTTTTCAAATACCTTCGACAAAGGTCTACCAAGGTTGGAGAATTGCCGGTTCCTGATGGCAGCAACCTCGAAGTAGCGGGCTTAGTCTCAGAATACCCCCCAAAAGTCCGCCTATTCTGGCCATAGGACTTTCTGTTTTCAGCCTCCTCTTCCTCAATATCCATGACAGTTTCCCTCAACTGTCGAAAATCAGAAATCATCGAAGTCATCCTCCTCAGCTTACTATAAATAGAGGGCTTGGTGCCCTTGATGATCATTTTGATTTGGTCCTTCTCAGAGGGCTGAGTCTGCATTTTCAGAAGCTGGCTTCTCCAGCGGTCTACATACTCCTTGAAGCTCTCTTTCGGCTTCTGCTTAGTGTTCTCCAAATCACGGAGTGACAAGTCAATTTCTAAGTCTGTAACATACTGCTTCAGAAAAGCATCAGCTAGTTCCTTCTAATCTTCCTTAACCTTCTTCTCAAGGCTATGATACCAAACCACAGGTGCCCCCTCGAGTGACATCCCAAACATCTTTTGGACTTGGCTCTGTGATAGGCCCATTGAACTCATGACTGAGACATATTGCTGCAGATGGACCCTCGGGTCTCCGTTCCCATTAAACTTGGCCATGTCGGGCATTTTAAACTGAGCTGGCAGTTGTTCTCCGAAGGTCATTGCCTCATAATCTAGCAAATCCTCGTTCTTACCCCTCATTTTGCGGTAACTGTTTCAACCTGATCCCGAAGCTTCTGAAATTCTGCCTGAGACCCAATCACTCTGCCTGTTGCATATTCTACCATGTCATCATCAAAAGTGGGGACATCATCCCCCAACCCATTTGAAGGCTCATCACGCCTCACATTCTCAGAATTTCCCCCGGCACGGGGCACAGCCATATTTGTCATGGCAGTAGTCAAGGCTTGCAACTGTTCAGTAATCTTGGCGAAGCCATTTTCCAACTGATCTATCCGGGATACCTCAATATCTGATTCACTCATGTCTGTTCTCAGTATTTTGGTGAGTCTTCCCTTTTTTCTAACCCAACGGGAATCTATGATGGCTTTCAGAACACAAGGGTTAACATGATCTATGTATGCATGGGGTGCATGAGATGCATGTAACATATATAACATACTAAATCAACTAAAATTTTCAAACAAGTCGGCCCATTATCATTTTAGAAGCTTTTGGGCTAACTGTCATAGGAGTGAACTCGTCCCAGTTTAAATGGCCCAACGAGTTCACATCTCATGGCAAGGAGCCCAACTAAATCCAAATGGTAATGTTTCGAACACAAGCACAAAGAAAGATAATGCAAACATACAACAATAATTTCTACAGAATGACCCATCAACATTTCAGAAGCTTTGGGCCCAATAGTCATAAGGTACGAACTCGCCCCAGTTTAAATGGCCCAGCAAGTCTGCATTTCTGACAATGGTCCAACTGCATCCAAATGAGGATGGTCCACAAGCACATACTCAAGGAAATAATTGTTACTTTAACCATACAACCCCGGTCTATGGGTGGGTTCACAAGAGTATATACAAAGGCTCTCATCGGCGAAGGATGGCCAACAACTAGGTCTCCCCAATCAAGGGTTCGAGCAACCAAGTGAGCGCACCTTTTTTTATACACTAAGGTACATGCCAATGAGCTATGGTGTGTGACAGACTGTCAAATGGATTTCCCGTTGTAGATTCCCTAGAGGGAAGGTGGAGCGAGGCTCACTTAAATACCCAAGCCTCTTAGGCTATTATCGCTTGGTGTCATGAATAAACAACAAGTCCTCCAAATTAGTCCATCACAATAGGCTACGAGTAGATGGCTATCTAGGTGCCTTCACAGCTTTTCCTTCTAGAAAGGTAGTGAATGAAGGAAGACACCAAACCATTACCTAGCCTCAAAATGCCTTTGATTAAACCCTCACTTTATCCACTATAGACACGGTCAATTAAAACATAAATCCAAACATCACAAGACAATATTTCGGGGCCGATTCTCTATCCCCAGTGGAGTCGCTAGACTGTGGGACACAGAAACTGGGCGACGCATTCTGTCCCGGGCTCGCGGCCCGGTCGGGAGTACGGAATAGCCATGGGGGACTAAACCGGAGAATAATGGAGTCGCCACCCGGTGTGAACCGGGAAAATGAGATTTAAGGCCGCACTCACCCCTCGCAAGGGAAGACCTCAAACCGTTGGGTTCGGAATGGTCCCTTACTTATGCCACTTGTAATGAAAGGATTTATATGATAATTTAATCAGGCTTAAGTAACACTTATTTCTAAGAATATCATGCTTCTAAATCCACATACATACATCAACAAGTTCATCTAAATTTATATGTAACACATATTCGAATTTGCATACAGCTTATTTGCATGTAATCTATGTCTCAATTTGCATACATAAGGTTTATCATATGGCAAGCATACAAGTTAATGAACACATTAGTGGACACAGAAGCGCAAACAAATAGCATTCTTACTAGCATGCATATTAAGAAAAGATATTTAAGCGCATAACAGAAATAGACAACTAGAGAGGTAATACAAATGAATAACGTAAGAAAAAGGGAACTATGTTACCGTGGGCGTTCGTGCAGCGTTCGTAGACGCGTTGGAACGGTAAACAGAAGGTTCTCGTTCGAGGAGTGTTCGTAAACGCGTTCGAACGGAAATGAAACAGAATACTCACGTTCGTATGGCATTTGTGAACGCGTTCGAACGAAAATGAAACAGAATGCTCACGTTCGTATGGCGTTCGTGAACGCATTCGAACAGAGATGAGACCTGATGCATGATAAGGCAAAAATACATGCGCGTTCGAGTTGCTTTCGTAAACGCGTTTGAACGGGAACAGACCTGATGCATGAAATGAGACGCAATACATAAATAACAAATAGTACAATGCGAGGCGCGACGAAGCATCGTGGTAAAGGATTTTAACCTCTTCAATTAGAGGACCTCTCATCGCACTTACTAAGCCCATGCGCTCGATCGCATCATGCATACAAACATAAAGACAATCATATCAAACTAAGTATGCCCGATTGAACACATCTTACATCCAACCGAACATACATCAACCGGCGCGGCAAAGCATCGTGGTAAAGGGCTTTAACCCCTCCCCATAGGGGATTTTTCATTCCACTTACTAAGCCCATGCGCTCGATTGAGTCATGCATACAAAGAATTAAACACAATAATATCAAACTTAGTATGCCCGATTGAACGTATCTTACATCCAACCGAACACACATCAACCGGCACGGCAAAGCATCGTGGTAAAGGGCTTTAAACCCTCCCCATAGGGGATCTTTCATTCCACTTACTAAGCCCATGCGCTTGATTGAACCAGGCATAAAAACATAAAGACAATCATATCAAACTAGTATGCCCGATTGAACACATCTTACATCCAACCGAACACACATCAATCGGCGCGGCAAAGCATCGCGGTAAAGGGCTTTAACCCCTCCCTATAGGGGATCTTTCATTCCACTTACTAAGCCCATGCGCTTGATTGAACAATGATAAATACGCAACATGCAGAATTCAAGTGACGAAAAATAAATAAACCAAAACAACACAAAACAAAATAGGGTGCCGTTTGCTCAAGCGGTACGTGGAGTTGTATCCCAAGAACAGACCGCACTACCGTCCATTTGGATTCGGCTACGGAATTTACGTCTGGGTTTCCATCCTATATACCACAAGAGATGACACTCTTCCATTCATCCAATACCCACAACACACATCATACAAAACAAGATTTAACAAACAAGTAAAATACAATCAAAATAAATAACAAAAATCAAATAAAGATGAGTGTGAAAAGTACCCTCAGGTCTAACCTTTTAAATCACCTCTCGGATGTACGGCACACGGTCGTCGGAGGGTGGTTGCTCCGCAACTCTTTCGGTTCACTGGTTCACTGCTCTCGTTCGTTGTCTCACTGTTTGGAGTCGTCGTTCTCCGTCTTTTGCTGCTGTTTTTGACTCCGATTTGCTACTGTTCGGCCTCTGTTTTGCTGATCACTGTTCAGGTCACATGTTTTGATGTTTTAATTATTTTAATGATTATGAATGCAGTTTTTTTTATGTTATTTTTAGTTTTTATGGAATGTCTTAAGAGGATTTCGCTGCTGTATAGGGGGTGGTTTGGGCGTGATTTGGTTACTGTAGGGGATGGTTTGGGCTTGATTTGGCTACTGTTTTAGTGTTAAAGGGGCTGCTATATTCGGTTATGGAGTGGAGGAGATTTGTGAGGTTTATGGACGTGTAGGGCTGATCGGTTTGTGAAGGTGCTTTTAATGTGAAGGCTTGGGGTTATTTTCTTTTCTCTTGTGATTTGTGTGAGTTGTGTGTATATTATGTGTATGAGCTAGGGGTTGGAAATTCTTTTTTCTTTTATTTCTTGTGATGGGCGTGAACTAGGGGGATTCCCAAGAAGAGGTGGCTAGGTTAGGTCATGTTTATATAGAAGAGAGCTAGGGTTTGTCCTTGTCTCACAAGGAAGGGATCTTGCATTCAATTTAGGATTTGGTCTTAAGGAAGGTCAAGGATTGAGGGGGACAAGGTTAATTCAAATTAGGAAGGTGATATCTTTAATTTGTGTTGATTAGGCATACAATATTTTAAGTTAGGAATAATATATTTTTAATTGGGAATATAATTGGTTGATTGATTTTAATTAGGCATGGAATCTTTTTAATTTAGTATGTGATTTGTTTAGTTAGGAAGTTAATATATTTGATTCATCTTAATTAGGTATGATTATATTTTGTGTTTTATATAATTGGTAATTGTTTAAATATTTTATTTAATATTTAATGTTTAATTTAATTAAATTGGGATGTGTTTTATGGGCTTTGGGGAGCTAATTGGGCTTGGGTGTGAGGCTAGCAACAAAACCAGAATTACCGACACCGTTCGAACGCTTCCTCGAATGCGACACGAACGCCCGCAATCTGTTTGGCGTTCGAACGTATACATGAACACAGCACGAACGAAAATAGTGAACCTTGTTTATTCTGAATTTCCCCTTCTGATATCCGTTTCCCGCGGCTTCCGTGACTCAAAAGGTAGTGCCTCCAAATGAGACTCATCATCGGGTTTCACATGCAAAAATACAATGCCTACAGTATCCACTCACTGATTTGGAATCTGGCTGGCACTTCTACCATTCATTGAAGAAAATTATGGTTCATGCCGATAATCTATAATCGGTAAAATTAGTTAGAATATAAGTTGTGGAACATGCTTCGGAACTAAACTAATTTTCTCAATTCAACTAATCTATAATCACCGCATGATGTATTATGCTTGCGACATGTCATAATGTATGTATATGAAATGATACGAAACCTTATAGTGGTCTTTAACATAATAAGTGAAAGAAATTAGGGTTAAGATCCATATTGCCTTCAGATCTCTGTTTCTATAGAGTTGAAGGCTGAAGAAACAAACTTTGAAAAAAAAAATTGGACTATGCAGTGCGCGTGCTACGCACACTGAATTTTATTTTCGATCATTCTTGAGGTTCCAGACTCCGATTCAATCCCGGTTTTTTTCTATACAATCGTAATGGAATATAATATTTCATTAAATAATTTAAAATTACACCATGTTTGATATCCACTGTGTGAGACACCTATCCGACCCTAGGGGTTCCACATCTGTCCCAACAGATTGGTATCAGATGCAAGACTTAACCACACAACACATGTGGCATGTTAGATATGTATTTGAATCTATGCCTCTGTATTTTAATTTAATTATGCATAAGTCATATTGGATATGCATTGTATGTTTTAAATTAAAAGTTTAATTTTGACACAAGCATGTTAATGGCTTGATTGTCATAAATCTCCCATGATTAGGTGATTACTTTAATTAAGTAATAATGTATTAATAATGTTGGAGCATTATTGGATGGTCCGTCTTGTCCATACGGAGATGAATGAGTTCTTACTACTTATATCCAATATTGTTATTAGTATGAGGGTACAAATGCTCAGAACATAGGTCGCTCTTGTAAAACATTAGATGTAGCATGATGGGTAAACATAGTCACCCAATATCATCATTAGTGTGAGGGTGTACATACGAAGCTCACTAGTGCACATTGACAAGTATACACCTAGAACACTGACCGACGTGATCTCACACGTATAACACAAGCGCACGTATCGTTCAAGTAGTATAAAATGTATCTATCCCATGAGGACTTAATACCTAAGCTATTAATTTATGAAGCCAAATGTTTATGACTATCTATTAGATTGGTTGTTTTATTGGATGGTGACTTTAAACTAAAACAAGAAAATAAAATAGCGCGTAAGTGAAGTTAAGGTAAAATCAATATTATTAAACTATCTAGGGTTGTGAATCCTTCCAATATCTTTTAAAGATGAAGTAGTTATCTCATGTTTGTGCAATATATCAATTTATTAAACTGGAACATGAAATTATGCAAAAGCCTCTGTCGATGGTCAGATGCAAATATCCAGTATAACCCAATTAATCATATAACTTTGTTAACCAAGTTACCTGAATTCATTCAGAATAAGTTCCAATTGTGGCTATCCCCGCCCAACAGGTATATGTCTATCCTATAAGGAAATCTATTAAGGGGTATATAATCCTTAATGGAGATCGTGGGCTATTAAGTCTAAGGCCGAAACCTAAAATTCATTTGTCAAGTTTATTTTAAGTTTACCACATCAATCTTATTAATTACCAATTAACAAGAAGTATTAAGCTTAAGACTTAATAAATAACCTTTATATTACCCAAACTATAAAATAACCCTTTATAAACCGGTGATATTGGAATTCATCACAACCTTATATAACGGGTTTAGTTACGACATATATCTAAGGCTAGTAAAAGCTTAAATAAAGTAAATGACATAAAGTAAATACTGGAAATTAAAAATGTAAATAAAACAGTAAAGAAAATAATGGGGGTTAGAGGATCCAATTTTATTACTTCTATTTTAGATATCTCCCTTATTATAATATATTAACTTTGCGTGATAATTACCAACCGACCATAAAGGCGGTATCCAATTTAGTCAGGTTAAAATCAATTTAATTAAGTCCAACCGACCATAAAGGCGGTATCCCATTAAGTCAGGTTTTAAATAGTTTATATATTATAATTAAGGGAGATTAATCTAAATATTAGTAATAAAAGTTTTACCTTTAACCCCAACAGAGGGGAGTTACCTCCTCATGGTTAAAAATAAAATAAATACAGAAAAGTAAAGTAAAGAAAGAACTATTGCATAAAATAAAATAAATTAACTACAGAAAGCTGTAAATAAACAAAAAAGATACAATCTTCTTAGTATTCTTATGGAATTCCTTAGAAGAAAGTATGAATTTGAATTCTGAAATCGGCCGTAATTTATAAGCAAATCCTGGCCTCTCGTGTCGCGACGCGTAGAACATTGCCCGTCACGACTTTTCGTAGATTTTGGACGCATGGCACGGGATTCACAGAGATGGTGACATGTGGCGTCGGTGTAGGCACTGCATTTTTGCATGTAAGTCCCGATGATGAGTCTCGTACGGAGGCACTCCTCTTTAAGTTTTGGAAGTCACGGGAAACGGACGTCGGAAGGAAAAGTTAGAAATCTATATATTGTTGGACTAAATTCGTTTGCTTAGCTGTCGGTTCGCTCGTTGGACCTCTGTTTTAAAACACACCCTTAACCCAAAACCCCCGCAAGCCACACACCAAGCCCACCAAAAAGAACCAAACCCACGCCCAAATCCCCTTAGCTCACGCCCAAGCCCATTAAAACACATCCAAAATAATAAATCCACACATTAAACACATGTTGAAATCCAAATAAATCACCTTCCCGAATTAAAAGAATCAAATCAAATCATATAAATCACATTCCTAATTAAATTAAATCCATTGCCTAAACTAAATAGAATCAAATCAAATCCCATAGATCATCTTCCTAAACTAAAACAAATCACCTCCCTAATTAAATAGATTTTTCATTATGACACAATAATTAGAAGATATTCCCCCATAATTACACAATCTCCTTTCCTTTCTCATACAAGGTAAACCCCAACCATCTCCTATAAAAAGAAACATAAACCCAACCTTAGGGACCCTGGCTCATTCTCACGAAAACACAAAGAAAATAACCCTAGCATTCCCTTCTCACTCACGCCTCTTTTCCTTAACCTCCTAGCATTCACGCCCTTCCTCTCTCTCCCTAGCATTCACGCCCTTCTCTCCATAAACCCTAAAGCCCCACGAACCACACAGCCACTCTCCATAAACCCTAAAGTCACACATCCCTTGCTCCACTCAAACCATGCATACGTGAAAACCACTAAAACCAAGCCCCCCTTTTGACCGAATCAAATCAACAAAAACTCACGCCAAAAGCCACCCTCACACAGACTTCACGCCTCTTTCTCGCCACACAAGATTCACGGCATGCATGAAAAGTAAAACCCTAGGCACATAGCAGCCACACCTCTCTCGGCAGATCACTCCATCACGCATCCAGCCCCCCTGACCCACATACACAGACACGTCACAACAAACCTCACAGCCATAACCCTTGCAAGCCGCTCAACATCAACAACCAAGACACTCAGCTCTTAGAAAAATCAACCCTAAAGCCTGTACATTCAACAACCCTCATACAGGGTCCCTCTCCATCGTCACTCTCATCTCACTCTCGGCTCTAAGAAACCAACGTGAAACAGCTCAAAAATAAACCCACATCGACTAAATAAAACCAGCGCATAAGCAACCCTTCAATGCAGATCACATGTTCGTCCAATACACACAGCCCTCACCGACTCACAAACCATGCATACATGTCCGTCTCCAGTAATGCAAACAAAACAACCCTCACGCCCCAAAAAAATCAACACATAAACAACCTGAAACCAGCCCTCACAGACCCGCAACAAACAACCTGAAACCAGCCCTCATAGTCCCCGAATTAACCCCAAAATAGCCCCAAAAACTGACCCTAAAACAGTCCAAAACATTCCCCGAAACAATCCCAAAATAGCGAAGCAACAAAGGAAAATATTGAATCGGTGAACCGGAAAAGTTGCGGAACATTAACCCTTCCGACGGCTATGTAACAAACTTCCAAGAGGCGACTTAAGAGGTTGGACCTGAAGGAACCCTTTTATTTATTCCCGTTCATTCTTTTTTTTTATTAGTAATCCTTCGCATGCGTATTGTTGATTTATATGAGTTGTGGTCGTGGGATGAATGAAATGTGTGTTATCTCTTGCGGTATATCGGATGGAAACCTGGACATAAATTCTGCAGCCGAATCCGAATGGATGGTAGTGCGATCTGAACTCGGGATACAATTCCACGTACCGCTTGAGAAACGCACATATTTCGTTTCATCCACTTTTATTTTTAGTCGTTGTTTAATATTTCGTATAGTTTCTTCCACTAATGAGTTTATAAAGGCCAATATCGTCATTAGTGTGAGGCTAGAGTAAATTTCATGGGATCCACTTCTCGCTATGAAATTTTGATAATCAAAATTCTATTTTTCCGTTAAGATAGATTACAAAACTACATAAAGTAATGGGAGGGCACTAATAGATTTAAAATTATATAATCAATTAGTATTTTTATATTGAAATGAAACATGTACTACTAGTGTTTAAATGTTGTCTTGTAGATGGCTACCACAAATCCATTAGCGCAACTTTTCGATAAAGAGACTTGAACTACTTAGAATATGAGATTAACATCCGTCTTGACTTGAAATTAAAACGATTGAGGTATGCTACACTCAATCCAATGTCTGTCGAATTTATTTCTAATTTGCTTAGACTGTACGTAGATGTACCAAATGCTTGGAGCATTATAAGAGCACTCAAGGATTTGTTCAAAGCAAATCAAGAAATTGAGATATTTCGGAGGTCTAAGGAATTTTTCAATGCTACGCTCAAGGATAAAGGAGTGGTTAGCATTCATATTTGGAACATGATTGACCAGATCCGATATATGAAATGACAAGACATTTAGATAGATGATTGATCTTGTCTTATTTACCCGGTACATATGTTGGCTTTGTGATGCATTCGATGCAAGCAAAATATAAAGAGCTTCATAATATGTTACGCTAGGCATAACTTGATTTGAAGAAAGGGAATCCCACTTTGTACCTCCATGGTGGAGCAAGCTCTTCAAATATTTCTAAGAAGTCTAAGAAGATTACAATGAGATATAAGAAGAAAGATTTCAAGAGACAAACTGCAAGACTGCCCGTAGTTCGTATGCATGTTTGCACATTCAACAACCCTCACACAGGGTCCCTCTCTATCATCACTCTCATCTCACTCTCGGCTCCAAGAAACCAACGTGAAAAAGCTCAAAAATAATCCCACATCGACCAAATAAAACCAGCGCATAAGCAGCCCTTCAACACAGATCACACCTCACTCAGCAGCCACATGTTCGCCCAATACACACAGCCCTCACCGACTCACAAACCATACATACGTGTCCGTCTCCAGTAATGCAAACAACACAACCCTCATGCCCCAAACAAATCACCACACAAACAACCTGAAACCAGCCCTCACAGTCCCCGAATTAACCCCAAAACAGCCCCAAAAACTTACCCTAAAACAGTCAAAAACAGTCCCCGAAACAATCCCAAAATAGCGCAGCAATGAAGGAAAATATTGAACCGGTGAACCGGAAAAGTTGTGGAACATTAACCCTTCCGACGGCCATGTAACGCACTTCCAAGAGGCGACTTAAGAGGTTGGACCTGATGGTACCTTTTTATTTATTCCCATTCATTCTTTTTTTTTATTAGTAATCCTTCGCATGCGTATTGTTGATTTATGTGTGTTGTGTCCATGGGATGAATGAAATGTGTGTTATCTCTTGCGGTATATCGGATGGATACCCGTATGTAAATTCCGTAGCCGAATCTGAATGAACGGTAGTGCGATCTGAACTCGGGATACAATTCCACGTACCGCTTGAGAAACGCACATATTTCGTTTCATCCAGTCTTATGTTTAGTCGTTGTTTATTAAAAATAGTATGTTATTTTTACGCATGATTTAGTTATTTCTCTCGCATTAGGAATTTGATTATATTTATTCTATGTTTATGTTTAGATTGTTATTTATTTATATTTCCGTGTTTATGTGTTCATGAGATTGTGTGCTTGCCGTTATGACGACTTACTTTTATGCATGCAAACTTAGATATAGGTTTTATTTTCATGTACGCAAATTTAGATGTGGGTTATTCTTACGTATGTATGTTGCGTAGACTTGGTTAGATTATTGCACAAATCCTTTCATAACAAGTGGCATAAGTAAGGGACCATTCCGAACCCAAGGGTTTGAGGTCTTCCCTTGCGAGGGGTGAGTGCAGCCTTAAATCATTTCCCAGTTCACACTGGGCGGCGACTCCATTATTCTCCGGTTTAGTCCCCCGTTGGCTACTCCATACTCCCGACCAGGCTGCGAGCCTAGAACAGCGTCGCCGATTTCTGTGTCCTACAGTATGGAGACTCCACTGGGGATAGATAATCGGCCTCGAAATAATGCCTTGTAATGTTTGTGATTTTTGTTTTAGTTAACCGTGTTTACTGTGGGTTGAAGGGGTTTAATCAAAGGCATAGTTAGATCTAAGTAATGGTTTGGTTTCTTCCTTCATTCACTACCTTTCTATAAGGAAAAGCTGTGAAGGCACCTAGATAATCATTTACTCGAAGCTTACTGTGATGGACTAATTTGGAGGACTTGTTGTTTATTCCTGTCACCATGGCGATAAGAGCCTAAGAGGCTTGGGTATTTAAGAGAGTTCGCTCCACCCTCCCTCTGGGGAATCTACAATGAGAAATCCATTTGACAGTCAGTCACGCACCATAACTCGTTGGCACGTACCTTAGCGTATAAAAAATGTGCCTCACTTGGTCGCTTGAACCTTGAGTGGAGAGACCTAGTTGTGGGCAATCCTTCGCCGACGAGAGCCTTTATCTATACCCCTATAAACCCGCATGTGAACTGTAGTTGTATGACCAATAGAAACTATCCATTTATTCCTATGTTTAGGACCGTCATCATTTGGATTTAGTTGGACTTCTTATCATGAGGTATGGGCTTGTTGGGCCATTTAAACTGGGACGAGTCCGTGCTTTATGGCAATCGGGCCAAAAGTTTCTAAAATTTCGATGGGCCATTTTGCGTTTATGCCTCTTATCATTTGAAGTCATTTAGCCATGTTATCGCAAAAGTGCAAACCTGTTGGGCCTTTTTCAACTGGGACAAGTTTGCACCGCGCAATAGTATGATTGAATGCTTCGAAATGATAATGGGCCGACTTATACATTCCATGCATCGCACGCATACATGCTAACTTGTAGTTTTAAAATACATCATAGATACCCGTTGGGTTAGGGAAGAGGAAAGACTTGTCAAAAGGTCGTCAGTCAACATGAGCGAATTAGAGAACGAGGTATCTCGTATGGATCAACTACAAAACAGTCTCACTAAGGTTACGAGCAACTGCAAGCTTTGACTACTGCTATGGCTAATATGGCCGTGCCCCATGTTGGGGGAAGCTTTGAGAATGAGAGGCGTGATGACCCTTGAACAGGCTGAATGATGATATCACTGTCTTTGATGATGACATGGCTGAGTATACCGCAGGAAGGATAGCCGGGTCTCTAGCTGAATTGCAGAAACTCCGCGATCAGGTGGAGTCAGTCACCCGTAAGATGAGGGGCAAACATGAAGATCGGCTAGACTACGAGGCAATGACGTTTGAGGAACAGTTGCCGGCTCAGTTTAAAATGCCTGACATAGCCAAATTTAATGGGAATGGGATCCGAGGGTCCATCTCCGGCAGTATGTTTCGGTGATGATTTCAGTGGGTTTGTCGAAATGTCAGGTCCAGAAGATGTTTGGGATGTCGCTTGAGGGGGCACCCGTGGTATGGTATCACAACCTCGAGAGGAAGGTCAAAGATAACTGGAGGGCGTTGGCAGAGGCCTTCCTGGCTCAGTATGTAACAGATTTGGAGATCGACTTGTCACTTCGCGACTTGGAGAATACCAAGTAGAAGTTGGAGGAGAGCTTCAAGGATTACGTGGACCGTTGGAGAAGCCAGCTTTTGAAAATGCAGACTCGGCCCTCAGAGAAGGACCAGATCAAATTGATTATCAAAGGCACCAAGCCTTCAATCTATGGCAAGTTGAGGAGGATGACCTCCATGATTACGAATTTTTGACAGTTGAGGGAGACTGTCATGGATATCGAGGAAGAGGAAGAGGAAGAGACAGAAAGTTATATGGCCAGAATAGAAGGAATTTTGGGGGGCCTTCGGAGACCAAACCCCCTACTACTGAGATCGCTACCGTCAGAAACAGGCGATTCTCCAACCTTGGTAGGCCTCTGTCAAAGGTGTTTGAGAAGTTAAAAGGACAAGGACTCCTGAAACCTTTAGAACCTAGACCACTTCCAGACTCTGTGCCACACTACCTCAACTTAAACCAATACTTCCACTTCCACCAGCAAAAAGGCCATGACACCGACAGCTGTGCCCGCCTCAGATATGAAATCCAGGACCTTATAAACACCCACAAAATAACCGACCCCGAAAAGGAGCAGCCCAACACACACCGGAACCCTTTACCAAACTATCACTCTGTCCCACCGTCTACCTACATGATCAACTCCGGCCTACCCGAAAACTTTGTCCTCCAAAATCTCAACCACCAAACTTCTCGCATGGGAATGAGGGAGGGAAGCAGTGAAGAACATTAGGCAAAAGTAGAAGGCAATGATGTAAACGATGAAGATGTTTTCCCTAGTTTATTTGATTGCAACCCTGCATTTTTTTAATAATAAAGACATTGATTCTGCCTATTTGTTCAAGTTTTTCTCCTCAATAGTTCAGCATGAGTCGAGATGTTGAAATTTTTTACCCTAGGTTGGAACCTTAGAAACGATGAGTGCGAGAGGTACTCTCGTCTGATATTTTGAGTAGTTGATCTTGACTAGACTCGCGATCACTTAATTACGGGATCTTAGCAGTAGAAGCCTGAGTAGTCGGGGAGATGACTAGTTGAAGAGATGGCAGATTAGTGAAAGACCATTTGCCTAGATGTCCATCCTGGTTTACTTATGTTACGATATATGATATGGTTGGAAATGAAGAAAAAGTCTCCGAAAAGAAAATAAAAATAGACCACCTATAACTGATAAGCGTGAAGCTACCCATGGGCGAGTATTAGGACCACCATGAGGGGAAATGCTACCCTAAAGGGTAGGTGTGTCGAAAAAAGAGAAAGAAAGGAAAAAAAAAAAAAGCAATGAGAAAAAGAAAAAGAAAAGAAAAAAGTTCAAAGAAAGAAAAGAAGAGACGAAAGAAAAAAAAAGAAAAAAAAAGAAAACCATATCATGTTGAGTACGAGAAAGTAATCACAAAGTATGATCAAGACATCTAGGTTAGTTAGACCCACTGATCCAATTCTCTAAGGCAAAATCATTGAGTTAGCTTACCCAAGGATCAAACTGTAAAAAACCTTAGCACACACACACACTTTGAGTCTGGTTCAGATCATTTATTCAAACGGTCAGATTTGAGTTACATCGAGCACTTTGAAGGTTCACTGGTTTCGACACTGGGCATTCTTTGAGGATGATAATATTTGTAACTATTGGGACTATTTCGTAAGAGGCAATACAATATATTGGTATGGAAACATCACATCACATGATCTACTTTGACCTAATACAAGAAGCAAAAAGTAGAAAACTAAGCCAAGACTGGGGGCGACCACTCTACCACCCCGCGAATGAGGGATATATTGGGATATTGAGCCATGGGACCAAAGGAAATTGAGCAATCACTGGAAAAGAATTGACAGAAAGAAACCGTAAGCAGACCCAGGGGTGACCGAAGACATCTGTAGACAAAGGGCGCCGAAGAGCACAAAATTGACCTAACCCAGCGGAATAGGAAGTTCATTCATGTATGCATGCATACATGTAACGTACTTGCATTCTTTTTGGTGTTTTGTTTCTATTCGCAGGAGTTGAAGAAAATGAAAGGCAACAAAGGACAGAAAGATGAACCGAGACTGGGGGCGACCAATCTCCCCTTCCTCATGCAACACGGTTCGGGGATGAACCATCACATCAAGCAATGCCTCAGAGATAAGGTTCAGTATGCCGAGAAGGACATTTCGAGAATGGAGCATGGGTCGAGGCCCACATCAGTGTCAGTTTGGGGGCGAGGCCCACATCAGTGTCAGTTTGGGGGTGAGGCCCACATCAGTATCAGTTTTGGGGCGAGGCCCACATCAGTATCAGTTTTGGGGGTGAGGCCCACATCAGTATCATTTTGGGGGCGAGGCCACATCAGTATCATTTTGGGGGGTGAGGCCCACATCAGTATCAGTTTAGGGTTGAGGCCCACAGTATCAGCAGTTTCGGGAATGAATCTCAGGATCGAGGCCCATATCGTCAGAGTTTTGGAATGAATCTGGGAATGAATCCCAGGGTCGAGGCCCACATCGTCAGAGTTTTGGAATGAATTCAGGAATGAATCCCAGGGTCGAGGCCCATATCGTCAAAGTTTTGGAATGAATCCGGGAATAAATCCCAGGGTTGAGGCCCACAGTATCAGCAGTTTTGGGAATGAATCCTAGGGTCGAGGCCCACTTTATCAGCAGTTTCGGGAATGAATCCCAGGTGAATGAATCCCAAGGTCGAGTCCCACATCGTCAGAGTTTTGGAATGAATCCAGGAATGAATCCCAGGGTCGAGGCCCACATCGTCAGATTTTTGGAATGAATCCCAGGGTCGAGGCCCATAGTATCAGCAGTTTCGGGAATAAATCCCAGGGGAATGAATCCTAGGATCGAGGCCCACTTTATCAGCAGTTTCGGAAATGAATCCTAGGGGAATGAATCCCATGGTCGAGGCCCACATCATCAGAGTTTTGGAATGAATCCGGGAATGAATCCCAGGGTCGAGGCTTACATCGTCAGAGTTTTGGAATGAATCTGGGAAAGAATCCCAGGGTCGAGGCCCACATCGTCAGAATTTTGGAATGAATCCCAGGGTCGAGGCCCACATCGCCAGAGTTTTGGAATGAATCCGAGAATGAATCCCAGGGTCGAGGCCCACATCGTCAGAATTTTGGAATGAATCCCATGGCTGAGGCCCGCATCGTCAGAGTTTTGGAATGAATCCGGGAATGAATCTCGGGGTCAAGGCCACATCATTAGAGTTTTGGAATGAATCCGAGAATGAATCCCAGGGTCGAGGCCCACATCATTAGAGTTTTGGGAATGAATCCCAGGGTTGAGGACCACATCACCAGCAATTTTGGGAGTGAATCACAGGGTCGAGGCCCACGTTATCAATAACGGTTAAGAAATGGACCACCTCTCATCAGCTCAGTTCAGTAGTGATTCCTAGAGATCGTAACATCTTGCAGGGATGAACCTCGGGGTCGAAGCACCTCACCACAATATCAACTCAGTTCGAAGCAACATGCAAGTCAAGTGGCAGTTGGCGAGCCAGGTAAGTAAAAATGCAATGCATAATTTTGATAGGATTGTCACTGTTACACACTGCACAAGTCCCATCAAAGTAGGGGCGACTGTAGGCACTGTATTTTTACATGTAAGTCTCGATGATGAGTCTCGTACGGAGGCACTCCCCTTTAAGTTTTGGAAGTCGCGGGAAACGAACGTCGGAAGGAAAGGTCAGAAATCCATATCTTGTTGGACTAAATTCATTTTCTTAGCTGTCGGTTCGCTCGTTGGACCTCTGTTTTAAAACACACCCTTGACCCAAAACCCCGCAAGCCACACACCAAGCCCACACACCATCAAACCACACACCAAGCCCACCAAAAAGAACCAAACCCACGTCCAAATCCCCTTAGCTCACACCCAAGCCCATTAAAACACATCCAAAATAATAAATCTACACATTAAGCACATGTTGAAATCAAAATAAATCACATTCCCGAATTAAAAGAATCAAATCAAATCATATAAATCACATTCCTAATTAAATTAAATCCACTGCCTAAAATAAATAGAATCAAATCAAATCCCATAGATCATCTTCCTAAACTAAAACAAATCACCTCCATAATTAAATAGATTTTTCCTTATGACACACTAATTAAAAGATATTCCCCCATAATTAAAAAAATCTCATTTCCCTTCTCATACAAGGTAAACCCCAACCCTCTCCTATAAAAAGAAACATAAACCCAACCTTAGGGATCCTGGCTCATTCTCACGAAAACATAAAGAAAATAACCCTAGCATTCCCTTCTCACTCACGCTTCTTTTCCTTAACCTCATAGCATTCACGCCCTTCATCTCTCTACCTAGCATTCACGCCATTCTCTCCATAAACCCTAAAGCCCCACGAACCACACAGCCACTCTCCATAAACCCTAAAGTCACACATCCCTTGCTCCACTCAAACCATGTATATGTGAAAACCACTAGAACCAAGCCCCCCTTTTGACTGAATCAAATCAACAAAAACTCACGCCAAAAGCCACCTTCACACAAACTTCACGCCTCTTTCTCGCCACACAAGATTCACGGCATGCATGAAAAGTAAAACCCTAGGCACATAGCAGCCACACCTCTCTCGGCAGATCACTCCATCACGCATCTAGCCCCCTGACCCACGTACACAGACACGTCATAACAAACCTCACAGCCATAAGCTCTGCAAGCCGCTCAACATCAAAAAACCAAGACACTCAGCCCTTAGCAAAATCAACCCTAAAGCCTGCACATTCAACAACCCTCATACATGGTCCCTCTCCATCATCACTCTCATCTCACTCTCGGCTCCAAGAAACCAACGAGAAACAGCTCAAAAATAATCCCACATCGACCAAATAAAACCAGCGCATAAGCAGCCCTTCAACGCAGATCACACATCACTCAGCAGCCACATGTTCGCCCAATATACACAGCCCTCACTGACTCACAAACCATGCATACATGTCCATCTCAAGTAACGCAAACAACAAAACCCTCGCGCCTCAAACAAATCAACACACAAACAACCTGAAACCAGCCCTCACAGACCCGCAACAAACAACCTGAAACCAGCCCTCACAGTCCCCAAATTAATCCCAAAAGAGCCCCAAAAACTGACCCTAAAAAAGTCCAAAACAGTCCCCGAAACAATCCCAAAACAGCGAAGCAATGAAGGAAAATATTGAACCGGTGAACCGGAAAAGTTGTGGAACATTAACCCTTCTGACGGCTACGTAACGCACTTCCAAGAGGCGACTTAAGAGGTTGGACCTGAGGGCACCCTTTTATTTATTCTTGTTCATTATTTTTTTTATTAGTAATCCTTCGCATGTGTATTGTTGATTTATATGTGTTGTGGCCGTGGGATGAATGAAATGTGTGTTATCTCTTGCGGTATATCGGATGGAAACCCGGACGTAAATTCCGTAGCCGAATCCGAATGGACGGTAGTGCGATCTGAACTCGGGATACAATTCCACGTACCGCTTGAGAAATGCACATATTTCGTTTCATCCACTCTTATGTTTAGTCGTTGTTTATTAGAAATAGTATGTTATTTTTACGCATGATTTATTTATTTCTCTCGCATTAAGAATTTGATTATATCTATTCTATGTTTATGTTTAGATTGTTATTTATTTATATTTCTGCGTTTATGTGTTCATGAGATTGGGTGCTTGCCGTTATGACGACTTACTTTTATGCATGCAAACTTAGATATAGGTTTTATTTTCAAGTACGCAAATTTATATGTGGGTTATTCTTACGTATGTATGTTGCGTAAACTTGGTTAGATTATTACACAAATCCTTTCATTACAAGTGGCATAAGTAAGGGACCATTCCGAACCCAACGATTTGAGGTCTTCCCTTGCGAGGGGTGAGTGTGGTCTTAAATCATTTCCCAGTTCACACTGGGTGGCGACTCTATTATTCTTCAGTTTAGTCCCTTGTTGGCTACTTCGTACTCCCGACCGGGCCGCGAACCTGGAACAGCGTCGCCGATTTCTGTGTCCTACAGTCGGCATCTGAATTATTGGCTCGGCATCGCAACATGGAGTTCTTTGCATGTCACGATGCTGACGTCATCATGACGCAAGCAATGAAGTGTTTCAATGATGAGTGTCGGCAGCATGTGATGGTGACACATGTCCGACACACGTTAGCAGATTTGTTGTGATGTTGACACGTGTCTGGCGCATGTTAGCAAGGGCGCATGATAGCAAACTTCTATGATTGTGACATATGTCCGATGTATTTTAGCAGTACCCGGCACATGTTAGAGGTCGCGACGCAGAAGTACTGCGCGTCGTGACACCCAAAAGACTATTTTGTCCTTTTTTTCCGTTTTTCGCTGTTTTGGCCCTGATTTGATTCCAGTGAGTCCTGAAACTTTATTTATCTACAAAATAACACAAAACACATCAAAATACTCACAAAACTCAAGAAGCTATATGAAATATTAAGTAAAATGGACGGTAAATATTGATATATTTACCGCTTATCAAACACGTCTTAATCCAATATCGTCATTAGTGTGGGGATAAAAATTGTTAAGGACCAAACTAGGAGTCACATGAATAGGTCTACCTAATGAGTTTATAAAGGCCAATATCGTCATTAGTGTGAGGCTAGAGTAAATGTCATGGGATCCATTTCCCGCTATGAAATTTTGATAATCAAAATTCTATTTTTCTGTTAAGAGAGATTACAGAATTACATAAAGTAGTGGGATGGCACTAATAGATTTAAAATTCCATAATCAATTAGTGTTTTTATATTGAAATGAAACATGTACTACTATTGTTTAAATGTTGTCTTGTAGATGGCTACCGTAAATCCATTAGCGCAACTTTTGGATAAAGAGTCTTGAACTACTTAAAATATGAGATTAACATCCGCCTTGACTTGAAATCAAAAGGATTGAGGTATGCTACACTCAATCCAATGTCTGTCGAATTTATTTCTAATTTGCTTAGATTGTAGGTAGATGTACCAAATGCTTGGAGCATTATAAGAGCACTCAAGGATTTTTTCAAAGCAAATCAAGAAATTGAGATATTTCGGAGGTCTAAGGAATTTTTCAATACTACACTCAAGGATAAAGGAGTGGTTAGCATTCATATTTGGAACATGGTTGACCAGATCTGATATATGAAATGACAAGACATTTAGATAGATGATTGATCTTGTCTTATTTACCAGGTACATATGTTGGCTTTGTGATGCATTCGATGCAAGCAACATATAAAGAGCTTCATAATATGTTACGCTAGGCATAACTTGATTTGAAGAAAGGGAATCCCACTTTGTACCTCCATGGTGGAGCAAGCTCTTCAAAGATTTCTAAGAAGTCTAAGAAGATTACAATGGGATATAAGAAGAAAGATTTCAAGAAAGAAACTGCAAGACTACTCGTAGTTCGTATGCATGTTTACACTGTAAGAAGTCTAGACACTGGTAAAAAGATTGTCCACAGCTGAAAGGAAAAGCATGAACCCCATGTACGCTTTGTATTTTTCCTATTATTGATATCTCATTAGCCTTATATGCAAATAGTGGTTGGGTGTTAGAGTTGGCAATGGCGAGACATTGGATGTCAAAGCAATAGGAACAGATGTTCTAGATCTCCCTAATAAATATAAATTGGATTTGCATGACTGTTTTTATATGCCTTCTCTTATCAGATAAATAATATTTTAACTGATATTAGATAAAAAATAATATAAAATAAACATTAAATTTGGTGCTTTATGTTTATATGATAAAGACAATGTTCTTTATCTAACGGTCACTATATTTTGGAAACATATAAATATGCCTTTAATGTAGAGGAAAATACAAGTAATAGATCTGAATTAAATAATATTGAATTAAGGCATATGAAATTGGGCCACATAGGTGTTAGACATCTATGAAATTGGTAAATGATGTTTTGATTGAAAATCTTACCTTAAATCCTTATCCGATTTGTGAGTCATATTTCCTAGGGAAAATGACATAGGACTTAATTCTTGGTGTTGGACACTATGCTGAAATATTGGAACTAATACACAGCAATGTGTGTGGTCCATTAAATTATGTCGCTCATGTTATTTCTATATACTTGTGACTTTCACGGATGATATGAAGTAGTAAAACAAACCAGTGAATTCATTAAGTGTCTTTGATTAGGTCAAGGTGGTGAATTTATGAGCAATGAATTTAGAAGTTATTTAAGGGAGAATTGAATTCTCACTCGATATAGCCCACCAGGAACTCCTTAACACAATGGTGTGTTTGAGAGTAGAGAAATCGTATTTTATTTGATATGGTACGATCTATGTGAGCTATACAGATCTTTCATATTACCTTTAGGGTTATGTTTTACTTACTGCTGCCCACATACTTAATAGAGTTCCATCGAATGTTGTTTCTACGACCCCCTATCAGATATGGTTCGGTAGAAATCCAAGTCTTAGATACTTAAAGATTAGAGGTTGTCCTGCATACGTTAGAGTTGCGCAGCGGGAGAAACTAGCACTCATGAGGTATAAATAAGGTTCATTTGGATATCCTGAAAATTCTTTGGGATATCAATTTTATGTTTTCCTGAGCAAGGACATGTATTTGTTGTTCGCTTTGTAACTTTTCTTTTGAAATAATTTTTGAGAGAAAGTGGAAATTTTTAGAAATTTTGAACTTGATGAGTTTAATCCCAACATGAAGGAACCTAATATAGAACCGAGGATCCACTAGGTGAAAGATCTACAACAAAGGTCTACTTATGTCGATAAAAAATCAAGGCTTGTTGGACAGTTATGACCCATAGCGTCACTATTTGTACAGATCACGGTGTTGTTGTACAAATTAACTATGTGACAAAGGAGATTGCACTCTCATCATTTGTGATTAGATCACCATAGATATATAAATGAAGAGAGGTCCATATGATTAGTTCCTGGATTGAGAATGATATGAGACAGTATCAGTCCACGAAGGATTAATCATTAAATATCCCTAGCCGGAGTATTATCGAGACAGGACATCGATAATGCGGAATAGGCTAGTATTGCACTTGTGCGCGTTGTGAGGGCACAACGGCATAGTTCTCATATATTTAAGTATTGGATACTTATGCAAGTGCGATAGGAGGTTGTGTTTCACCGATGGTACGGGAAACAGCTTCGCTCTGGATAGACCCCTCGGAATCCCATTGGTATTATGACTATGTGTCTATGGGAGTCCGACATCAGGGTAGGTGTATTTGGTCTTAACCTGAGACTTGCACCGCTAATGCTTACGACAATCAATATACTTTAGTTGAGGTCGTCTAGGACTCTAACCGGTTCTGTGTACGCCAACTGCTGGGTATATTGAGAATCGTAGAGTATTGGGTGTGATGTCAAGACGGAAGTATCACTTCAGTCATAGTGGAGATGATGTCACGCAGGATACGGTATTAGTGCTCTTAAGTGTTGCGCAACCATCGGGATATTATGACTAGGTCATGCATATCCGATTATAGAGACTAGTTACCAGACATCCGACATGTGCTTCGGACGGGGCAGACACTTATCCAGCCCCAGCCCTAGCACGTGACTATCCGATACTGGGCCGATATACACAATACTTGGTATACTACGCTTGATACAGATCTTAAATATTCTTAGATGGATATGTCCGGAGAATTGGGTAGACTTGGTGCTTTGCTAGAAGCCAACCTTGTCTTGTAAATCGGTAAAACGTAGTACTTGGTACTCACGTGTTCGGATAGTCCGATGACCGATTTGACTACCAACATATCCGGGGATCTCATGGGTCGCTTCCCAAAGATTCACCGATGACGTATGACTCGCACTTTTATTAATCTGGGATTAATATGATGAGAGAGAAAATTAATCTGGGATTAATTACGGAGATATTTTATCTGGGATAAAATATCATTAAAGAGAGAGAGAATGATTAATTTGGAATTAATCGATTAATTAATATATTTGATATATTAAACGAAATTGGATTTCGACGCGGAATTAAAATTAGATTTTAATTCGGGCGAGCGAATTAATTTAGAATTAATTCGTTAGCGACGTGAATAGTGATTTCGCTAGGCGTAATCATTTAATTACGACGCGACGGAAAATTCGTTAATTTGGAATTAGCGAATCCGAGCCCGAGATTATTTGCGAGCGCATTCGCATTTCGAATTCGAGTGCGGCACGTCAAATCAAGCGTCAAATCGCTAGTCGCATCTAGCGTCACATCAAGCGTCAAATCATGTCACTTTGAGTGATGTGACAATTGATTTGATTATGATTGATGTGATTGATGTGACTTGATTGAGTTGATTGTATGATGTGATGTGTGTGGTTGGCAATTAAACCCAAATGTGTGTGAAATGAATTTCAAATGAAATTCAAATGCATTTGAGCATAAAGTTCCAACCAAAACCGTATACACTACTCACTCTCCATTTTCCCTCCTCTCTCTCCTCTTCTTCTTCCTCTCATCACTCACGCCATTTCTGGTTTTTTGTGAGGCAGTGAACTGCCGAAATAACAAAAGAAATGGAGGGAAGCAAGTGTGTTTTGTGGCAAAACAAGAGTGCTAGCACACTCCGGGATCAATGCGAAGGTGATAGGGAAGTATACCCATGAGCCGGAAGCCAATGTTGAAGAAGCTTGGAGCTTCAAATCTTGAAGACAAGGGGCGCCAAACACTGTTCACAGCAGCCCACTGCCTTGCAAAAGTGGCAGAATTTCGAATTTTTGTTGCCCAAATCGTCGCTCAACCGCTCGATGTAAGTATTCCGCACTTACGTCGTTGTATTCACTTATGATTCATGCTTTAGTTTTGATCTTGGGACCTATAGAAACTCCAACAATGGCATCAAGAGCTTAGGTTAAAAGCATGAAAAAGTTAGGGCTAAAATTTGGGCAAACTTGATTTTGAGCATGATAAATTAAATTGGATGGATTTGTATGCTTAATTGTGTTTGAATTGAAGATTGATTGGGTCAATTTCAAGAAAAATTGATTGGATCATTTTTTCCCCAAATTTCCTACCTTGGCCGAAAATTTGAACATGATTTAATGTCTTGGGATTTTTGATTTTTGACAATTGGATGTGTTGGAAATCATTCGGAATATGATTTGATGTCGATTGCGGAATCAATTGGATTGAATTCGAATCGGACGAAAAATCCCCAAATTGCCAAGTATGTCATAAAGCTTGAAATTGGGTAAAATTGATTTGAGCATGCAATTATGAAATTGGATGATAAAGTATGCTTGAATGTATTTTAATTGATGATTGGTTGGATCAATTTGATTAAATATTGTTTGGAACAAATTTCCCCAATTTTGATGTGTTGGCCGAATAGGAGTATGCCCTAAATCTTGGTATTTTGTTTTGTTGATCATTGGATGACTTGAAACGATTGAGGATGTTGATTTAATGTTATTTGGATTTAATTGGATTGAATTCGGAATTGACATAAAATTAGTCCACATTACCGAGAGTATTAAAGCATGTAATGGGTTTGATTTTAATCTTAATGTGTTGGACATGTGATGATGAAATGAGCATGATTAGTTAGCCTAATTTGTGTTTTAGAAATGTTAATTAGGTGATTAATCATGATATACACTTTAGGTAATTAAATTGCGAAATTGGATTTGTGTAATTTAATTAATTGGGCTAATTTTGGAAATTGAGCTTGAATTGTTGTTATTGGGCTTATTGGGCTTTGTTGTACAAAGTTTGTTTTAGGCAAAATTGGTTGGATCCAATTGGGCCCAAAACCGCATCCATAAAGCCCAAATGCAACATAATGGACCTTTGTAATTTAATTGGGCCTAATGGGCCAAAATTAATTTAAAGGCTTATGGGGTAAATCCCGGATTGGACTTTGGTTGCGGGTTTGACCCGAGTTGACCAAAAGTCCACGCCTTAAGAAATTAATTAAAAGCCCATTGGACTTTAATTAAGTTGACGTTGGACGTTAATCGGGCTTTGAGACCCGTAACAATTAAATTTGGAATTTAATTCGTAAAAGGTTATATTAATAAAGTGTGATATTTAATTTGGAATTAAATAGTGAATTAGAATTAAATACATATTAAATTGGATTTAATTGTGTAGTTTAATTTAATTCGGGAATTCGTACTTTAAGTACTTATTCGCAAAACGAGTTTGACTCGAACAAAATCAAATCGTTGTTTGAACATTGGATGATCACATATTATCAGATTAATTAATTTGATTAGATTGATTGATAACATGCTTTTGAGTGAATACATGGTTGTGATGCATGAATATATGTATGGATGGATATTAGATGGGTGGGGCAATTTTAGAAATTGTTGTAATAAATTTGATTTATTAATTGGACCTGCGTGTCCAGCCTTATCACCTCCTATTCTTTGTATTCTCTTCTCACCTATTCCCCTCAATGTAAATGAGGTTTCTTTAGAAGTGTAGTGTAACGGGTAGAAGAAATATTTGTGCTAGCGGGAGAGAGAAAGTGAGAGATTTGATCTAGGATCAATGTGTAAAATATCCATCCGCATATCATTATTATTTTATCATATGCGCTTTATTATGTGTTTAGAATGCATGTTTAAGGGTGTATGATGATGAGACCTTAACAAAGATAATAAATTGGTTGCCAATTTGCACACGAAAAACCCTCATCAAATATCATGCGTTTTTCCTTCCATTGAGTGATTCTCACTCAAGATCCGAGACGGCATTGGGTTGTTGGCCAAAGTCAAGCCCTTTGTCTGTCGAAGATGTGTTTGAATCACGAAGGCTTTGTTACATGTCAGTGTCTTGTCCAAGTTGTGGTTTGTTGGCCAAAGTCAAGACCACTTCTTGTCCATCGACATTGATTACGAAGCTTTCCATGGTCAATGGGTCGCGCTTGACTGGGATCATTAGGTTTGTTGTGCCAAAGCCAAGGCCTAGTTGATTCAGAGGAAAAAGGTTAGGTAATACATTGGATGTATTGGCATATATAAGATATATGTTTAGGATTTGGAAGTCCACCTACTGGATCTAGGAATTGGATTGGATCCAATTGATCTTAGAGATCTACCTAGTTAATTATCATACAATTTGTTGGCCAAAGTCAAGATTGTGTGATATTTAACGGGATCCTAGCCCACTAGGAAACACGGTTTCCCGAGTACTCGACAGAGGGTTGAGGCTCGCCGAAAAATAGTGGGAGGCAAGAATTGAATTTGCAATACTCGTTCAATTACTCGCCATACGCGCTCATTTAAATTATTTCGTCATTAGATTAAATGTTAGTTGGACTAATATTTAAATTGTTGTTTTATTTAACAGTTGGACTGTATTATAGTTGATTATATATAATTGGATTATATTAATCAATATATTTGAATTAATTAATTTCAGTTTACAGTTGATTTTATAATTGGATTATAGTAATCAATGTAATTGAGGTTAATTAATTTAGATTATATTTGATTATATAGTTGGACTATTATAATCATTATAATAAATAGTACCACAAATCGTTGATTAAATAGTTGGACTATTAGAATCAAGATAGATATGAAAGATTAGTGTTTAAGACATAATCCTGGGTGAAAATGTATTTAAACGACTTTAATTTTCAAATCGGGAATAAATTTTCAGGATGGTCCTGGAAACTAATTAGTTATTTTATTATTTATAAAATAAGCCTAAGATCGGAGTTAAGCAAATAAGTGGAACATGATATTTGGAATATTCATGTAATGATAACTTTAGTGCTTAATCCATAATACTTGTCATATAGACTCCTTAATTTCTTTATCAGAACTAAGGATTAGATTCTTAAAGTATGATATTGAAATTGAAGGATATTCAAAGATTAGATCTTGGAAGTACTTTTAAAATTGCAATAAATAATTCTTGGAGAATTAAAGACTATTCTCAAGGAGATAAAGTCAAAATTTGCAATTAGGCAAGTAGTGCAAGGCACACCTTACTTCAATATTCTGGAAACCCGAGGCTTGGTCAAAGGCAACTGGAATATTGAAAATGACAAAGGCAAAATCATTATAGTCTTCTTGGAAGATAAATGACATATCCCAAAATGTCTGCACAATTGTGGCAAACGGAATCGCGAAGCGTGACTGTCGTTTGGACAAAGCAGACATGAAGGAATTGAAGACGAGCAAGGCTCTGACTTCAAATATGTTTGTCAAAATTATGTTCATTACTAGTATTAAAATTGGATTTTTAGATACTTAATATGGTACATAATAAATATATATATTGATGTTCAGAATCTGCTATGAGCAGGATTAGAGAACTGTTATAATGTAACTAGTTTGACTAGATACATTATCTCTTTATCAGTGTTTAACCCACTGCGGGTGAACCTTTATATTTTAGAACACTAAAGTGTTTTATTATATAAGGATGATATTGAGATAAACACATTAGATGTGAATAACAGAATTTATATTTTGAATATAAATAAATCTCAAATATATATAATGACAAACAAATAGCTCAAAATGATTTGATCAGAAGAAACTAATTATGGCATTGTTGTCTGGGACACAATCGAACAAGACTCGTATATCCACACTTTCGAAGAGTGGGTACTCGGACTGTTTTGATTCCAATCAAATAAAGTCTACGAATCTAGTTTATTGGGCAATGTGCCTAAAACACTATTTACTTGGTAAAAGTGTAAATGCCACCGATCTATTAGCCCTTGTTCATAGTGAAGCAAGTGGGCCCATGTCTAGCTAGGCTAGATGGGATATGAATATTTCGTGACCTATACGGATGTGGCATCGCGTATGGTTTGTGTTTCTTTTGAAGAACACAAATCGGAAACTTTTAGAGTTTCGACACGAAATAGACAAATAGATCGACTATAGTATTATACCGTCACGGTAAGACCGTAATGGAAAATACTTAAGCAATAAGTTTCTTATATACTTGAAAGAGTATAGTATTCTTTCAAATGAGGACTCCTCCCGGAACACGTCAAAGTGACGGTGTGTCCGAACGGATTAACCGAATCATGTTAGACATGATAAGGCTAATCATGAGTCGCTCTGAGCTACCATTTCCTTCAACGGATAAGTTTTAACAGTGCAATAACTTATTTAGAATAAGGTTCCATAATAATCTGTTTGACAGATTACATATTAGATATGAACGGGAAAGAAACCGGGTTTCTCATTCCTGACCATTTGGGATGCTAGGCATATGTTTGGATGATACCAAACTAGAACCCAAATTGGATAAGTGTCAATTGTAGGCTATCCTAGGGATACCATAAGTATTGTATTTATACATCTCACCAGAGAACAATTAGATTGTTGCTCACCATGCAGTTTTCCTGAGAGGAATACAGACATGCAGTGGTAAGTGGGAGGATAGTAAAACTCGATGAAAATCGGAGTAATACTATTCAAGGCACCTATTCCTAATGGAACATAAATAGTTCATCAAGGATGAAACTATTCCATTAATCTTCGAATACACAAGAACCGCGTAGATCGGAGAGAGTCAGAAAACAACCTGGGGTATGGGTTTCTGATCTCACCTCATAAAGATGTTAATCTTTTAAGGTATACCAACTGATTACGTATGAGGTAGTGATACAAGGTATCGACTCCCTATTATGACAAAGTGTCATGAGTCCGAAATGGATTCCATGTATATCAACAAGTTTGGATACTAGTTGATGTACCATAAGACATTGTGCCTATTGGTACTTTATAAGTCTTCAAGGAAGACATACATGGAAGGCAACATACCAACGTACTAAGCTAGGCTTGTAAAGAAAAGGTAGAGTTATCAACATTGTGTTGATTCCGACGAAACCTTTTACTGTTGCCATTGTAAATCCATTTGGATAATGCTTGCTAAAGCTGTGTATTTCATTTATGAAATATGACAGCTTAACGGAAAATCGCTTTCCTGAAAAGGAAACCTTTCGGAGGATGTTTATAACATCCTGTCGGTTTTGTCGTACCATAACAAGCAAACAAGGTTTGCAGGTTATTCGATCCATGTTTGGATTGAAGCAAGCATAGGTTCTAGGAATTATCGTTTTGATGTAATCATAATGGTAGATTTGTTTAATTCAAAACGAAATGATTCTTGTGTATATAAAAGGGTTAGTGGGAGTGCACTGACATGAATGTCATGTAAGATAATGATAATATGTCATTTCTTGGAAATGATATTCCCATAAAATAATCGGTGAAAGCTTGGCTTTCCTGATAACGACTATAAGTCGTCAAAGGTACTATACAGTAAATAACGGTACAGTGAGCTGGAAATCTTCCAAGCAAGATACTGTTGCCGAATAAACAACAAATGCGGATTATTGCTGCAGCTGAGGCAGCAATAGAAGCCATTTGGATCGATAATAAATCTAATTAGATTAGATATAGTCTTTTAGCGGCTGAGCTAGGCGTCAGCACAGGCTAAGGAATTAAGGTCTCATCGACGATCCAGATATATACTTCGATATTCATCTGATTCGTTCGGATCATACATCATGGCGATGTGATGATCGTGTAAATCGCGTCAGACGATAATCATGCAAATCCGCTGACGAAAATCTTTTCTCAGCAATTTGAGCGAACCGTACATAGTTCGGGTGTTAGACACTCGAGTGACTGGCTATGTGCCAAGTGGGAGATTGTTGGACAGTATGACCCATAGCGTCACTATTTGTACAGATCACGGTGTTGTTGTACAAATTAACTATGTGACAAAGGAGATTGCACTCTCATCGTTTGTGATTAGATCACCTAGATATATGAAGAGAGGTCCATATGATTAGTTCCTGGATTGAGAATGATATGAGACAGTATCAGTCCACGAAGGATTAATCATTAAATATCCCTAGCCGGAGTATTATCGAGACAGGACATCGATAATGCGGAATAGGCTAGTATTGCACTTGTGCGCGTTGTGAGGGCACAACGGCATAGTTCTCATATATTTAAGTATTGGATACTTATGCAAGTGCGATAGGAGGTTGTGTTTCACCGATGGTACGGGAAACAGCTTCGCTCTGGATAGACCCCTCGGAATCCCATTGGTATTATGACTATGTGTCTATGGGAGTCCGACATCAGGGTAGGTGTATTTGGTCTTAACCTGAGACTTGCACCGCTAATGCTTACGACAATCAATATACTTTAGT
The DNA here is from genome assembly GCA_019454045.1 of Zanthoxylum bungeanum. Classification (NCBI taxonomy): domain Eukaryota; kingdom Viridiplantae; phylum Streptophyta; class Magnoliopsida; order Sapindales; family Rutaceae; genus Zanthoxylum; species Zanthoxylum bungeanum. The sequence goes on along the minus strand of SKCR01038839.1, from coordinate 60,370 downwards.
TGAGGTCGTCTAGGACTCTAACCGGTTCTGTGTACGCCAACTGCTGGGTATATTGAGAATCGTAGAGTATTGGGTGTGATGTCAAGACGGAAGTATCACTTCAGTCATAGTGGAGATGATGTCACGCAGGATACGGTATTAGTGCTCTTAAGTGTTGCGCAACCATCGGGATATTATGACTAGGTCATGCATATCCGATTATAGAGACTAGTTACCAGACATCCGACATGTGCTTCGGACGGGGCAGACACTTATCCAGCCCCAGCCCTAGCACGTGACTATCCGATACTGGGCCGATATACACAATACTTGGTATACTACGCTTGATACAGATCTTAAATATTCTTAGATGGATATGTCCGGAGAATTGGGTAGACTTGGTGCTTTGCTAGAAGCCAACCTTGTCTTGTAAATCGGTAAAACGTAGTACTTGGTACTCACGTGTTCGGATAGTCCGATGACCGATTTGACTACCAACATATCCGGGGATCTCATGGGTCGCTTCCCAAAGATTCACCGATGACGTATGACTCGCACTTTTATTAATCTGGGATTAATATGATGAGAGAGAAAATTAATCTGGGATTAATTACGGAGATATTTTATCTAGGATAAATATCATTAAAGAGAGAGAGAATGATTAATTTGGAATTAATCGATTAATTAATATATTTGATATATTAAACGAAATTGGATTTCGACGCGGAATTAAAATTAGATTTTAATTCGGGCGAGCGAATTAATTTAGAATTAATTCGTTAGCGACGTGAATAGTGATTTCGCTAGGCGTAATCATTTAATTACGACGCGACGGAAAATTCGTTAATTTGGAATTAGCGAATCCGAGCCCGAGATTATTTGCGAGCGCATTCGCATTTCGAATTCGAGTGCGGCTCGTCAAATCAAGCGTCAAGTCGCTAGTCGCATCTAGCGTCACATCAAGCGTCAAATCATGTCACTTTGAGTGATGTGACAATTGATTGGATGATTGATTGATGTGATTGATGTTGAAATTGATTGAGTTGACTTGATGTGATGAGTGATGTGTGTGGTTGGCAATTAAACCCAAATGTGTGTGAAATGAATTTCAAATGAAATTCAAATGCATTGATGCATAAAGTTCCACCAAAACCGTATACACTACTCCTCTTCCATTTTCCCTCTCTCTCTCCTCTCTTCTTCCTCTCATCACTCACGCCATTTCTGTTTTGTGAGGCAGTGAACTGCCGAAATAACAAAAGAAATGGAGGGAAGCAAGTGTGTTTTGTGGCAAAACAAGAGTGCTAGCACACTCCGGGATCAATGCGAAGGTGATAGGGAAGTATACCCATGAGCCGGGAACCAAATGTTGAAGCTTGGAGCTTCAAATCTTGAAGACAAGGGGCGCCAAACACTGTTCACAGCAGCCCACTGCTTTGCAAAAGTGTGCAGAATTTCAAATTTTTGTTGCCCAAATCGTCGCTCAACCGCTCGATGTAAGTATTCCGCACTTCCGTCGTTGTATTCACTTATGATTCATGCTTGAGTTTTGATCTTGGGACCTATAGAAACTCCAACAGGTCTGCTAAGAGATTATTTTTAAAGACATCTGATGTGGATCTTGATGTTCTCATCTTGGAGGAAAAAAAAAAAATCCGAAGACAATAAACAGATGATATTGGTATCAAGTCGGGAAAATGGCAAAAAAAACATGAAAGTCTGAAATGGATTTTATGCATGACAATCAAATTCTGGGACTTGGTATACTTCCTAAGAAGTTAAACCTATTGGTTGTAGATGGGTTTACAAAAGGAAGCGATGGCCTGATGGAAATGTGGAAGCCTTTGAGGCCCGACTGGTAGCGAAATGTTACACTCAATGTCCTTGGATTAACTATGAGGAAACTTTTTCACCAGAAGCCATACTAAAATCCATTAAGATTCTTTTAAGCCTTTGCTGCATATCATGAGATATGGCAGATGGATGTGAGAATCGCTTTCCTAAATGGATTCCACTAGAGGATATTTATATGGAACAACCAGATGGTTTCGTATCCAGTGAGACTTCAAACTAGGTTTGTAAGCTCCAGAAGTCTATTTATGGACTTAAACAGACATCCCGAAACTTGAATCGTCATTTTGATAAGATAATTGAATTCATCAAGAATGAGGAAGAACCATGTGTTTATAAGAAAATGAGTGGGAGCATGATAATATTCTTTCTTTTGTATATAGATGACGTCCTTATCATTGGAAATGATACAAGATTGATGCAAAGTGTGAAAGCCTACTTTTGCAAGATTCTCCATGAAAGATATGGATGAAACTTCCTAATACTAGGTATAAGGCTCTACTGTGATAGAGTTAGGAAACTTATAGGATTGTTGCAATCGACTTACATAGATAAAATGTTAGAAAGGTCTGCTATGTAGTAAATGTACCTTTCCGATACGGCACACATCTTTCGAAAAAAATGGCAGAGAGAGTTAAAATTTTAACTTGCCATATACTTCTAGGAAGCATTATGTATGTTATGTTATGTATTAGACCTGACATCTATTTCGGTGTCATTGTGACTGGCCGATATCAATCTGATCTAGGTAATGATCATTGGACAACCGTGAAACATATCCTGAAATATATTAAGTGTATTAGGGATAATTTTCTGATATATGGAGAAGATGAGCTACAATTTAAGGGTTATATAGTTACTAACTTCCGAGGAGATCCAGATGATAGATAGTCTACATCCAGATATATATTTACCCTTAATAATAGTGCAATTAGTTGGTGATGTTCATAGTAAGACTCAACAGCTAAATCTACCATTGAGGCATAATTTATAGTGGTTTTAGAAGCTGCTAAAGAAGCTGTATAGATTATAAATGTTATCAAAGAACTTGAAATTGTGCCTAGGATTCGATCATATTGTAATATGATAATAATGGAACCACCACACAGGCTAAGGAGCCAAGGGTGCATTCCATGTCTAAACACATAGATATGAAATATCACGTGATTAGAGATATTATGGAACGAAAAGACATAGTGGTCTTGAAGGTTCATGGACTAGACAACATAACAGATCGATTCCTAAGGCATAACCTCCTAATTTATTGGATAAACATAAGGAGGAGATGAGATTGAGGTACCATCTAGATTGGCACTAAACAAGTGGGAATTTGTTGGAGTTGGTGCTTGGAGCGTCAATCCGGATAATGTATAGTACATTATATCCTCTATACTTTGATGTCATGTATGTCAAAAACCTTTCATGATCTAGCCTCTAGATGTTTTTTGGGTGTGGACCGATGCACTAAGTAATCAAGTGTGAGTCAAGATATGATCTATCAGCCTGTATGTGTACCATAAGGAGTTTAGTTTAGGTATCTATGTGTGTAAGTCACGATTCTTAAGAATTTGGCCAAAGTCGATCACTTAGGGTGGATCACATTAGTTGTAAAGAATCGTGGACATGTCGACATGAGATGTGCGCCTTTGGAAACTTGACGGTGTATTTTATGTTTCCTAAGCATAACTCGATAGCCTATGATGGAAGGATTGTTAAACATATGTGATGACCTCGACTTGTATAGTTCAGAAAGGTCGTTGATGTTCCTCGCGAATTTGGAGGTGGTCGAATTGCATACATATTAGCTAGGTTTATATAACGAACGTGTCTGAACTTAGAGAGTCCCAATATGAAGTGTACTTGTTGAGTACTTGGGTAGCCGATTAATTTTGATAAAAGATAATATTTGATATTATAATTATCAACCAAGATAATCAAGTGTTATTGGATAACATTGATTATTTACTTTCACCTAATTGGATTAATTCAATAATTACACAAGGGCTTAATTGTAAAATCATAATTATCTCTACCATTTGAGGATATTATGGTAATTGTAAGTATGTAATAATATGTGATTTTGGCTTGATTTAATTGGATTAAATCAAAGTGGCAAACATTGAACTAATTCATTTCTTAATCCTTGTTTTGATTTAATTGGATTAAATCAAAGTGGTAGACAATAGAGATTAGTCACACCTAATTATATATATTTGGACAAATTAGATTAAACCTATATAAAAGTTGATTACAACTTTTATTAATTAAAAATTGCCTAAGTTTTGCTATAAATAGCAAGTTTTAGGAAATTTTTAATTAAGCAAAGTAAAAGCTTGAGAAAGCTAAATACAAGTAAGAATTAAAGAAATTAGCCTAAGTTAGAGAAGTGTTTAGAGAAGCTTTGTGAGATCTCTATAACATTTCAATTAGGAGAAATCAAGATTGGATCTTAGGGTAAAGCTTGCTAGCATTGGAATCAAGATTAGATCTTGGAGTCAAGCTTACTAATCCTTGAAATTTATCCAAATATTTCAATAATGAGAAGTAGATTGGATCTTTAAATCAACCTTACTAGGTAAGTTTGATCTTCTCCAAAAGTTATTTTTTTCATTAGTGAGATATATAGCGTTGAATTATGTATTAGATACATAATGTTGAAATTAGGCTAATTAATTGTGTTAGGATGGTTTGGAAGTATAAACACAATATACTTTTAATTGGGTCAAAATTTTTATATTAGACATAGACATAAAATTAGAGTTTGGAACTCTAGATAATAGCCTAGAGCTAAGGCTACCATTCTAGAATCACTTGACCATCTTTGGGTGATCTAGAATTGTTCATGAGTCACTTCATTGTGGGATTCTAATTTGGTTTGTGTTTTGGATTCAAAATTTATGTAAATGCGTATTTAGAATAAAATTATGTTTTTGTAAAAATATTTGATATTTTGAAAAACTTGATTTTTGTTCTATAACATTTGTTGATCTTGGGTGTCTTTGAAAGTGTTTAGGGAATGTTGAAAGTAATTAGGGTAAAAAACCATTTTGCCTTCAGCTCTTTATTTCTAGAGAACTGAAGGTTAAAGAAAAAAACTTAACAAAAAAAAAAATTGGACTGTGCAGTGCGCACGTTCCAGAGAACTGAAGGTTAACAGAAAAAATTGAATTTTATTTTCACTCGTTCTTGAGCTTCTGGACTTCGATTCAATCTCGATTTTTCCCTATACACTCGTAATGGAATATAGTATTTCATTAAAAAATTTAAAATTACACCATGTTTGATATCCATAGGTAAGACCCATATCCACTACGCGGGGCACCGATCCGATCCTAGGGGTTCCTCATTCGCCCCAACACTAAGTTGAAACTGAAATGAAATGAAACTATTTATGTCTCTCATCGCAATGCCAAGTGTGACACGTCGTGACACCCATAGGATCAGACCCGAGGCAGAGCCTCTGCTTGTTATGCGTTGTGATGCTAGATGCCAAGCGTCGCAACGCCCATACGATCAGACTCTAGACAGAGAGCATCTATTTGATACGCATCGCGACACTGGATGTTGAGCGTCACGATGCTAGCCTAATTTAGGGACCTAACACCAACTATTCAATGACATACCCAAGCAATCCCCACACCCTTAGGTTAACATCAACACATAAACACTTTTCTAATTTCAACATGTCTAAAACATCATCCATCACAAGGCATAATTTCCCAACACATCCATACTCAATTTGCCAAAGGCTTTAATTTCACAATCTTTGAGTCATCGACTCAAAACAATTTCAACTCATGTCAATCCATCACCAACTACATAAACCATAGCCATTCATTATCAAAATAACAAAACTCAACCCCTATCCTATGCATAATTCGGCCAATGCCCAACTTTGGGAAAAAATTGGGCATTATATAAAATAATGCTTAATCCATTCTTATACTATTATGAAATGAAAAATTATACATGCTAGCAACATAATCAAATCCAATTAAGCAAATCTCATTCCTAGGGTATGCATGGTGCGAATTTGGGACTTTGATTCCTTGCCCAAAACTGAAAAATAATGAAAGTAAAGGGAGTTAGAAGCTTACTTGCAATTTGAATTTGGAAAAATATCCAATGTGGAAGTTGTAGGTCTCGGTCTTAGATTTCCGAAGATATAATATCCATAAAAATCGGAGATCGCATGAAAACATTATGGCCCAAATACTAAGGGCTGTTTGTTGTAGAACCGAAAGTCAATTTCGTATCAGAACTGTAAAGGACACCTCAAATGTCCGAAATGTAATTACACGAGACACTTGAACATGATTTATATCATGTATTAATCCACCTACAATATAGTAGTCATTGAAATTATCGGGGTGTTATATTTTCTCCCCCCTTAAATATGATTCTTCCTCGAATCCTCTTTAAGATTTGAACTCTGGAATTTGTCTAGGCTTGGAATTCCTTGACACTGAATAACTTACCACAAGTAATAGGATTCACACGCTAACTTCTAAGCCACCAACTTTCAACTGACTACATTCTTAACACCATCTCTGCTTCATCAATTATATCACATTATTTTCTGACGGCATTCCATACACTGTCAGTATATCCAAGGATGATATGATTGTCATGTTGAACCTTATATAGCTGTGGCTTTAGTGTAATTGTCTACATGAACTCTTATTCTGCTGTAACCTATTCTGCATTATCTGGGTTCAATTCGATTCAATAACTAAGATCCGTCAAGTTAATCATTTACCATTTTGCTAGTAAGTATACATTATTCTTCTTCTTATCTTAATATCTACTTCATGCATGACTTCTCTTGTCATGCTTACACATACTATTCCAAGGTTCTTGGGTTCTAATGAAAATCCACATGAACTATTGATTGAGAGCTAATTCATCATCTTTACTTCATGCAATTTCTGCTGAGTACTCTACATTGCCGTCATACTACAACTATTGTGATGCTTCGAAGAAATCCTCTTTCTAGACTTCTAGTGATGCTCAAAATTCTTTTCTTCAATCAGTTTCTTCTAAACTAAGACTTTCAATTTCCCCTAGAAATACTAATGTCCTCTATGGTTAAGCTTTTTCATATCATGCTGCCAGTCAGGGTGTAAATGCATAAAAGATAATCTTACTAGGTATTTCCTTAACGATAAATACTTGACCTTATTCTATCATTCATTCTCATAACTTAAATTATTTATTTCTCTATTTTCCCTTCGCTAAGATCCGACTGCTTATAAGTTCCGTCCTTCAAGTTCTTCTATTTCTGCTTATCTGTGGGGATTAGAACTTCATAGTTCATGGTCAAATCCTTCATGTACTTTTACCTTGCTATCATTGTTTTTCGATACCTTTTTATATCCAGAACATTAACATTGGGTAGACTTCTTGGCGGTCCTTCTTAATTGGCTATAGATTCGGGGATAAGGTATTTATGTTAAGCTTAATTGTATGTACACATGTGCTTAAGTTGTATTTCTTACTGTTCACATTAACACTATCGATTTGTTTCTAGTATTCATATTGTTCCCGTACTTTTAAATTCATTACTAATACAAATATGGTTAACCATCTTTTACAATGACTTGTTTTCTTTGCCTGGTTGCACTCTTGGATATCTCATTTTCAATTATTCCCTTAGTCTTATTCTATCAGGTGTTGTTATATATCCTTGGTCATGTCTAACATTGTTTTTCATGTATTTCTGCCATTGCTTGACTAATACTTCCTCTTTTCATCGTTTCATCTAGGTAACTCTTCTTCTAAATCCTTTTTTTAGAGTTCTTTTCCTTTTTTTTGCTGTTCTATTCTATACCTGAAACTTCTGTGGTCGATATCTCTATTTCCTTACCTGAGGGGTATTATCTTTCAAATGTCTCTTACTCTACTTTATTGGATACTTTAATGCACCATGGATTCACTTATTCTTAGGAATATCATCATAATGAACATCGAGGTCCATTATTACTACTGTTGTCTAATGAAGGTTGGGAGGGTGGGGCCTGATCCTGAAGTCTTTTTCGGTTGTGGTGGTTTCACTAGCTATATGTGTTGTAGTTGTACATGTTGTTTATTTATAATCCTCAGATTCCCTCATTTACATATCTAATATTATGCTCCTATACTAAGGTACTACTGTTATGAACTATTTGAAGTACCTCCTTCAACTTTACTAGTGATTCATTTCCAACTATCGGTCTCACTATCATTTACTGAAAAACTCTTTAAGGTTAATGCACTCTCGAAAATCCTACTATATTTTCTTTATTATTCTTCTTACTAATCTCAGTTTCTTGAACCTTTTAAGTCATTACTTCCCTGGAAGTTCCATTTTTATGACAAGTTATGGTATCGCTACTGAACTTTTGGTTTGGGTGCTGTTTTCTTACTAATTCTTCCTCTCTATTCCTCTGAGAAGTCATATACCTTACTTCAGAGGGTCGTTATCTACGTTGCTTACTTTAGTTCCTTACTCTTTTAAGCCTTTACTTCCTTGTAGACTCTCAGTCCTATGTTAGGTAGATTATTACTTCTAGATTTGGCTAGACTTATTGTGAATTCAAATAATTCTATCTCATACCAAATATTACTACTTATGATTCTTATCTAGGTTCTGTTGAGCTCATTGGTTTGATTGTCTTGATGTCTCATGATTTGTCTTTCCTGTTAAGTATTATCATTTACTTGTTCAAATCTTTACTAGGCTCTAACTTGAGGGGTGACTATATGCATTTCGTAGAGATCTGTGAATATTTATTACTGTTGTTTGTCTAAGTTCAGTGATGGACTGGTTAGGTGTCTATACACTTACTAGGGTCGGGGCTACTGGACAGAAGAGTTATCGTTCATTCTGTTGGGATTTGCATCGACATCTTCATGTCTTAAGGTTCCATAACTTTTATCAACCATTCTGAGATCTCCATTCACGTTACTGTCTCAAGCTACATTATATATCGTTACTATATATACTTAACTTCCTTATTACTTCATGCACCCTTCTATGTTATTTATCTTCATAACTTTTCTCTTGGCTGTAATCTGTGCTACCGAGGCTAGTGGTGGTTCATTCTTGTTGGCTACTTTCTAAATCTATGTTCTTGCTATGGGCTATAGCTATGACATTTACTCATATTGTCTGTACTAATACATTTTGCTAACTCCGAAATATTATCAATATATTCTTATGTCCGCATAGGTTTCTATTACGTTTGGTCTATATCGTATACTTTTACTCGTACTGCAAGCCTCGTGCTGACTTTTCTGGATTCTTGAATTATGCTGAGTTCTCTTCCTTCTAACTTCATACATTTCCTTGGATCTTTTCTGGGTGATCTATCTCTCAGTGGTTTCCATCTCTGTCTTAGGATATACCATCGCCGAGCTTCCTTACAGTTATCTCTTTCTATGCTAGTTAAAGATGGGGTAATAATTTTACATCTCAATGGATGTCAACATTCTCATTCTGATATTCTATGTCCTGGTAGAGTCTATTACTCATGTAAGATGTATGAGATAGACTCTGTCAGGACAGCTTTTTTAATCGATATCAGTAATGAGTGGTAATTATATCACTATTTCCCACTCATTTAACTTAATATTTTGTGTAGTTTCTTGAGTTTTGTGAATATTTTGATGTGTTTTGTGTTATTTTGTTGATAAATAAAGTTTCAGGACACTCTGGAGGTGATTTGGGCCAAAACAGTGAAAATTGGACGAAAAGAACATTTTGGTAATTTTTTGCATCGCGACGCCTAACGTACGTCGAACAGTGCTAACGTGCGCCGGGTCCACAAATCAGAATCTGAGAAAATTTGACTTTGCTAACGTGCGCCGTGCCACGTGTCACCATCACAGCCGATCTGCTAACATGCGCCGTGCCATGTGTCATCATCCTACGGTTGCCGACAGTTGCCATCGCCACGTGTCGCCATGTGTCACTCCAAGTCATTGCCACGTCATTGTCCACATCACCAGGTTGACCGAGTCAAACTGACACGTCATCGCCATGTCATCATCAGCCAATCAGGAAGTGCCATGTGTCACAATGTTATGGCACCGACAGTGAAATTGCCATGTGTCGCCATGTCAGAGCCACGTCAGCATCAATCATTGACTCTCTAATCCTTATCTGACACGTGGCGGATAAGAATCTGAGCCGACCAATCAGAAGCCGCCACGTGTCATAATAATTGAGCCCCAACCACCTTGCCACATGTCACATTATCACCTTATCCATAATCTGCAGCCGATGAACCAGAGTGTGCCACGTCGACAAAATGGGCGTCGCGACGCCGGACCCCTACTGACCCTTATAAATAGAGCGTGAAATTCCAGTTTCAGTTGTACCATTCTCTCTCACTTCTTTGATGTAAAGAGGGAGTTTCTCTCTCTAGTTTCTTTTAGTTTTTTTTTAGTTTTTAGTTTTGTAATTAATTTTAATTACGTTTTGTAATAATAGTAATTTACTTTCTTACTTGTTACAGTTTTTACTATTCACCATGAGGAGGTAACTTCCCCAGCTAGGGTGAAAGGTAATTCTTTTACTGTTACTATTTAGATTAATCTCCCTTAAAAATAATATATTCATTATTTAAAATATTGACTTAAAAAGGATACCGCCAGATTGGTCGGTTGGTAATTCATTTTACTCTGGTTAAAACCTGACTAATCAAGGATACCGCTAGATTGGTCGGTTGGTAATTAAATTTTCTTACCGCCTATATGGCAGGTTTATTTTGGTTCCGCCTTTATGGCTGGTTAGACTTAATTTGACTTAATCACGTTACTGCCTATATGGTTGGTTGGTAAAATAATCACAAGTTAATATATATATTAAGGGAGATATCTAAATAGTAAATAGTAAAAGTTGATCATTTTACCTTAGCATTTTATTTTATTTTACTTTTCAGCTTTTACTTATGTCTTTTACTTTTCAGCACTTTTATTTTATGTCTTTTACTTTTAAGTCTTTACTAGCCCTAGTTATGTGTTAGTTATCTGGGGTTGTGATGAATTCTAATATCACCGGTTTATAAGGGGTTATTTTATAGTTTGGGTAATTTAAAGGTTTACTTATTAAGTCTTAAGCTTAATGCTTCTTGTTGTCTGATCACCAATAAGATTGATGTGGTAAATCTAAAATGAACTAGACATAGGGATTTTAGGTTTCAGCCTTAGACTTAATAGCCCACGATCTTCCTTGAGGATAGATAACCCTTTAATAGATTTCCTTACAGGATAGACATAAACCTGTCGGGCGGGGGTAGCCATAATTGGAACTTAAACTTAATGAATCCAGATAATTTGGTTGACATAGACATATGGTTCAATTGGATTAAACTGGGTATTTACGTCTGACCATCGACAGAGGCTTTTGCATAATTCCGTGTTCCAGGTTAGTAAACTGATTTATTACACAAACATAAAATAATCACTTCATCTCTTAAAAGATATTAGAAAGATTCACAACCCTAGATCTTTGTGTCTTTTGTTATTTTCCTTAGTATTTTCTTTTGTCTTTTTATTTATTTAGCAAATCTACAATCAACCAAATCAATCAAGCAATCATTCACTTCCCTTTAATCAGATATTTGTAAATCAATAGATTCAATAATTAAAACAACAGTAGGAATTAAGTCCTCGTGGGATCGATATTTTTATACTACTTGAACGATACGTGCGCTTGCGTTATACGTGTGTGTTTACGCCGGTCAATCACTGAGAGGTTTGAAATCTGGGTAGCTTATGGCCGTATCTATATCGGGTTTTTTAATTTAAAAACAAAACTAATTAGCTTTCTTTACGACATTCATTTTATTTGCTTATGAGCCTGGGTTTGGGTGTCTAGAATCTCTATATGCTCTTTGGTATCTCGAGTCTATTAGGAGTCTTCGCAACCTAATTCAGATTTCCTTGCTTCTTTTATCTTTCTGACTATCCTTCGTTATTCGGGGAGCTTGCTATCTATATGATATACTCAAAGGCTATTGAATCTACTTGAAGGAATATTCCGAGGAGGGAAGGAATTTTACTTAGGTCTTTTTGACATTTTTATTGTTGCTCAGGTTTACTAGATTCTCTTACTACTATAGGTTCCAGCACTTTCTTTATTATCTCATTCTATATCTCTACCACTTATTTTCTCTAGTTGCTTTAAGCAGCTATACATCATTCCTTACTTTTCTTATAGCTTTCTCTCCTTAACCCATTGGGTGAACATTCTTAGAACTTTACTATTTATTCTTATAACTTGTCTTGAACTTCTGATAATAGGCCAAGATAACTACAGAAAGATTTTCAACTAAGACGAGGATTATAGTCACTTCCATTAGGAGGAATTTTCAAATAGCTCTAGGATATCTTACTAACTTGTCTATAGGGCTTGAGAACGGACTCGAGGATCGGATACTGGAGAGGTAGTGCCTCATATACAAGTACCCTGGGCATACTACGTATACAAGACCCCAGCACTCTACCCACCACAGTCACTGACCCCCTGGACCATGCTCTAATACCATCTTTGTAATATACCCCTTCTCGGAGAAGCTACCGGTAGGGAATAGGCTAACATATCCCCCCTAAGCTTCTGACTTTCTGACTCTGATCAATGCTACCTATCTCATCTCAAATACAAACTCATACATGGGATCATTGCCCAACTCAATAACACCAAATAAATACAATTAAGAACTCATAACTGTACACTAAAAAAAAAATACTTATATGTACAACTCTATTCCTGGACACCTTGACTTATTACACATACAATCTCAATTATACAAATGTCTGATACAAGACTTTACTTTGACTCTGACTGAACCGTATTTCTGACTTGACCTGATGGACTCAAACACCCTTGTGACTGCCATCAGTATCCATCGTCCTCCGGGTAACCTACAAAACAGAAACACTAGGAATGAGGGGTTAGATCGTTTGAACGACCTAGTGAGTGGACAGTTTAAAACGGAACTAAAATACTTGATAAAAAATCCATTGTTCTGAAATCAAAAAAATTTATGGAAAGCTGATTCTTTCTGAAAATTCTCTCATCTGAAACAAATCTCTTTATGTGAAAATCAGTCTCTAAAAAATATGTCACACTACAAGAAAAAAAGGCCTTTACTGACACTAAGGTTAGTGACACTAGGCTAAAAGTGTCAGAAACGACGTGTAAATGGGCATATTTCCGTGTTTTCACTTAAATATCAATAATTACTGACACTATGGTATCAGCGATTTTAGTGTCAGTAATTACTATTACAATAGTATCAGTAAGAAATAAAAAAAAAAAAAAACGCGTAGTCGTCTGGAGTCGAACCAACACCTCGCGGAAGTGACGTTTTTCGCATATATTACTGACACTAGAGTATCAGTAAATTTAGTGTCAGTAATTAATGATACCTTAGTATCAGTAAAAAAATTAAAAAAAAAATTTATTCCTTAAGTCTGCTGGGACTCGAAATTGTAACCATTGATATAAATTTTTTTTTTATTGTAAGGCTTTACCACTGGGCCAAATCGTGACTTTTGTTCCTTAAACCGCGGTTTATAAAAATATATATGTATTTGTCGGGTCAAAACCTGAACCGTAGTTACCAAATCAATCTTAGTAATTTAGGGTTCCTCTCATTCCCACCTTTTTTTTCATCGCGCAGCCTTTGTTTCCCCATTCTTTACTCTCAAATATGAATCTCTCATTTGTATTTCTAAAATCTAAACAAAATCCAGTACATCCTATCAATTATCAACCTTCAATGGCTTCAATTTTTACTCTCGTTAGTCGGTCTCTCCTCAGTCCTCTGTAAGCAGTAAGCAGTTCAAACTTCGATTATCAACCTTCAAAAGCTTCAAGTCCTGTTAAGAGTCCATACATGCAAATGTTTTTTATGCAATTAAAATTTAAAATTTAAAAAAAAATGGGTGGATTGAAAAGCAGGGGATATTATGGTCATTTAGCAACGAATGACCCACTTCAAAACCCTAAATTAAAACCCTAAGCTCAAAAGTCTTCTAACAGTCACAAACTCGCAGTAACACTGCTTCCATTGAAGTCTTCTCCTAAAATCAACCAAAACACAGATAAAAAAATGAGACCCCCGAGAGAGAGGAGGAGGTGGTTTCAGGGGAGGAAGAGACGGCGGCCGTGGTGGACGAGGTGGCGGCCGTTTTGGTGGAGGCGGCCGTTTTGGTGGAGGCGGCCGCGGTGGTGGTGGTTTCCGTGATGAGGGACCTCCTGTCGAAGTTAAAACTCATTTATCGTCCGTCGAAAATCGCAATGGCATCGTCGGGGACACCGAGCTCAACCGGCAACACCGCCCAAAACCCTAAAAAGTCGCTAGGGTTTATAGAAAACGCTAAGAAACACCAAACACAGCTTCATTCAACTCTTCGCCATGACTGGGATATTAATGTTGAGCGTCAGATCCTGGGCCAAAAGTACCGCATCCACGACCTTCAAGAGGACACGTCAGCTCTCAAAGAAGAGAAAGAATCTCTCTCTAATCGCATGAACAACATCAAACGCAGTCTCCTCCACGAAGCCTCTCTTGAACCCACCGGACACTTTGCTTCTCGTCTCCGCCGTCTCTTCGGCGAGGAAAATTGATTCAAAAAGAGCCATTTTTAGGTGAGATTATTTTTCAAGGTTATGTTTTGATTACGAGAGCTAGAGTTGTTATGTGTCGTTAACATTAGAAGAAACGAAGAGTTTTTTTTTTTTTTTTTTGATTGTTTGAGCTGATTGACTTGGTTGATTCAGATATGGACTAAACTGAAACCAAATTTAGCTTAATCCGTTGAGTGCTTTTGAGTATTTCGGGATTCTAATTCTAATTGATAGTTTCATCTTCGAGGATTTGGAAATTATTCGGAGTTCATGGTGTTGGATAATATGACCCATAGCGTCACTATTTGTACAGATCACGGTGTTGCTGTACAAATTAACTATGTGACAAGGAAATTGCACTCTCATCATTTGTGATTAGATCACCATAGATGTATAAATGAAGAGAGGTCCATATGATTAGTTCCTGGATTGAGATGATATGAGACAGTATCAATCCCCGAAGGATTAATCATTAAATATCCCTAGCCGAAGTATTATCGAGACTGGACATCGATAATGCGGAATAGGCTAGTATTGCACTTGTGCGCGTTGTGAGGGCACAACGGCATAGTTCTCATATATATAGTATTGGATACTTATGCAAGTGCAATAGGAGGTCGTGTTTCACCGATGGTACGGGAAACAGCTTCGCTCTGGATAGACCCCTCGGAATCCCATTGGTATTATGACTATGTGTCTATGGGAGGCCGAATCGAGGTAGGTGTGTATAGTCTTAACCTGAGACTTGCATCGCTAATACTTGCGATAATCGGTAAACTTTGGTCTTGGTGGTACAGGGCTTTAACCGGTTCTGTGTACACCGCTTCTGGGTTTATCAGAGAGTCGTAGTGTATTGGGTGTGATGTCGAGACGGAAGTGTCACTTCAGTCATATTGGAGTAGATGTCACGCAGGATATGGTACTAGTGCTCTTGAGTGTTGCGCAACCAATCGGGATATTGTGACCAGGTCATGTATATCCGATTATAGAGACTATGTTACCAGACATCCGACATGTGTTTCGGACGGGGCAGACACTCATCCAGCCCCAGCCCTAGCACGTGATTATCCGATACTGGGCTGATATACACAATACTACGGTATACTACGCTTGATACAGATATATTCCTGTAAGAATATTTCTGGAGAATTGGGTAGGCATGGCGTTTTGCTAGAGGCTAACCTTGTCTTGTAAATCGGTATAAACGTAGTACGAGGTACTTACGTGTTCGGATAGTCCGACGACCGTCTTTACTGCCAACATATCCGGAGATCTCATGGGTCGGTTCCGAAGATTCACCGATGACGTATTACTCGCACTTTGATTAATCTGGGATTAATTAGAAGAGAGAGATAGAATTAATCTGGGATTAATTCGATGAGAGAGAAAATTAATCTGGGATTAATTACGGAGATATTTTATCTCGGATAAAATATCGTTAAAGAGAGAGAACGATTAATTTGGAATTAATCGATAAAATAATATATATTCGATATATTATAAGAAATTGGATTTTGACGCGGAATTAAAATTAGATTTTAATTCGGGCGAACGAATTAATTTAGAATTAATTCGTTAGCGACGTGAATAGTGAATTCGCTAGGCGTAATCACTTAATTACGACGCGACGGAAAATTCGTTAATTTGGAATTAGCGAACCCGAGCCCGAGAGTGATTGCGAGCGCATTCGCATTTCGAATTCGAGCGCGGCACGCGAGTCACATCAAGCGTCAAATCACTAGTCGCGTCAATCGTCAAATCAATTGTCACTTTGAGTGATGTGATATGACATGTTGTCACTTTATTAAAGTGACATGATGTGAATATAGAAAAGTGATTGTTTGAAAGTTGATAGGACTTTTGTATATATATTTTATTCATTTACTTGGTAAATGGGAAAAAGATATATGTATATAAAAATCATTCTCTCTCTTGGACCAAGAGTAGTACACGGTTTTGGTCAAAAATTTGGTCATTTTCACGTGACCCTCTCTCTTGTTTTTTGGCATTCACGTTTTACACAAAATGGAGCCAAAACTCTTCATCTTTCTCTCCTCTTCCACTCTCGGTTCTTACCGATTTCTTCTTCATTTTTTTTGGTTTCACGAAATTTTTGAGAAGCAAATCGAAGAAGACTTAGTGCTAGCACACTCTAGGAGTGATACAAAGGTGATAGGGAAGTGAGTTTGTGAGCATGGAAGCTTGAAGCTTTGAGCTTCAATGGAGGTCATCAATGGCCGAACATGGAGGAAGCCAAACAGTCAAAATCGCACAGCCCACTGCATTGGAAGCCATTGCCGAGCTTGGAGGGAGCTCAAAAAACACCTTGTTCTTCAAACATCAAAACCGAATTCAATGTGAGTTGATTCCGCCACCTCCTTTGATGTGTTCATATGTTGTTTTTATGCATGTTTTGTGATCTTTGGGACATGATTAAATTCCAACACATGGTATGCGTGTTGTGTTCCTGATTATCATGTCTGTTGTTTTAATTTGGGGATAGGGTTTTCTGGGAAAAGAAACTGGCCGCGAATTTGTTTGTTTGTGAGATAAGTAATCGTTTGTTACTGAGCTTTTTCACTTCTTTGGAATTTCATTAGGAGAGAATATGCATATGCAACAATCAGGATTTTCTGGATTTAGAGTTATTTCACACTTGTCTTGATTTTCTCATTAAAATTTTAGTTTGAGGCATTGATACTTCTCCAAACCCTTACTCAACCGTTGTTTGAAGTTTGATTTGTGGATGGCAACCTGGAAATAAAAAGAATTGAGTGAATTTGTTTGCTGATTGGATCACTTCTTGCTATGGTCAATCTTGGATTTGAGTTTCTTATTTGTTTTGTTTGTGATGTGATTTTAGAGTTTCTGTTACTTTTTAGGAGTTATTGTAATTTTAATTTCTGATTTGAGTTTCTTATTTTGGATGTTTGTCTTTGTTGTCCAAAACTCTAGGAACCATGTTAGCTTTGCTTAGATATTTAACATAGGTCTGCAAACACCTAGTTTGTAGGTTTTGTTTGGGTGACCAAAGCTTGTAAATGGGAAGTGTAGGTTCATTTTTTTATGTGAGAGCAAGAATCACATTCGCACGCAACCATGGCTTTACACGGGGGGTTGAATTAATGAACTAAAACTTCCATATGGTGGTATGAATATGATATCTAGCCTGGATTCATCTTTCTGTGCTTCTTACTACCCCCTGACCAAACTTAAGGTTGGCTACTATAATGAGTTGAAAGCCATTGCCTCTACTCGACTCTAGTTGGGCTAGCGCCGCTAGGCCATTAAATCACTCTTCAGAGTGGCGGGTCCCATTAATGAATCTGTGAGTACTTTTGTTGGTTTTCATTAATATAATTTTTTGTAATATCTATTTTGATTGAGTACTCTTGTTGGTTTTTGTGATGATAAGTTGTTGTAATATCTATTTTGATTGAGTTTTTTTTCTACACACGTAGTATTTTTCTGTCAAAATGATGGAAGGGATTGTTGCAACTTCATATTTGTGAGTTTAAAGAAAGAGCGAAGGGAAGAAGGGCGATGGAACAAGGACATGTTTTACAGAGGTGATTATTACTTCTTATTTTTTCACTTTAATTCATGACATATTGGGAAATCTTCTATTCTTGCAGAATACAAATGACAAGGACAACATAGCTATTGTTCGTTGAGTTAATGAAGTAGTATGGTATTTCTCTTTTCTGTAAATTAATACATTCTTGTTTCTACTTTTAGCTTAGAATTTTTTCCCCAGATTTTTTACTTCAGTGAAAGCAATATGAATCATATCTTTTATTTCAGTTTTATGCCCTGATGGGTTTAATTTGGTGGGTTAATTTGTTTTATTTGTGAGTTTTGCTAGTGGGTAAGATTGCTTTGAGACTTGAAAGTTAAAACAATCATGATGTAAAATATTCTATTAACAGTGTCTCGATGTCTCTATGTCAGACATGAACTTGGAGATAGTTTTTTACCTGATGAAGTTTTGCCATGTTCTGATTGATACTTGTTGAAACCTTTGGGGGATATGGCACCTGTCATCTGATGTGCTTTGAGGTGCAGCATGAATGCTATGGAAGCAGTATTTGATATATTGAGATCTAACATGTTTATCTCTCTATTTTTATGGCAATTACCTGGAATGTTACATTCTAGTACATTTTGAGCTTTGAACTTTTAGTTTCCAGGAATTCCATAATGAACAACTATCTTGTCATCTTGATTTGCTTCCTGCATTTGGAAACAGTATTAGATCATGTCATCTGATAAACTTCATCTGGTTCATGAGATCCTTTTATTTCAGTTTTATGTCCGTCTATATATATATGTGTGTGTGTGTGTGTGTGTGTGGGGTGTGTGTGTGTGTGTGTGTGTGTGTTATTGATTTGTTTGTTTTGGTGATTATGTAGCGGTATGAAAGATACAACTTGTTATTATGGATGCCATTTGTTTTTTATATGCATGCTCTTAGGTTGTTGGTATGGTTATTGACAATAAGTGCTTTATGTGACAAAAATTAGATTAGGGTTATATTTTGTATTTTTATTTTGATGTATTTAATGTTTTTATTTATGAAGATATCGATTTTTTTGGAAGTCCATCTAATTCTTAACATTTGGTTTATAATTTCAGATTTTGTGCCAGATATCATATTGTTGGGGGATTGTTGCAGGCTTCTCAACAAGTATCATGAATTTTGGTGGGGGCATGACATTTTGATGGGACTTTAAGAGTAGTTTTTGAAATATATATATGTTAATTTAAAGATTGTCTATGGAGTTTTTGTATTCATCATGTGATACTGTTGAATTGATTAATACGATTAATCTATTATATTGCGAATTTTATATAAATGTAATTTTTTAGTTTTTATTTCATTGAGTTGGTATATATATATATATATATTATTTATGATTAATTTAATTACAAAAAATAAGAAATATAATTGTGAAATAATACGATTTTTAAATTTTAAAATATTTGACGGATATTGATACTATAGTAACAATAATTACTGACACTAAAAATCAAATATATGCGATATACTGATACTGCAGTAACAAAATTTACTGACACTATAGTATCACTAAATACTGATGATATAGTGTCAATAATTTACTGACACTAAAATAGTGTGAGAGATTACTGATACCATAGTGTCAATAATTTTCTGATACTACAGTATTAACGTTTACTGACACTAAGAATCACTGACACTAGAAACTAGTGTCAGTGATTTCTGCTGCGGCAACACTGACACATTTATATAGTGTCAGTAAAACCCTTTACTGACACTAATTTAGTATCAGTAAAAGCCTTTTTTCTTGTAGTGTCACTAAAATCTGTCTCTGAAAATCTGACGCATGAGGGCGTTACATATCGCCATCTCCCCATACACCTAAACTAGTGGTCTTGGGGCGTTACGTCTAACTGTCCCCAACCACTGAACTAGAGCCAAGCGTGCTGATCCACGCTATCATCTTGTAAACCCCCAAAATCGACCTTGAAAAATTTTCTTCTTTCCCTTTTTTCTTTGGCGGAACTGGGAACTCACAAATCAGCCTCTAATCATAAGCCATAAGCTGCGTCACTACAGTTCTTCGCTCACAACGTAAGACACCATTCACCGCATGGTGATTACTCTAGTGCGTTAAGTAAAACTAATAAGCCATGGGTTCAAGTAATGCATTTGACGCAATGTGACTATTGGACTTCCGATATGGCATGCACGAAAGTTTTGAATTTGATTTTGTTTCAACGCCACTTCATCATCAAAATGAGCATCATCTTCAGAACTTGCTGTCGTGCGCCACTCTCACACATAGACAATGAGCAGCTTTTAACGCCACTAATTATACTCAAATCAAGCATCAATCGCGCAATACACAAAAATTGCCAATTGAATTGATTTTCTTGGTATATCGATATTACAATATCAATTTGCAGTTCCGCGCTGAAAGTTATTTCATATTTGAACAAACATAATTTCCATTCGTCGCCGTGAGATCTGTTTCAAGGATCAGGTACACCACTCGATCTTTCGTATTATGACTTACCACAAAAAATCCGTGAGAATGGACTCGTATCAATTCACTTGAGGAAAAAATATTCTTGAGAAAACTTTCCCTTTTCTTTTCTCTTATTTTTCTCTTTTTTCAATCTCATTGAAAAGATGGGAAGTGGCTAGGGTTAGGTTTACAAGTGAGAAATTTTATATTTTTATCTAGGGTTTATGTTAAAAATATGCTTGTACAAAATTAATCCTAACCCTGATATAAATATTAGTATTTTCCCAATGGCCCTTTTGTTACTATAAAATTATTAATTTCAAAAATTAAATATGATATCAAATATCATTTAATTTGAAATTAAAATTTAACATGTAACTTATATCATGATATAAATTACATATTTGATTTAAAATTAAATCAAATTTAATTTAAAAATAAATCCATATTAAATGATTATCTAATAATCATTAATATAAAAACTATATATTAAACATTTTAATATATAATTATTAATCAAATTAATAATTATGTCAATAAATAATTCTCAATTATTTAATATTTTTCAAGTGAGTTCATAATTGGACAATCCAATTATTCCATGGATTCCTATAGTATAACGAGCTAACACGGGGACCAAATGGACCTACTGTTCCGAGCTCCAATAATCTCGAAATATTAAATAAAACTCTTTAATTAAATATTCTGAATTATTAACTTTAGGTTATTCCATTAAAAACCTAAAGCTGCACTCTCGTTACTGCAGTATATTCTATACCAAAATTTGTCGGTGTCCACCGATATAATCACCGCATACAGATTGACCTTCAACGAGTATCTCATAATTAGAGCCGGGTCATAATGTCTGTTATACCCCTTTAATTATTTTGTGCCAAAAGCACCATTGATTCTATAATGAACAATTTATTCATAACTATTATGAATATTAATCTTTCTATTCGTAATAGAAAGACTTGAGCGCTCTAACCGTTCGAGTATTGAATCAATCCTTAAGGAAGATACTCATCTAATTCTCACAAGAAAAAGTGGATTTCATATCTATGTAAAACGTCCACAGCCGCAAACCAAACTATGTCCCCAAAATACGTAATTATTGGTCGAGATTTCTTCACCAACCTCACCTTTGTAAATCAAAGGGCATAGCCTACCATACAAGAGTTCGTAGTACACTCAAGATTCAGATCAACCCATATATGATCATCTATTAGACTGATATGAATTTCTTTTAATTTAATGGATATTAAAATAAATTCATTTATTTCTTAGTCCAGTCATATATGATCGCATCATATAAGGTGCCTTCATTCCCATGTCACCACAGGAACGAACCCGGATCATTGTCGTTTTACAATAGGGAATGGACCGTAGCTGTAGATAAACCACAAACAAAGTGCCCGTCTTTGTTTGCTCTATACGGACTATTTAAGATTACTAATTTCAGACTTAAATCCTCTTGTATAACAATTATATACTAAGTCTGAAAGTACATTTAGTATCTAATGGCATATATGATAATTTATGATGTGTGACTTTAAAATCAATATTTTAATAAATGAACAACTGCATTGTTTAACACTTAAAATAAAATCATATTTACATATTACAATATGTTCTTGGGCAAATATCGCAACAATCTCCCACTTGCATTAGAGAAAATGAGATATATCGCATAATCTTAGACCTTCTAGGTGACCTTTAAATATTTAGTTGTCAAGGTCTTTGTAAACGGATCAGCTAGATTCTCTGCAGAACGTTATCTGCAACATTCCCTTAAATAGATGGTATTTCCTTTCTATATGCTTCCCTCTCTTGTGGCTTCTTGGTTCTTTGGAATAAACCACTGCACGACTATTATCGCAATAAAGTGTGAGTGATCCATCCATATCTGGAACAACTTCTAGATCTTCCAAGAATTTGTGGAGCCATACTGCTTCCTCAGTTGCTTCACAAGCTGCTACATACTCAGTCTTCATGGTAGAGTTCACAATGCTAGATTGTATTATACTCAGCTGTTTTACAAGCTGCTACATACTTAGACTCCATGGTAGAGTTCACAATGCTAGATTGCATTACACTCCTCCATACTATGGTCCATCAACTAGGGTGAATACTGATTCAGATGTTGATTTCTCATTATCTACACCCGTTTGAAAATCAGAATTTTTATGTCCTTTAAGGATTATATCCTCTCCAGAATATACAAGCATATAGTCTCTAGTTCTCTTAAGATACTTGAGATTATGCTTTAAAGTCACCCATTGATCTAATCTCAAGTTAGACTTAAAACTATTGACTACTCCCACTACATAACGGATGTCCAGTCTCGTTCATAGCAAAACATAGCATACATGAAACTTCCAACAGCAGAGGCATATAGGGTATGTCTCATTTCCTCAACTGCTTGAGGTGTCTTAGGAAATTGTTCATTTGACAAGTGAATTCCATATCGAATACAGTGAATTGTCTTTCTTGGAATTCTGCATCCATAACCGCACAAAACTCTTGTCGATATAGGATGCTTGAGACACAACTAACAGTCATTTTGGACTCCTAAGAGGTAAGATCATTTAGCATGTAAGAGTGAATATCAACTTGTACACAATATAGTTGCTCTTAAACTGCAGTAAACTCTTCGAAAGAGACCCCATTATCATGGTCACCTGGCTATAGGGCGACCATATTGAAGTGGGTAATCATCCTAAAGAAGTTCTCTTAGATAGATGTCTCTTCCTTCATCTTCGTGGTTGATGAACACTAAAAAGTGCATATTAATTTTACGAAAAATCAATCATTTAAAGACTTATAGTTTCACTAATCCCCTTAATTTAGCGCTTCTATGAAATATTATTTTAAGTTATGTTTTGTATATTTTTAATGTGTATTTTTAATATTTGGTAGGTAAAATAATGCTCGGAAGCTCGACAGGAAAAACCAAACTTGGAATAGGGTAAAAACAAAATTTCAGCAGGCGCGTCGCGACGCTCAAGGCCTTAGTGTCACGACGCACCCATGAGGACAATAACACCGCAGACGCCACCCAGCGCCTCACGACACCAGCATCGTGACACCCTTATTTTCCAACACGTGTCTCCCAGCTGGTAGAAGCGTCGCGACGCGCACAGCCATAGCATCGCGATGCATGAACCTTTCTCAACCTATAAATTGAAGCCTCCGGTAGAAGAAATTTTCATACTTTCTTTCTAAATTCTCTATAGATTATTATGAAGAGAGTGTCTTGTGTGTTTATTTATTTAAGGTTTCTGTAATGTGTTTTTCTTTCAGTAGTAAAATTACGAGTGTTTTTAATTACAAAATGAGTAGCTAATTTCTTTTTACTAGGATAAAAGGGTGAAGCTTTTATAATGAAAACTTATATCAATCTCACTTATATTATAATAAATAAGTTGAAATCGAATGATTAAAACTTGATTTAAATCTGGATTAGTTATTGACATATCTTGCTACAACCTATATGGTTTGTTTTATATGTTTTGGCATAACTAAGTACCTAACTGAACTTGTTAACGACAGAAATGAACACTACCTATATGGTTGGTTTTATATGTTTTGGCATAATTAATTCATTAGATAAATTAATTGGGTAATAAGGATAATTTATATATTATAATAAAGTGAGATTTCTAGATTTGAATTATTAAAATCGGATCCCCTAACTCCACTATTTTATTTTATTATTGCTTATTGACCTAAAAGTTTCCATCTACTTCAACAAATCAAATCTTTTTTTTCTATTCGCTCTACTTAACATTCTATTTTACTAAATCTATTCCTTGTGGATCGACCACGAACTTACTAGGTTATTTTATTATTTCGACACTCTTATACTTGGGAGTAAAGAACCACTTTTTGAGCGTGTCAAGTTTTTGGCACCGTTGCCGGAGAATTATTATTTAGTAGATAGAATAACTATTGTAATTAATTTTCTTTTCTTTATTTGGAACCTTTTTCTTTTTTTGAGTATTATATTTGCATTTTTAGATTTTTGTATATAGTTTATTATTTTGTTGTAGGAAATACTGGTCTTGATCATCTAGCGGTAGATTAAATAGAGGGTATCCCTCACCTTCATCGTTTGTCAGAATGGCCGAGAATCAAAATGGAAATCCACCTGCCCAAGTTGAAAACCCAGTTGATAAGGAAGAAAATGAGTCTCAGTATAACGATCATCCTATGACACTTAGACAATTTATGAATCCCTCTAGGACATGATCACCATCTTGCATTGTTTTTCCACCAGATGCAACACGTTTCAATTTTAAATCAGGTATCATCCATCTTTTACCCATATTCTACGGTCTAGAATCAGAAAACCTGTATCAGCACTTAAGGGAGTTTGAATAGGTATGTAACACTTGCACATATCGAAATTATAGCATGAATGTAATTCGTTTAAAGTTTTTTCCATTTTCTTTAAAGGATAATGCAAAAATTTGGCTGCAAAACCTTAGGTCGAGATCTATTAGAACATGTGATGATTTACAAGAATAGTTTCTTAAAAATTTCTTTCCCCCTCATAGGATAAATTCCTTTAAGAGGAGAATCACAACCTTCACACAAGAGTGAGGGGAAACACTTTACCAATGTTGGGAGAGGTTTAAAGAGATGTTAAATATTTATCCACATCACTAGTTTGAAACATGGAGGCTGTTTGTCTACTTCTACGAGGGTTTAACACCCCAAGGTCGAAAAGTAGTGGAGATGATGTGTAACAGTGAGTTTAGGGACAAAGATCCTGAAGATGCACTAGATTACCTAAACCACATAGCAGAGAATGCATAACAATAGGACACAATAGGCACATTTGATTCATTTGTAAAACCACAGTCATCTGATAGAGGTATGTTTAACCTTAGGGAAGACCATGACCTTACTTCCAAGTATGCATCTAGCATGGAAGTGTGATCATGTCAAGTTAGTTCAGGAAGTCCTATGTCAAATCTGTAATTCAAATGAACATGTCACACAAGTTTTCCCATCCTTGCCATCTTTGCAAGAATGTCTCCATGACCCAAGTCAGTTCTATAAACACATTCAATAGACCAAATCCAAACCCATACTCACAAACCTACAATTCTGATTGGAGAAATCATCCAAACTTCAATTGGAGGAATGATAACTAAACACAATCATCACAACAACCTTCCCAGATTCACCAGAATTTCTGAAATTCCCAGAAATATGCACCATATATCCCATCACCAAGGAAAACCATTGAGGATACCTTGAATGCATTCATGGAGAGACATGAAGCCATCAATAACCAAAATACACAAACGATGAATGATTTGAGAGAAACTTTTGCTAAAACTACATCTGCATTGACCATTAATGAGAAAGGAAAGTTTCCTGCACAACCATAGTCAAATCCCAAGAGTCATCTAAATCCTCACGAGGGTAGTTCTGGAAATCAATACTTAGATCAGGTCAAATATGTTATTACTCTTCGTAGTGGTAAGGACATCCACAGACCTAATCTTGAACCACGCAAAGCTGAGAATAAAACAGATTCAGATGGTAAGGAAGAGGTTGATGAACCATTACCCGTCATTGATAATAATAGTTTTTCTCATACACCTCCATTTCCTCAAGCATTAAAAACAAAGAAATTGAATCATTCCCCAGAGATTTATGAAATATTCAAACAGGTAAAGGTCAATATTCTTTTGTTATATGTCATCCAACATATACCATCCTATGCCAAATTCTTGAAAAATCTGTGCACCGTTAAAAGAAAACATCAGGTAAGAAAGAAAGCTTTTCTAGTTGAATAGGTAAGTTCCATTCTTTTAACCAATAATGCATTAAAATACCCGGTTGTCCAACTATTTCTTGTATTATTTGAAGTCAAAACACTGAACTTGTTTTACTAGATCTTGGAGCTAGCATAAATTTACTTTCATTTTCGGTTTATGAATAACTTAATATTAGCGAGATAAAACTAACTTCAACTACTCTTTTACTTGTCGATGGATCAGTTAAGGTAACGAAAGAAATTGTGGAAGATGTATTATTACAAGTAGATAAATTCATATATCCTGTGGATTTTATTGTCTTAGAAACACAACCTGTGGCATACAGTTATAAGTCAATCTATGTAATACTTAGTCGCCCATTTTAGCAACAGCTAACGATTTAATTAATTAAAGGAATGGAATCATTAATATTTCTTTTGGCAACATGACATTGGAGCTAAATATTTTTAACATGTTCAAACAACCATATGATGAGGACAATGAAAATGGAAGCATAGAATTAATTGAACTAATTGTGGATGAGCATATTCAGGGGAGTTTATCAGATCCCATGAAAATTTGGATTTCTAAATTTTTTGAATCAAGCACGAAAATGGATTCGGATATTACTAATGATTTTCTACTTGACTCTATACAGGTATTGGAAGACGATGGAAAAATACAAAAATTGGGAACACTGGAAAAAGAAAAACACGAGGAAGCACCCAAATTGAAGTTAAAATCTTTGTCAAAAGGAATGAAATATGCATTTCTAGAAGATAAACAAACTTACCATATGGTAATTTCTTCTCTTCTTACAAGCAATCAAGAAGGTAAGTTGTTAAATATGTTGAAAGAACATAAACTAGCAATTGGATGGGTTTTAAAAGACATAAAAGGCATTAATCTATTAATTTGCACATACTGAATACATTTAGAAGATAATGCTAGGACATATCATCAACCCCAAAGAAGATTAAACCCTCACATGAAATAAGTAGTAAAAACCGAGGTCCTTAAACTTCTTGATGTAGGCATTATCTACCATATCTCTGATAGTAAGCGGGTAAGTCCTACACAGGTTGTACCCAAAAAGTCTGGAATTACTGTTGTAAAAAATGATAAAGGAGAATTAATCCCAACTCGCATCCCATCTAGTTGGCATATGTGTATCGATTATAGAAAACTAAATGATGCAACTAGAAAATATCATTTTCCTTTACCATTTCTTGACCAAATTTTGGAAAGAGTAGCTGGACATCTATACTATTGTTTTCTTGATAGTTACTCGGGTTATTATCAGATTCCCATTGCTCTAGAAGACCAGGAAAATACTACATTCACATGCCCCTTTGGAACATTTGAATTTAGAAAAATACTTTTTGGACTTTGTAATACGCCTACAACATTCCAACGATACATGTTAAGCATATTTAGTGACATGGTTGAACATTGTTTATAGGTCTTTATGGATGATATAACTGTTTTTGGGAATTCATTTCATAAATGTTTGAATAATTTGGAAAACAATTTTAAAAAAATGTGAAGAAAAATGACTTATGTTAAACTGGGAAAAATGTCATTTCATGACTAATTCAGGAATTGATTTGGGTCACGTTGTGTTTTCTAAAGGTATTGAATTTGACAAGGAAAAAATAGATGTAATCTCTAAATTGCCATCACCAAAAACAGTCAGGGAAATCCGTTCTTTCTTAGGACATACAAGATTTTATAGGAGGTTCATTAAAAACTTTAGTACCATATCCAGACCCTTATGAAACCTCCTATTAAAAGATACAACATTTGAATGGACAGAAGAATGTCAAAAATCATTTGAAAAAATTAATCAGTCTTTTGACTTCTACTCTCATTATGCAATCCTCTGATTGGTCCTTGCCTTTTGAGCTAATGTGTGATGCTAGTGATTATATAGTTGGTGCAGTGCTAGGACAGAGAAATGAAGGTAAACCGCATGTAATATATTACGCAAGTAGAACTTTAAACAGTGCATAAATGAATTACACTACCACAGAAAAAGAACTACTTGTTATAATATTTGCATTAGAGAAATTTCGATAATATTTAATTGGTTCTTCAACCATTGTCTGTTCTGATCATCTGCTATTAGATATTTGATGTCTAAACATGATGCAAAGCCAAGATTAACATGGTGGATTTTGTTGATTCAATAATTCAATCTCACAATCAAAGAAAGAAAAAAGTAGAGAACGTGGTTACAGATAATTTATCGAGACTTACAAACGAGTCTTTAATTGATACAACTCTTATCAATGACTCATTTCCCAATGAGTTTTTATTCTCTGTAAACACAATGCCTTGGTATGCTAATATCATCAATTTTCTTGCAACATGAAAGATACCTCCAGACTGGAGCCAGCAAGACATGAGGAAATTTTTGACTGAAGTCAAAAGATTATATTGGGATGATCCTTATCTGTTTAAGTGTTGTCCTAATCAAATTTTCAGACAATGCATACCGGAAAATGGGATAAGTGGTGTTATTTAGTTTTGTCATTCAGAATCATGTGGAGGTCATTTTTCATCTAAGAAAACCGCTACAAAAATCTTGCAGTGTGGATTTTATTGGCCCACCATTTTTAAAGATACACACGCTTTCTGCAAAACTTGCGAAAACTGTCAAAAGTTAGGATCCATTTCAAAAAGAAACATGATGCCTTTAAATCTCATCCTTGTCATCGAAATCTTTGATTGTTGGGGGATAGATTTCATGGGCCCATTTCCACCATCATTTGGAGTTTTATATATTTTAGTTGCAATTGATTACATCTCAAAATGGGTCGAGGCGATTCCTTGTCGGAACAATGATCACACAACTGTGATAAAATTTTAAAAGAAAATATTTTAAGTCGATTTGGAATCCCTCGGGCCATTATAAGTGATGGAGGTAAACACTTTTGTAACAGACCCTTTGAGTCCTTAATGAAAAAGTATGGAGTCACACACAAGGTTTCCACCTCATATCACCCTCAAACGAATGGTCAAGTTGAACTAGCGAATAGGGAAATTAAACAAATTTTAGAAAAAACGGTTAACCTAAATCGCAAAGATTGGTCTCTTCAACTAACTGATGCACTTTGGGCATACCGAACAACTTTCAAAATGTCTTTGGTAATGTCATCCTATCGTCTAGTTTATGGAAGACCTTGTCATTTACCTGTAGAACTTGAGCATAAAGCATATTGGGCTATTAAACAATTCAATTCAAACCTTGAAAATGCCAGTCACGAAATAAATTGTAATTAAATGAACTTAAAGATTTAAGGAACGATTCATATAAGAATACAAAAATTCTTAAAGTTAAAACTAAGGCATTTCATGATAGTTGAATTTCACGAAAAACATTTGAAGTTGGTCAAAAGGTTTTGCTTTATAATTATTGTCTTCATTTATTTCTTGGAAAATTGAAATCCAAATGAAGTGGCCCATTCATTGTGAAACACGTTTATTCATATGGGACTACTGATATTGAGAATCTTAGAGATGGTGATGAATTTAAAGTGAATAGACAACTTCTGAAACCATTTTTGGAGTGTTCAAAGTTTCAAGAGTCTTTTCTCCTTTCAAACCCAGTATACCGTGATTAATGTAGTTTATTTTATTTTTTGTTTAATATTTTTCTAATTTCTATTTTTCTTAATTTTGCAGCATTTTTTTCTTTTCTTTTTATTTTAACACCATAGTTAAGCAGCGGATAATGGTACTCTGTGACTGAAAGTTGGTTATTTTAGTCTCCTAAAATTACTGATACCCTGCAATTAAATAATGGAAGAAACTCTCGCAAAACTCCGCAAATATTTTCCTTCTCTCCCCCAAAATGCTCTGACAAAAATTTACAAAGCACGCACAAAAAAAAAAATGAGGCTTCTTATGATTCATGATATTCCTAGTGATATTCGTTGCGTAATTGAACTAAAAGTTCGCTTGGCAGGTGAGTCATATGACTCTTTCATTTCTTACTTGTCTGGTTTAGGGAAAAGTACATATGCTAAAAAATGAAGAGCTAAACAATTAGGTGTTTGCTATAAATGTGCACGCTGCATGATAAGTGCATGAAAATGCACTTTGAAACGGCACTTATTCGGGTTTATTGTCAAGTATTTAATTTTATATTTTACATTTTATTATATAATTATCATCATTATATTAATTTAGAAAGTGTTCAGTATTAATTTTTATATAATATATTTTTAATATAATTTTTATCTTAATATTAATTTAAGAAATATTTAGTCATTTAAATTTATTTTACCGATTTCTTGTTTATTTTGTAGGATACAACAAAAGACCTAGCCACCATTGTTGACCAAGGGTTGAAAATTTAAGGAGAGTGAAAACGTGAGTGGGCTTGGCATGCAACAAAGGCCTGCAACGTGAAAGATAAAAGGGCTTGCAATGCTATGTAACAAAGGCCATTCATCATGAATATTAGGGTTTGTTTTTAACGTGACAGGAGAGTCGGCTGTGCATAAATTAATAAAAAGGAGGCTGCCACATGAATTAAATAAAAAGAAAAGAAAAAAGGCTGCTAGAGCGTGAAGGATTTATTATAAAAGGGAGGCACATTCAGCGCATATGGGAGGAAGCAAAGATAGAGCTTCAACGTGAAAAAGAAGGTCGGCGCACTAAAAATAAATAACGAGAGGGAGAAGCCGTGAGTGTGGCTGCGCAGTCCAGGAAGCAGAAGACAGTTTTACCGAGAGCAGTTCGTGATCCAGAAGCAACCAGGAAGCAGAAGACAGTTTTACCGAGAGCAGTTCGTGATCCAGAAACAACCAGAAAGTGAATTACACGATGTTTCTCCGACCCATCTCTGTTATTTCTTCCTTCGGCATGCGGAACTAATCTCCTAAAGCAAAAATAAGGGCGAACTCTGGTACCTGATTCCTTATTTTTGTTATTTGATTCTTGGATGGTTTTATTTGTTTAATACAATTGTTATCTTATTCTTCTCTTTATTCTTTTGATTATTTTAATCCGGTAACTATATTTTATTAATTTACATATAGATTCAGTCACGCTTTTTCTATGTGTTGTTGATGAAATTGGTTGTGATAGGTTAAGGTTGTTTTGCGAATTCATCTTTTGCTGCAATATTGCCCGAGGGTATATTGTCATCGTTGGATAGGTTGTAACGATAACCTTGTGAGTTGTGAACGTAGAGAAGATAAAATAACAATTACCTTAGAACTTTAATTTGTCTAGAATTGAATATCTTCCAATTGTGGGTTTGGGACTTGAAATCCTCAATTGCGTAATAAAAAAAATCAATAACGGAATATAAGTAATTGGTACAAGAGGGGATCCTGACGCTTTGCTATTTCTCTCCATTGATAAAATCTTTTAAGTTTTCGTAATCTTTAGTTTACATTGCAATTTAATCTTTTCTTTAATCTAGCTATTGCTAAACGTTCTTGATTGAGTGAATTAGTTTCATTGTAACCATCTCTCTGAGGAATCGACACCCCAGCTATACTGCGATAACCGCGAGTCATATTTGGGCGTAATCAAAATTTGGCGCCGTTGTCGGGGAGACAGTTTACAAGCAAAAGGACCAGGTTTGCTTAGTTAACAACGAAGCGGTAACTTCGTTACATTTATTTTATTTTATTTTATTTTATTATTCAGTTACTTTAATTTTCTTAGTTTTTATTCTTGAATTTATTTTCCGCTTATTTTATTTCTAATTTTAGTAAATTTTAATTTTTAGTTATTCTTTTATTTATGTTTCTAGTATCACTATTGATTAATTGCATGCCTAGATGTAGAGATAGATTTGGTAGATTCGTGAGAACCGAGGAAGAGAATCCTGATTCAGAGAGTTTGTTTGACAATCTTTTTGCTACACCCTCCATATTTAGAGCACATACCATGAGTGATTACGAGAGACCACCTAGGAGGACTCTTGAAGAGTACCTCCACCCAACTCGCACAGCTACACCTTCGTGCATCATGTTTCCTCCTAATGCACCACCCGTAGATTTTAAACCTGGGATGATACAGTATCTCCCAACCTTCCATGGTTTGGAGAATGAGAACCCCTATGTGCACATTAGAGAATTTGAAGAGGTAGTAGCGATTTTCCATGACCGGTTTGGAACCACTGACACAATCAGACTTAAGTTTTTCCCCTTTACCTTAAGGATAAAGCGAAAAGTTGGTTGTACTCTTTAAGACCTAGGTCAATAGGATCGTGGGGCGAGATGACCCAGGCATTCTTCGACAAATACTTCCCACACCATAAGACGGATGCCCTGAAAAAACAAATCTCCATCTTCTCCCAGAGAGACAGTGAGACCCTTTATCAAACGTGGGAGAGTATAAGAAGTTGTTAGCTAGTTGCCCTCACCATGGATTTGAGAGTTGGCGTTTAGTCAGTTATTTTTATGATGGATTGACCCCTAGGGAACGCCAATTTGTTGAGACGATGTGCAATGGTGAGTTTATCCGAAAGGACCCTGATGAGGCTCTCGAGTACTTAGATGACCTAGCTAAGAAGTCGCATACCTGGACTGGACCCAATTCCATGGATAGCACTGATAGGACATACCCTACCCGTCATAGTAGGAGCATACACCAATTGAGAGAAGAGGATAGCCTTAAGGCAAAAGTGGAACTATTAGCTAGACAGATGGGAGCCTTGCTAGCCAAAGATAGCACGTCTATGCACACTGTAGCTCACCTAGAACCTCATGAGGTATGTGTTGTGTGTGGCAGGACCGACCATTTGACACAAGAGTGCCCTACAACTAGAGAAACATATGAGGACCAATGCAATGCATTAGGGATGTATAGGAAGCCTTACACACCGTACTCAGACACTTATAACCCTGGTTGGAGAAATCATCCCAACTTTAGTTGGAACAAGAGTCTCATCAGCCGAGTCAGACATCCCAACCTAGAGGTTATAGTACTCCCCAATACACTACATATGTCGTCTCTAGAAACTCCTTAGAGGATTCTATGCAAGCATTCGTGGAAGCTCAGAAAGTGACCATGGAGGCCCAGAAAGCCTTTGTGGAGACTCAAAGTAAGACCAATCAGAGGTTTGAGTCATTAATAGCTCAGATAGCGGAAGACAATAAGGAGATAAAAATTCAAATCTCTAAGTTAACCAACGTCCTGAGTGTGAACGAACAAGGAAAATTCCCTTCCCAAGCTCAACCTAATCCTCAGGGGCAACACATGGCACCGGCTAATCATGGAGGAGCAAATGTAAAAGGTGTCAATGCCATAACTACTAGGAGTGGTAAAGAGGTAGGAGTACAAGACACCTCTAACACTGCAGGTGCAACCAAGGATAATAGTGTAGATACTCATCAGGAAGACCCAGAGCCACATTTCCCAGTTAGAGTACCCTTTCCTCAAGCCCTTAAGCCAACGACCAGAGCTGCAGACCCAAACAGTGAGATCTTAGAACACCTTAGGCAAGTAAAGATCAACCTGCCCTTATTACATGTAATCAAACAGGTTCCCACATACGCTAAGGTTTTAAAGGATCTGTGCACCATGAAGAGCAAGCATCATGTGAAGAAAACTGCATTCCTGACAGAACAAGCCAGTGCAGTGATTGAACAAAAGACCCCACCAAAATATAAAGACACGGGGTGTCCCACTATCACTTGCCACATTGGTACATGTGAGTTTCGTCAGACATTACTAGACTTAGGCGTGAGTGTGAATCTCATGCCGTATTCCATATATACGCAGTTGGGTCTTGGAGAAATCAAGCCTACATCAGTAGTCTTGCAGTTAGTGGATCAGTCTGTCAGAACTCCGCGGGGGGTAGTCGAGGACGTCTTACTCCAAATCGACAAATTTTATTATCCCGTTGACTTTTTGATCTTAGACACCCAGTCTGTAGTTAAAACCGAATCCAAAATCCCTCTTATCCTGAGTAGACCTTTCCTCACTACAGCAAATGCTCTTATCAATTGTAGAAATGGTCTCATGAAATTATCATTCGGGAACATGACGCTAGAAGTGAATATTTTTCACATTGGGAAACAGCCACATGATGACGATGAATGTCATCAGACATTTCTGATAGACACAATTGTGCCAGAACTGGCCCCCATTCCACATGATTCTGAACCTCCTGATCATCTTCTTCCAAATTCGAACCTCTTAGACACTCTTGAATCAACCAACCCTCCGGACATCGCTACAGGCTACTCTGTTTGGCAAAAACATGGACAAAAAATATGGCAGCCACAGTTTGAGCCTTTGCCAGAGGAAAGGGAGAAACTAAAACCTTCTTCGGTCGAAACACCCAAAGTTGAACTAAAGCCATTACCAGAAGGGCTTCAACATACGTTCCTTGGATCAGGAGATACATTTCCTGTTATCATTTCTTCAGAGCTTAGTGCGTCACAAAGTAAGAGATTACTTGAGATGTTGAGTGAGCACAAATCTGCACTTGGCTGGACCATAAGAGACATTAAAGGTATTAGCCTCTTGATTTGTTCCCATAGAATTCACCTAGAAGATGGAGTTATCCCTCGTAGAGACCCTCAACGTAGGCTTAACCCCACTATGAAAGAAGTGGTGAGAAATGAAGTGATGTCACTATAAAATGACATTTTTCCCAGTTTAGAACGATTCTTTTTTCCTGACATCGACTTAACACTGCTTTCAAATTGAGCAAACATGTATCAAATGAGTCGCCAAACACTGTTAAATCATCCATAAATACCTCCATACACTTTTCAATCATATAATACCCGCGTCTAGTAACTTTATCACTTCATTTCTCACCACTTCTTTCATAGTGGGGTTAAGTCTACGTTGAGGGTCTCTACGAGGGATAGCTCCATCTTCTAGGTGAATTCTATGGGAAAAAATCAAGGGGCTAATACCTTTAATGTCTCCTATGGTCCAGCCAAGTGCGGATTTGTGCTCACTCAACATCTCAAGTAATCTATTACTTTGTGACGCACTAAGCTCTGAAGAAATGATAGCAGGAAATGTATCTCCTGATCCAAGGAACGCATGTTGAAGCCCTTCTGGTAATGGCTTTAGTTCAACTTTTGGTGTTTCGACCGAAGAAGGTTTTGGTTTCTCCCTTTCCTCTGGCAAAGGCTCAAACTGTGGCTGCCATATTTTTTGTCCATGTTTTTGCCAAACAGAGTAGCCTATAGCAATGTCCGGAGGGTTGGTTGATTCAAGAGTGTCTAAGAGGTTCGAATTTGGAAGAAGATGATCAGGAGGTTCAGAATCATGTGGAATGGGGGCCAGTTCTGGCACAATTGTGTCTATCAGAAATATCTGATGACATTCATCGTCATCTTGTGGCTGTTTCCCGATGTGAAAAATGTTCACTTCCAGCGTCATGTTCCCGAATGACAATTTCATGAGACCATTTCTACAGTTGATAAGAGCATTTGTTGTAGCGAGGAAAAGTCTACTCAAGATAAGAGGGATTTTAGATTCGGTTTTAACTACAGACTGGGTGTCTAAGATAAAAAAGTCAACGGGATAATAAAATTTGTCGATTTGGAGTAAGACGTCCTCGACTACCCCACGCGGAGTTCTGACAGACTGATCCACTAACTGCAAGACTACTGATGTAGGCTTGATTTCTCCAAGACCCAACTGCGTATATATGGAATACGGCATGAGATTCACACTCACGCCTAAGTCTAGTAATGTCTGACGAAACTCACATGTACCAATGTGGCAAGTGATAGTGGGACACCCCGTGTCTTTATATTTTGGTGGGGTCTTTTGTTCAATCACTGCACTGGCTTGTTCTGTCAGGAATGCAGTTTTCTTCACATGATACTTGCTCTTCATGGTGCACAGATCCTTTAAAACCTTAGCGTATGTGGGAACCTGTTTGATTACATGTAATAAGGGCAGGTTGACCTTTACTTGCCTAAGGTGTTCTAAGATCTCACTGTTTGGGTCTGCAGCTCTGGTCGTTGGCTTAAGGGCTTGAGGAAAGGGTACTCTAACTGAGAAATGTGGCTCTGGGTCTTCCTGATGAGTATCTACACTATTATCCTTGGTTGCACCTGCAGTGTTAGAGGTGTCTTGTACTCCTACCTCTTTACCACTCCTAGTAGTTATGGCATTGACACCTTTTACATTTGCTCCTCCATGATTAGCCGGTGCCATGTGTTGCCCCTGAGGATTAGGTTGAGCTTGGGAAGGGAATTTTCCTTGTTCGTTCACACTCAGGACGTTGGTTAACTTAGAGATTTGGATTTTTATCTCCTTATAGTCTTCCGCTATCTGAGCTATCAATGACTCATTTGATACATGTTTGCTAAATTTGGAAGCAGTGTTAAATCGCACGTACAACACTCGTTGTCATTCTTTAGGAATGGTATCTGATAATCACGAAGATAAAATTTGATTCATTATAGATTGCTTGAGTAATGAATCTTTAGATGTTATATCAATTACTCTTGAGATGCATCATAGTGGACATGTTCATCGTGAGATTCGCAAGTTACATACACAATTTCAAAAAGAAAGACAACAATAGTCTCCAGAATCTGACTTTAAAAGACCTTGTTTGCCAATTTTTAAGAAAATTGGATGGGAAGCCTATCCCCGATCCATAGAGGGCATTCAAGCCGTTACTGGACGTAAAACCAGAGGAAAATGTGAGCCCCAATCACAATTACCAGTACATATTGTTTTAATTTATTACTGTTTTGATTTACTTTACTTTTTGTCGACAGTATCTAAACTTTTTGACTATCATGATTTATTTTCATGTTCATCTAATAATTAATATTTTGCAGGTACTAGTGCTTTTATTACTCACCCTTTTCAGGATCTATAAATTCAGCTCATCACGTCTCTCTCTTTAACACATCTATCTAAAAGAGATAGTTCAAATGGAGACAACTTCAAGACGATGGGTCACTAATATCTGTGTGTTTTGTGGAACTAGCTCTGGAACTAAACCAAAATTTACTGAGGCTGCAAAAGAATTGGGTAGAGTTATGGCTGCAAGAAATATGTACTTAGTATATGATGAGGGCAATTTTGGATCGATAGGGTGTGTTTCAAAGGCTGTACAAGAATGTGAGAGTCAAGTTTTGGGGATTATTCCAAAACCCTTAACAGAGGACAACATCATCGAAAAATCAAATGGAGAAGAATGTATTGTCCCAGGTATGTGTGAAAGACTCACTGAAATGATCAATCATGCTGAAGATTTTATTGCTTTACCAGGTGGGCTAGGAACGTTGGAAGAAATATTCACAGTTGCGTCATGGGCAAACTTGAATATTCACCAAAAACCCATTGGGCTGTTTAATGTTAATGGATTTTTCGATTTTCTTTTGTATTTCTAGAAGATGCCAAAAGAAATGGGTTCATTTCAAAACCAGTAAGAGATATCTTCCTACTGTCAAAAAAATTGATGATTTAATTGACCAACTCTTAGCTTATGAACCAAAAAGCGACCATATTCTTTCCAAATTGAATTGGTCTGGTAACGATCATGGCAAAAAGCGCAGAGTAAACTTAGATATTAATCTGCAATCTTTAATCGTAGATGCAATTCTCAATTTCACACTAACCATGTGATATCTTCTAAACTCTACTTCTCGTTCCTTTAAACACTTGGGGATAATGTCTCATTTTGGTTGGGGGGAGGGGATAGGTTGTTGGACAATTATGACCCATAGCGTCACTATTTGTACAGATCACGGTGTTGTTGTACAAATTAACTATGTGACAAAGGAGATTGCACTCTTATCATTTGTGATTAGATCACCTAGATGTATAAATGATAGGAGGTCCATATGATTTGTTCCTGGACTGAGAATGATTTGAGACAGTATCAGTCCACGAAGGATAAATCATTAAATATCACTAGTCAGAGTATTATCGAGATTGGACATCGATAAATACGTAAAAGACTAGTATTACACTTGTGCGTGTTGTGAGGGCACAACGGCATAGTCCTCAAATATTTGGGTATATGATACTCATGCAAGTGTAATAGGAGGTTGTGTTTTACCGATGGTACGGGAAACAGCTTCGCTCAGGATTAGACCCCCTCGGAATTCCATTGGTAGTATGACTATGTGTCCATGGAAGTCCAAAATCAGGGTAGGTGTATTTGGTCTTAACCTGAGACTTGCACCGCTAATACTTGCGACAATCAATATACTTCGGTTGAGGTCGTCCAGGGCTTTAACCGGTTCTGTGTACGCCAATGCTGGGTATATTGAGAATCGTAGTGTGTTGGGTGTGATGTCAAATGGAAGTGTCACTCAAGTCATATGGAGATGATGGTCACATAGGATACGGTACTGGTTCTCTTAAGTACTGCAGTCATCGGGATAATATGACTAGGTTATAGTTATCCGATATAGAGACTAGTTACCAGACATCCGACATGTGCTTCGTACGGGGCAGACACAATTCCAGCCCCAGGCCTAGCACGTGATCATCCGATACTGGATCGAAATACGCAATACCACGTATACTACGCCTGATATAGATCTTTTATTCCTGTAAGCATGTTTCTGGAGAATTGGGTAGGCATGGCGCTTTGCTAGAAGCCAACCTTGTCTTGTGAATCGGTGTAAA
This sequence comes from Zanthoxylum bungeanum, assembly GCA_019454045.1. NCBI lineage: Eukaryota > Viridiplantae > Streptophyta > Magnoliopsida > Sapindales > Rutaceae > Zanthoxylum > Zanthoxylum bungeanum. Next base: position 21,539 of record SKCR01038839.1, on the reverse strand, counting down.
CGTAGTACGAGGTACTTACGTGTTCGGATAGTCCGACGACCTGATTTACTACCAACATATCCGGAGATCTCATGGGTCGCTCCCCGAAGATTCACCGATGACGTATGACTCGCACTTTAATTAATCTGGGATTAATTTAATGAAAGAGAAAATTAATCTGGGATTAATTGCGGAGATATTTTATCTGGGATAAAATATCAATTAAAGAGAGAGAACGATTAATTTGGAATTAATCGATAAAATAATATATTTGAAATATTATACGAAATTGGATTTCGACGCTGAATTAAAATTAGATTTTAATTCGGGCGAACGAATTAATTTAGAATTAATTTGTTAGCAATCTGAATAGTGATTTCATTAGGCGTAATCATTTAATTACGACGCAACGAAAAATTCGTTAATTTGGAATTAGCGAACCCGAGCCCGGGATTATTTGCGAACGCATTCGCATTTCGAATTCGAATGCGGCACGCAAGTCAAATCAAGCGTCAAATCGCAAGTCACATCAAGCGTCAAATCACATGTCACTTTGAGTGATGTGACATTTGAGAGATTGATGTGAGTTGATGTGAGGTGATTGAAAGAAAGCATTTAATGCTTTGCTTTTTGAAATTGAAAAAGTAAATGGTTTATTAATTTTGGAAAATATATAAACCTTTTGCAATTTTTCTCTTTCCACATTCTCTCTCTTTTACGGTATTAGGGCTTTTTGGAGCCAAAATCTTCTCTTCTTCTCTCTCGGTCTTGGACCGTTTCTTCCTTTGTTTTTCTGGTTTTGACCGAAAAAATGGAGAAGCAAATGATATTGTTGCAAGATCTATGTGCTAGCACACTCTATGAGGCATCCTAAGGTGATAGGGAAGTGAGTTCGTGAGCATGGAAGATTATCAACAAAGCTTGGAGCTTTAATGGAGTCTGTGGCCGATTCTTCATGGAGGAGATCCACCCACTGCCGTGAGAGCCACTACTCAGTCCACCACCGAGAAGCCCACTACCGAGCAAGGAGGAGCAGTTCGGTTTTTTTCTTCGGAGCATCCAACAGATCAATGTGAGTTTTTTCCGCACCTCCTTTGATGTGTATTCATATTGTTTCATGCTTAATCTATGATCTTGGGACCCTTAGAGGACTCCAACAATGGTATCAGAGCTATTGATTGCATGAAATTGATTTTAGGGCTAAAATTGGGCAAAACAAATTTGGGAATTATTTGATGAAATTGGATTGATGAATATGCTTAATTGATGTTTAATTGATGATTGATTAGATCAATTTGAAGAAATTTGGTTTGGAACAAATTTCCCCAATTTGGCTTGTGTTGGCCGAAAATTAGAACCCTAAAATTGTCTTGGATTTTGATTTTTTGATTCATTGGATGAGCTAGAAATCATTAGGGGATATTTTTTTAATGTTTAATTTGGTTCAATTGGATTGAATTTGATTTAGGCATTATTTTCCTCCTTGGCCGAGAACTATAGGCATGAAAATTGGGTTTGATTTTGATCAAATTATGTTGGACATGATTCATTGATGATAAGCATGATTAATTGGACAAATTTGGTGTTTTGGAATATTGATTTGGGTAATTAATAATGCTATACACTTAGTTTAATTGAATTGTAAAAATTGGATTTTGTAATTTAATTAAATTGGGCCTTAAATTGGATTTGGCTTTTAAAGTTGTTATTGGGCTTGTTGGGCTTTGTTGTAACAAAGTTGGGTTTAGACAAAATTGGTTGGATCCAATTAGGCCCAAAACCGCATCCAAAAGGCCCAAATGCGACTAATGAACCTTTAAAGTTTAATTGGGCCTAATGGGCCTAAATTAATTTCTGGGCTTATGGGGTAACTCCCTGATTGGATTTTGGTTATTCGGTTTGACCCGAGTTGACCAAAAGTCCATACCTTGAAGAAATTAATTAAAAGCCCATTGGACTTTAATTAAATTAATATTGGATATTAATTAGGCTTTGAGACCCGTAACGATTAAATTCAGAATTTAAGTCATAAGGTTTATTTTATAAAGTGTAATATTTAATTTGGAATTAAATAGTGAATTAGAATTAAATGCGTATTAAATTGGATTTAATTATGTAATTTAATTTAATTCGAGAATTCGTACTTTGAGTATTGTTCGCAAAATGAGTTTGACTCGAACAAAATCAAATCGTTGTTTGAACATTAGATGATCACTAATTATCATATTAATTAATTTGATTAGATTGATTGATAACATGCTTGTGTGAATACATGGTTGTGATGCATGAATAATGTATATCAGATATATATTAGATGGGTAGGGCAATTTTGGAAATTGTAATAAATTTGATTTATTAATTGGACCTGCGGTCCAGCCTTATCTCCTATTTCTTTATATTCTCTTCTCACATATTCCCCTCAATGTAAATGAGGTTTCTTTAGAAGTGTAGTGTAACAAGTAGAAGTAATACATGTGCTAGCTGGAGAGAGAAAGTGAGAGATTTGATCTAGGATCAATGTAAAATATCCATCCGCATATTATTATTATTTATTTCATATGCGCTTTATTATGTATTTAGAATGCATGCTTAAGGGTGTATGATGATGAGACCTTAACAAAGATAATAATTGGTTGTCAATTTGCACGCGAAAAACCTTCGCTAAATATTAAACGTCTTTCCTTCCATTGAGTGATTCTCACTCAAGATCCGAGACGACATTGGTTTGTTGGCCAAAGTCAAGGCTTTTGTCTGTCGAAGATGTGTTTGAATCACGAAGGCTTTGTTCCATATCAGTGTCTTGTCCAAGTTGTGGTTTGTTGGCCAAAGTCAAGACCACTTCTTGTCCATCGACATTGGTTACAAAGCTTTCCATGGTCAATGGGTCGGGCTTGACTGGGATCACTAAGTTTGTTGTGCCAAAGCCAAGGCTTAGTTGATTCAGAGTAAAAAGGTTAGGTAATACATTGGATGTATTGGCATATATAAGATATATGTTTCGGACTTGGATGTCCCCCTACCGGATCTAGAAATTGGATTGGATCCAATCGATCTTAGAGATCTACCTAGTTAATTATCATACAATTTGTTGGCCAAAGTCAAGATTGTGTGATATTTAACGGGATCCTAGCCCACTAGGAAACACGATTTCCCGAGTACTCGACAGAGGGTTGGAGGCTCGCCGAAAAATAGTGGGAGGCAAGAATTGAATTCGCAATATTCGTTCAATTACTCGTCATACGCGCTCAATCACACATATTTCGTCAAATCAATTAAATGTTAGTTGGACTAATATTTAAATTGTTGTTTTAATAAGCAGTTGGACTGTATTATAGTTGATTATATAATTGGATTATAGTAATCAATATATTTGAATTAATTAATTTCGATTTACAGTTGATTTTATAATTGGATTATAGTAATCAATGTAATTGAGGTTAATTAATTTAGATTATATTTGATTATATAGTTGGACTATAATAATCAATATAATACATAGTACCACAAATCCTTGATTAAATAGTTGGACTATTAGAATCAAGATTGAAAATGAAAAATTAGTGTTTAAAACATAATCCTGGGTGAAAATGTATTTAAACGACTATAATTTTCAAATTGGGAATAATATTTCAGGATGGTCCTGGAAAAATAATAAGTTGATTTATTTGATAAAATAACATATTAGGCCTAATCTTGGAGTTAAGCTAATAAGTGGAACATGATATTTGGAATATTCATGTAATGATAACTTTAGTGCTTAATCCATTATACTTGTCATATAGACTCCTTAATTTCTTTATCAGAACTAAGAATTAGATTCTTAAAGTATGATATTGAAATTGAAGGATCTTCATAAATCTATACTTAGATTTTAGAAGCAATCAAATTGCAATAATAAACTCTTGGAGAGTTAATGACTATTCTTCAAGGAGATAAAGTCAAAGTTTGCAATTAGGCAAGTAGCGCAAGGCGCACCTTACTTCGATATTCCAGAATGCCAAGGCTTGGCCAAAGGCTTCTGGAGTGTGGAAAAGGAGAAAGGAAAATCATTATAGTCTTCTGGGAAGATAAAGGATATATCCCAAAAGGAATTGAAGACGAGCAAGGCTCTGACTTCAAATATGTTTGTCATAATTATGTTCACTACTACTATTAAAATTAGATTTAAATACTTAGTGTGGTACATATATATGTATTGATGTTTAGAATCTGTTTTGAACATGATACTGAATTCAATAGAGATTAATCTACGAATCGGAAACGGGACGAAAATCGTTGTTTTGACCGTAAATACCTAAGTTTAGGAACTACCCTTTGGGTATGTACATAAATTAGGAAACTGTTGTAATGTAACTAGTTTGACTAGATACATTATCTCCATATCAGTGTATAATCCGTTGCGGATATACCTTTATATTCTAGAACACTAAAGTGCTTTATTATATAAAGATGATATCTAGATAAACACATTAGATGTGAACGAAAGAATTTATATTTAGAATATAAATAAATCTCACATGTATAACATGATAAACAAATAGCTCGAACTGATTTAATCAGGAGAAACTTAAAAGTGGCAATGTTGTCTGGGACACATTAAACAAGAATCGTATATCCGCACTTTTGAAGAGCGGGTACCAGGACTGATTTAATTCCACTCAAATAAAGTCTACGAATCTAGTTTATCGGGCAAAATGCCTAAAACACTATTTACTTGGTAAAAGTGTAAATGCCACCGATCTGTTAGCCCTAATTCATAGTGAAGTTAATGGGCCCATGTCTAGCTAGGCTAGATGTGGATATGAATATTTCGTGACCTATACGGATGTGGCATCCCGTAATGGTTATGTGTTTCTTTTGAAGAACAAAAATCGGAAACTTTTACTGTTTCGACACGAAATAAACAACAGATCGGCTATAGTATTAAACGTTACGGTAAGACCGTAATGGAAATTACTTAAGCAATAAATTTCTAAAATACTTGAAAGAGTAAAGTATTCTTTCAAATGAGGACTCCTCCCAGAACACGTCATTATGACGGTGTGACCGAACTGAATAACCGAATTTTGTTGGACATGATAAGGTTAATCAAGAGTCGCTATGAGCTACTATTTCCTTCAACGGATACACATAAACAGTGCAGAACTTATTTAGAATAAGGTTCCATTAAAATCTGTTTGATAGATTTCATATTAGATGTGAACAGGAAAGAAACCGGGTTTCACATTCCTGAATATTTGGGTATGCTGGGCATATGTTTGGATGATACCAAACTAAAACCCAAATTGGATAAATGCCAATTGTAGGTTATCCTATGGATACCATAAGTATTGTACTTATACAACTCACCAGAGAACAATTAAATTGTTGCTCACCATGTGGTTTTCCTAAGAGGAATACCGATATGCAGTGGTAAGTGGGAGTGTAGGCACTGCATTTTTACACATAAGTCCCTATGATGAGTCTCATTTTGGAGACACTACCTTTTAAGTCACGGAGGTCACGGAAAACGGACATCGGAAGGGGGAATTCAGAATAAATAAGGTTCACTGTTTTCGTTGGTGCTACGTTCGTATATACGTTCGAACGTCAAACAGATTGCGGGCGTTCGTGCCGCGTTCGATGAAGCGTTCGAACGGTGTCGGTAATTCTGGTTTTGCTGCTAGCCTCACATTAAGCCCAATTCGCCCAAGCCTTGGCCCACACGCCCAAGCCCATAAAACACATCCCAATTTAAATATTAACTAAATAAGATAATGATTAAATTAATTAAATAATTAAATAAAACATATACCAAACATAAAATAAACAATTACCAACTTAAACTAAAATCATGCCTAATTAAAATCAATCAACCAATTATATTCCCAATCAAATATATATTATTCCTAACATAAAATATTGTATCCCTAATCAACACAAACTAAATATTCAACCTTTCTAATCTAAACCAAATCAAATCCCTTGCTTTCCTTATCCAAGACCAAATCAAATCCTCCCTTTAATGCCAAATCCCTTCCTTGTGAGACAAGGTGTAGCCCTAGCCCTTCTCTATATAAACAACCCCTAACCAAAGCCATCCTCTCCCTTCACACAATTGGAATTCACGCCCATAGGCCCTAGCTAGCTCATTCATACAAGAAAAGCCTCCCCTAGCTCTCCACTCTCTCTAATACACGCCCAAGACATCAAGACACTCTCCATATCACACGCAAACTACAAAACACAAACAACACACAGAACAACCCTTCCTTCACCAAATTAACGAGAACAACACACAGCAGCCCCTAACCCTTGAAATCAGTCCCAAACAGCAACCCAATACCTCCCCAAACACACCAAAACCGTAGCCTAAAAACACCAAAAGATCACCCAAAACAGTCCACCAAGAACATCAAAACAATCCACCAAGAACACCAAAACAGTCCACTGAAACAGAAGAATATGACCTGAAACAGTGAGCTGAAATGGCGAGCAGAAATACAGCGAAAACAGCAGCAAAAGACGGAGAACGATGACTCAAAACAGTAAGACAACGAACGAGAATAGTGAACCAGTGAACCGGAAGAGTTGCGGAGCTTTACCCCTTCCGATCTTCGTGAAACGCGAGTCCGAGAGACGACTTAAAAGGTTAGACCTGAGGGCACTTTTTCATTAGTTTATATTCGTTTCTTTTATTATTGAATTTTATTCGCATGAGAGTCGTTTATGGATGCATGTTGTGGCTTGAATGAAATGGAAGAGTGTCGTCTCTTGTGGTATATAGGATGGAAACCCAGACGTAAATTCCGTAGCCGAATCCGAATAGACGGTAGTGCGGTCTGTACTTGGGATACAACTCCACGTACCACTTGAGTAAACGGCACCTTCTCTTGTTTTGTGTTGTTTTGGTTTATTTATTTCTCATCACTTGAATTCTATATGTTGCTTATTCCTGCATGATCCGATCGAGCGCATGGGCTTAGTAAGTGGAATGAAAGATCCCCGATGGGGAAGGGTTAAAGCCCTTTACCACGATGCTTCGCCGCGCCGGTTGATGTGTGTCCGGTTGAATGCAAGTTACGTTCAATCGGGCATGCTTAGTTTGATATGATTGTCTTTATATTTTTTTATGCATGGTTCAATCAAGCGCATGGGCTTAGTAAGTGGAATGAAAGATCCCCCATGGGGAGGGGTTTAAAGCCCTTTACCACGATGCTTTGCCGCGCCGGTTGATGTGTGTCCGGTTGAATGCAAGATACGCTCAATCGGGCATACTTAGTTTGATATGATTGTCTTTATGTTTGTATGCATGATTGATGTGACGCGCATGGGCTTAGTATGTTGTTCTAAAGGTCCTCTCTTGAGAGATCAAGAGCCCCAAAAGGCCACCTTTACGGCAGTACTTCGCCGCGCGCCCTTTATTTTGTTGTTTATGTATTGCGTCCCATTTCATGCATTAGGTCTGTTCCCGTTCGAACGCGTTTACGAACGCAACTCGAACGCGCATGTATTTTTCCTTGTCATGCATCAGGTCTTATTTCTGTTCGAACGCGTTCACGAACGCCATATGAACGTGAGCATTCTGTTTCATTTCCGTTCGAACGCGTTCATAAACGCCACACGAACGTGAGTATTCTGTTTCATTTCCGTTCAAACGCGTTCACAAACGCCACACGAACGTGAGTATTCTGTTTCATTTCCGTTCGAACGCGTTCACAAACGCCATACGAACGTGAGCATTCTGTTTCATTTCCGTTCGAACGCGTTTACAAACGCTACTCGAACGAGAACCTTCTGTTTACCATTCGAACGCGTATACGAACGCTGCACGAACGCACACGGTAAACAGATCCTTTAGCATCACATTATGGCATGTTCATCTTTAATGTAAAATTGCATCTTTGATTTTTTCATCTTTGGCATGTTTAAATTCGTGTCTTTCTTCATCTCTTAAAGTTGCGTGTTTGTATTGATTTCGTTTATCATGCGGTTATTTTGACCATATCTTATATGCTTCTTTACATAATGCGCCACAATATTATTTGTCGTCATTTTGATTTCCTTTACATTACATGCAAATGTTACCATGACTGTTTGTGTTTATATTGACATGAATGATTGAATTCTTATGACGTTATGTGCTTGTTGTTGCAAAGGCCTACATTTGAGCATGTGAATTTGGAAATAAGATTTGGTTTCATGTATGTTAGATGTAAACTATACTTTTAAGCATGTGAATTTAGGATTGTGGTGCACTTGGAAATATATGTCATAAGCTTGGTTGGATTATTGCATAAATCTTTACATTACAAGTTGCATAAGTAAGGGACCATTCTGAAACCAATGGTTTGAGGTCTTCCCTTGCGAGGGGTGAGTGCGGCCTTAAATCTTTGTCCCGGTTCACACCGGGTGGCGACTCTATTACTCTCCGGTTTAGTCCCCTGCGGGCTACTCCGTACTCCCGACCGGGCCGCCGAGCCCGGGACAACATTGCGTCGCCCAGTTTCCTGTGTGTTCCCACAGGGAGGATGGTAAAACTCGATGAAAATCAGAGTAATACTATTCCAGGCACCGAATCCTTAATGGAACACAAATAGTTTATCAAGGATGTAACTATTACCATTAATCTTTGAATACACAAGAACCGCGTGAGTCGGAGAGAGTCAGAAAACAACCTGGGGTATGGGTTTCTGATCTTACCGCGTAAAGATGTCTATCTTATTGAGGTATACCAATTGACTACGTATGAGGAAGTGATACAAGGTATCAACTCCCCATTATGACAAAGTGTCATTAGTCCGAAATGGATTCCATGTATATCAACAAGTTTGGATACTAGTTGATGTACCGTAAGGCATTGTGCCTAATGGTACTATAAGTCTTCATTGAAGACGTACATGGAAGGCAACATACCAACATACTAAGCTAGGCTTTTATCGGAAAGGTATCGTTATCAACATTGTGTTGATTACGATTCAATCTTTTACTTGTTGCCATGGTAAATCCATTTGGACAATGCTTGCAACTACTGCATGTTTCATTAGTGAAATATGTCAGCTTTACGGGAAAATCACTTTCCTGAAAAGAAAAACCTTTTGGAGGATGTTTATAACATCCTGTCGGTTTTGTCGTACCAAAACTAGCAAACAAGGTTTGCAGGTTGTTCGATCCATTTTTGGATTGAAGCAAGCATAGGTTCTTGGAATTATAGTTCTGATGTAATCATAATGGTTTATGATTTAATTCAAAACGAAATGATTCTTGTGTATATAAGAGGGTTAGTGGGAGCGCACTGACAATGGCTGTCCTATAAATAATGATAATGTGTCATTTCTTTGAAATGAAATTCCCATAATAATCGGCGAAAGCTTGGCTTTCGAAAACTCTCCGAGAAATCGTACATTGAAAATGTACGCTATCTGGTGTCTCATACGCTTTGAGCATATAAATTCACAAACAGGCCAATCCAAGTGATAGTCACTGGATTAAAGTTAAGAACGTCTGTAAGTATCTTAGAGAACTAAGGATGATGTCTTAAACTATGGAGAATGAGAACTTGAAGTGACTAGGATCACTACCGCAAGTTTCCCAACCGATGAAGACGACTGAAAGTCACAAACGGTACTATAAAGTTTGAATAACGGTATAGTGAGCTGGAAATCTTCCAAGCAAGATACTGTTACCGAATAAACAACAAATTAGGGTTATTGATGCAGCTAAGGCAGCAATAGAAGCATTCTAGGGTCGATAAAATATCTAATTGGATTATATATAGTTCTCTTAGCAGCTGAGCTAGGCTTCAGCACATGCTAAAGAATTAATGGTCTCATCAATGATCCAGATAAATACTTCGATATTCATCTGATTCATTCGGATCATACATCGTGGCGATGTGATGATCGAATAAATCACATCAGACGATAATCATGAAAATCCGCTGACGAAAACCTTTTCTCAGCAATTTGAGCGAACCGTACAAAGTTCAGGTGGTAGATACTCGAGTGATTGGCTATAGGCCAAGTGGGAGATTGTTGGACAATTATTACCCATAGCGTCACTATATGTACAGATCACGGTGTTGTTGTACAAATTAACTATGTGACAATGGAGATTGCACTCTTATCATTTGTGATTAGATCACCTAGATGTATAAATGATAGGAGGTCCATATGATTTGTTCCTGGACTGAGAATGATATGAGACAGTATCAGTCCACGAAGGATAAATCATTAAATATCCCTAGTCAGAGTATTATCGAGATTGGACATCGATAAATACGTAAAAGACTAGTATTACACTTGTGCGTGTTGTGAGGGCACAACAGCATAGTCCTTATATATTTGGGTATATGATACTCATGCAAGTGTAATAGGAGGTTGTGTTTTACCGATGGTACGGAAAACTGCTTCGCTCAGGATTAGACCCCCTCGGAATTCCATTGGTAGTATGACTATGTGTCTATGGAAGTCCGAAATCAGGGTAGGTGTATTTGGTCTTAACCTGAGACTTGCACCGCTAATACTTGCGACAATCAATATACTTTGGTTGAGGTCGTCCAGGGCTTTAACCGGTTCTGTGTACGCCAATGCTGGGTATATTGAGAATCGTAGTGTGTTGGGTGTGATGTCAAGATGGAAGTGTCACTCCAGTCATATGGAGATGATGGTCACGTAGTATACGGTACTGGTTCTCTTAAGTACTGCAGTCATCGGGATAATATGACTAGGTCATAGTTATCCGATATAGAGACTAGTTACCAGACATCCAACATGTGCTTCGTACGGGGCAGACACAATTCCAGCCCCAGGCCTAGCACGTGATCATCCGATACTGGATCGAAATACGCAATACCACGTATACTACGCCTGATATAGATCGTTTATTCCTGTAAGCATGTTTCTGGAGAATTGGGTAGGCATGGCGCTTTGCTAGAAACCAACCTTGTCTTGTGAATCGGTGTAAACGTAGTACGAGGTACTTACGCGTTCGGATAGTCCGACGACCCGATTTACTGCCAACATATCCGGAGATCTCATGGGTCGCTCCCCGAAGATTCACCGATGACGTATGAGTCGCACTTTAATTAATCTGGGATTAATTTAATGAGAGAGAAAATTAATCAGGGATTAATTGCGGAGATATTTTATCTGGGATAAAATATCAATTAAAGAGAGAGAATGATTAATTTGGAATTAATCGATAAAATAATATATTTGATATATTATACAAAATTGGATTTCGACGCGGAATTAAAATTAGATTTTAATTCGGGCGAAAAAATTAATTTAGAATTAATTCGTTAGCGATGTGAATAGGGATTTCGCTAGGCGTAATCATTTAATTACGACGCAACGGAAAATTCGTTAATTTGGAATTAGCGAACCCGAGCCCGGATTATTTGCGAACGCATTCGCATTTCGAATTCGAATGCGGCACGCAAGTCAAATCAAGCATCAAATCGCAAGTCACATCAAGCGTCAAATCACATGTCACTTTTAGTGATGTGACATTTGAGAGATTGATGTGAGTTGATGTGAGGTGATTGAAAGAAAGTATTTAATGCTTTGATTTTTGAAATTGAAAAAGTAAATGGTTTATTAATTTTGGAAAATATATAAACCTTTTGCAATTTTTCTCTTTCCACATTCTCTCTCTCTTTTACGGTATTAGGGCTTTTTGGAGCCAAAATATTCTCTTCTTCTCTCTCGGTCTTGGACCGTTTCTTCCTTTGCTTTTCTGGTTTTGACAGAAACAATGGAGAAGCAAATGATCTTGTTGCAAGATCTATGTGCTAGCACACTCTAGGAGGCATCCTAAGGTGATAGGGAAGTGAGTTCGTGAACATGGAAGATTATCAACAAAGCTTGGAGCTTTAATGGAGTCCATGGCCGATTCTTCATGGAGGAGATCCACCCACTGCCATGAGAGCCACTGCTCAGTCCACCACCGAGCAGCCCACTGCCGAGCAAGGAGGAGCAGTTTGGTTTTTATCTTCGGAGCATCCAACCGATCAATGTGAGTTTTTTCCGCACCTCCTTTGATGTGTATTCATATTGTTTCATGCTTAATCTATGATCTTGGGACCCTTAGAGGACTCCAACATAGGTTACTAGATAATTTTCATGTTTCGTGTTATTTTAAATTAAAAAATTATTTTTTTTACTCTGTTTTTATTTTGTGTGTAAGAATATATATACATATATATACACAAAAACTAAAAACAAATTATAGTCTAAACAAGTGGAATTATTGTTCGGAGGTGCCTGTGTAAAGAGTTTTCGATCCTGAGACGCATCTTAAAATAATTCATAACAAGTTATTTGTTGTTCCTTTATTTTTGAATCATTTAAATTTGTGAATTCTCCATAATATTGATTAAATATTTTTATGCCCATTTGACAGATATTATCAACGACATGGTAACATATGCTCATGGATAGTAAGTGAAAATTTTGTAATATTAAGTTCTGTAGTTGTTGGAGGTAACACCTAAAGGCAATGAAATAAGTGTTAAAAAAAACTAATCATGCTTTTACTTAGTAACCAGACATATTGCTTCAGCAAGCATTGATTGTTCGCATAAAATGATAGGGCTTGATATAAAAAATGATAAATTAGTAACCAGACATCTGACCTCAGTAAGCATTGATTGTTCGCGTAAAATGGTAGGGCTTGAGTTTGTGTTTGAATAATCTCGTTTTCATAGCCTTTTTAACTCAAACAATTAAGTCTGTTGGGGTGTCTTAACACTTAGTGTCCTGTCAATTGGTCTGAGAGTCACTGGCCCAAAGCTCTTTACAAGGGTTAAAAAGAAAGCTTAAATAAATCGGGCATCTTTTTTAAAAATATCTGAGATCCGAGGAAATAACTCCGTAGAGGTGTATTAACACCTAGTATCCTAAACCAACTAGTTTGGAAGTCATTGGCCCAAAACTCGATACAAGGATTGAAGATTTATTACTCTCTTTTCAACAAATACCTGTGAATATTGTCGGCACAATCAATTGAATAATACCTTGTTTAATGAGTGTATGGAAGAATGGTAAAAAAAAATGAGAATTTATTTATTTGATCATTTAAAAAGAATGAAAACAATTGTTAATTTGGATAAGAATTTTTCTTTTAGTTTTCGCTTGAATTAACTAGGGACTAGTAATAAGCTGGTGGGGGTGTGATGAAAACTAAAAAGTGAATATATATTATACGAAAAATCAATCATTTAAACACTTATAGTTTCAGTAATCCCCTTAATTTAGCACATCTGTGAAATATTATTTTAAGTTATGTTTTGTATATTATTATTGTGTATTTTATTATTTGGAAGGTAAAATACTGCTCGGAAGCTCCACAGGAAAAACCAGACTTGGAATAGGGTAAAAATGGAATTTCAGCAGGCGCGTCGCGACATGCAAGGCCTTAGCATCGCGACGTGCCCATTAAGACAACAACACTGCGGACATGGCTCAGCGCATCGCGACACAACTGACTTCAGCATCGCGACGCCCTCATTTTCCAACACGTGTCTCCCAGCTGGCAGAAGCGTCGCAATGCGTACAGCCATACCGTCGTGACACATGAACCTTTCTCATCCTATAAATTGAAGCCTCCGGTAGAAGAAATTTTCATACTTTCTTTCTGAATTCTCTATAGATTTTTAGGAAGAGGGTGTCTTGTGTGTTTATTTATTAAGCTTTCTGTAATGTCTTTTTCTTTCAGTAATAAAATTACGAGTGTTTTTAATTACAAAATAAGTAGCTAATTTCTTTTTGCTAGGGTAAAGGGTGAAGCTTTTATAATGAAAACTTAAATCAATCTCGCTTATATTATAATAAATAAGTTGAAATCAAATGATTAAAACTTGATTTAAATCTGGATTAGTTATTAACATATCTTGCTACCGCCTACATGGCTAGTTTTATATATTTTGGCATAACTAAATACCTAACTGGACTTGTTATCGACATAAATGAACACCACCTATATGGTTGGTTTTATATGTTTTGGCATAATTAATTCCTGAGATAAATTAATTGGGTAACAAGGACAATTTATATATTATAATAAAGTGATATTTCTAGATTTGAATTATTAAAATCGGATCCTCTAACTCCAGCATTTTATTTTATTATTGCTTATTGACCTAAAAGTTTCCAAATACTTCAACAAATCAAACCTTTTTCTTTTCACTATACTTAACATTCTATTTTACTAAATCTAATCCCTGTAAATCGACCCCGGACTTCCCGGGTTATTTTATTACTTCGACACTATTATACTTGGGAGTAAAGAACCACTTGTTGAGTGTGTCAGTGGTCATCACTAAGACCAATGCCTCATGACATTACTGCTCAGAATGGTAACCGAACATGTCTTGAAATGACTTCATCATCATAGATGTTGTAGCCATTAGTTCATGTTTTGCATCAAGAAAATCCAACATCTGTGCTAGAAAGTAACAGTGGGTCTTCTCATTGGTCGTACCCACCTTTTGTGAGTATCATATACAACTTGACTTTCGATGACACTCATCCTTCAGGATAAATTTAAGGTCTTCAAAAGACCAGGACAACTTTCATGTTACCTTTTTTTTAACGTAACTTTCTCTTGTATATTTGTCGTTAGCAAGTATGGAATTATCGGAGAAAAATGGTTGAAAATTTTTAAAATAAACATGCATTCAAAAAAATTTCATTCACCGCATATTAAAATTATCATAAGCATTTTAGCATAAAATTAAACATGATGTATGGACAATGTAAAATGAATCAAAAACCTAAAAATAATTACTAGGCCACATAAATCTATCATCCTACAAACAAGTGATGTCTTAGGGTAGGTCAAGTATTAGCATGATAGATCGAGACAATCTCAATTGATTAATATATGTGGGAATAACTCTTATTCATATATTAACCACCATTGTTTGATTTGATCAAAGAATTTCGATTAACATTTAATCATTCCTTTGTAAGTGTAACCTATTGTTTCGGAACCATTGGATTTAACTAGTGAAGTGTCGTTGTAGGGTAGTGTTGGATTCTCTAAGGTCTAAGGATCATTATCAAGCAATGAAAACAAGTGAATACACAAAGGAGAATGGCGGAATAATACTCACAATGAATGGATTGGATGCTACGAAGAACAAAATTTTTATGCCCTTGTTGGTGAAGCTCACGGCAGTCCACTGTCAAGGTGTCCTCCATTTTCGGTTTTGGCTTGATCCATAAAGCTCCAAGTTTTGTTTGGTCATTCCTTGCTCACGAAATTACTTCCCTATCACCTTAGGATAACTCAATGTGTGTGCTAGCACCTTGATCTTGCAACAAAAATCATTCATTTCTTCCTTCTTGCTCACGGTTTTAACCAAACCAGTAAAGTGAGAAAGAAAGCCTCCAAGGCCGAGAGAGAAGAAGAAGTTATGAGAGAGAGATGTGTGTTTTGTTGATTTAAAATTGGTAATTGATTTATTAAAACCATATACACACTTTTTCTTTAAAAAAGTCAAACTAATTAAAGCTTTAAATGCCAACCAATCACATCACTATTTACATCAATCAATCAATCAAGTGACTAGTTGTCACATCACTCAAAGTGACTAATGATTTGACGTTTGATGCGACTAGCGATTTGATACTTGATTTGACTTGCATGCCGCACTAGAATTTGAAATGCGAATCCGCTCGCAAACAATCCCGGGCTCGGGTTCGCTAATTCCAAATTAACGAATTTTTCGTTGGGACGTAATTAAATGATTATGCCTAAGAAAATCACTATTCACGTCGCTAACGAATTAATTCTAAATTAACTCGTTCGCCCGAATTAAAATCTAATTTTAATTTCGCGTTGAAATCCAATTTCGTTTACTATATCGAATATATTAATTAATCAATTAATTCCAAATTAATCTTTATCTCTCTTTAAATGATATTTATCCCAGATAAAAAATATCTCCGCAATTAATCCCAGATTAATTTTCTCTCTCATCGAATTAATCCCAGATTAATTAAGTGCGAGTCATACGTCATCGGTGAATCTTTGGGAAGCGACCCATGAGATCCCCGGATATGTTGGCAGTAAATTCGGTCGTCAGACTATCCGAATACGTAAGTACCTAGTACTACGTTTTTACCGATTTACAGGACAAGGTTGGCTTCTAGCAAAGCGTCATGCCTACCCAATTCTCCAGAAACATGCTTACAGGAATAAGTGATCTATATCAGGCGTAGTATACTTGGTATTGTGTATGTGGATCCAGTATCGGATGATCATGTGCTAGGCCTGGGGCTAGAATTGTGTCTGCCGCATACGAAGCACATGTCGGATGTCTGGTAACTAATCTCTATAATCGGATATACATGACCTTGTCATAATATCCCGATAGCTGCAGCATTTAAGAGAACCAGTCCGTATCCTACGTGAACATCATCTCCACTATGACTGGAGTGATACTTCCGTCTTGACATCACACCCAACACACTACGATTCTCAATATACCCAGAAAAGGCGTACACATAAACCGGTTAAAGCCCTGGATGACCAAAACCAAAGTATATGATTGTCGCAAGTATTAGCGGTGCAAGTCTCAGGTTAAGAACAAATACACCTACCCTGATTTCGGACTTCCATAGACACATAGTCATACTACCAATGGAATTCTGAGGGGGTCTATCCAGAGCGAAGCTGTTTCCCGTACCATCGGTAAAACAAAACCTCTTATTACACTTGCATGAGTATCATATACCCAAATATATGAGAACTATGTCGTTTTGCCCTCACAACGTGCACAAGCGTAATACTAGTCTTTTACGTATTTATTGATGTCCAATCTCGATAATACTCTGACTATGGATATTTAATGATTTATCCTTCGTGGACTGATACTGTCTCATATCTTTCTCAATCCAGGAACAAATCATAAGGACCTCCTATCATTTATATATCTTGGTGATCTAATCACAGATGATAAGAGTGCAATCTCCTTCGTCACATAGTTAATTTGTACAACAACACCATGATCTATACAAATAGTGACGCTATGGGTCATAATTGTCCAACAATCTCCCACTTGGCCAATAGCAAGTCGCTCGAGTGTCTGACACCCGAACTATGTACGGTTGGCTCAAATTGCTGAGGAAAGGCTTTCGTCAGCGGATTTACATGATTATCATCTGATGCGATTTATTTGATCATCACATCGCCAGGATGTATGATCCGAATGAATCAGATGATTATCGAAGTATGTATCTGGATCATTGATGAGACCATTAATTTTTTAGCCTGTACTGACGCCTAGCTCAGCTGCTAACAGAATTATATCTAATCCAATTAGATTATTATCGACCCAGAAGGCTTCTATTGCTGCCTCAGCTGCAGCAATAACCCGCATTTGTTGTTTATTGACCGGCGTAAACACACACGTATAACGCAAGCGTACGTATCGTTCAAGTAGTATAAAAAGTATCGATCCCACGAGGACTTAAAATCTTATCTATTAATTTTCATGAGGTCAAATGATTACTAATATCTGACAGGTTGTTTGATTGATTTGAAATAGCGACGATTCTAAATTTAAAAGCAAGTAACTAAAATTGGTTGAAAAGATATTTTGAGAAAATTCAATATTAAAACTCTCTAGGGTTGTGATTTATTCCATATTATTTAATGATGAAGTGGTATCTTATAATTGGGTAAAATATTGATTTATTAACCTGGAACACTAAATTATGTAAAAGCCTCTTCCGATGGTCAATTACAAATATCCAATTTAACCTAATTGAACCATATGTCTATGTCAATCAAATTATCTGGATTCATTAAGATTAAGTTCCAATTATGGCTACCCCCGCCCGACAGGTATATTCCTATCCTGTAAGGAAATCTATTAAAGGGTTATCTATCCTCAAGGAAGATCGTGGGTTATTGAGTCTGAGGTCTTAAACCTAAAATCCCTATGTCTAGTTCATTTAAGTTTCCCTTATCAATTTTATTAGTGGCTAGTTAATAAAAAGCATTAAGATTAAGACTCAATAAATAAATCTTTATATTACCCAAATTATAATTTAACCCTTATAAACTGGTGATATTGGATTTCATCACAACCCTAGATTACTAACTTAGTTATGACACATAGCTAGGGCTAGTAAAAACTTAAAAGACATAAAATGAAAATGCTGAAAAGTAATTACGATAAGTAAAATGCTGAAAAGTAAATTACAAATGAAATAAAATGCTAAGGCAAAAGGTATTACTTTTACTACTACTAATTTAGATATCTCCCAAAATAATATATAAACTTGTGATAATATTTTACCAACCGACCAATCTGGCGGTATCCTGATTAAGTCAAATTAAGTCCAACCAGCCATATAGGTGGTAATATTTGTCCATAATCCAGCCATAAAGGCGGGGTACCAAAATAAATTTACCAACCGACCAATCTGGCGGTATCTTTGATTAATCAGGTTCAAACCAACAGAAAATAAATTTACCAACCGACCAATATAGCGGTTTCCTTGATTAGTCAGGTTTAAACCAGATTAAATTGAATTGTCAACCGACCAATATAGCGGTATCCTTTATTAATCAGAATTTTAAATAGTAAATATATTATTTTTAAGGGAGATTATTCATCTAAATAGCAATAGTAAAATAATTACCTTTCACCCTAGCATAGGGAAGTTACCTCCGCATAGTGAATAGTAAAAACTGTAAAATAAGAAAGTAGATTACTATTATTACAAAAAGTAATTAAAATTATTACAAAAGTAAAAACTAAAAATTAAAAACGAAACTTAGAGAGAGAAGAATTCCTATTTACATCAAATAAGAGAGAGGGAATGGTGTACTGAAATCTGAAATTTCGCGCTCTATTTATAGGAAATTTTTTCACTGTTCGAGCTGCGTCGCGACGCTAAGGACCTCAGCGTCGCGACGCTGGATTTGTCGACGTGGCACGATGAGAAGGAGACACGTAGCAAGGCGGCTGACTGTTCACGCGACACGTGTCAAGGCGGCTAATTCTCAATTATTGTGATGACGTCATGCTGACGCGGCGACGACGTGGCGATGACGTGGCGTGGCGGCTGACTGTTCACTTGTCGGCACAATAGGATTGCGACACGTGGTGACACGTGTCAAGTTGTGATTGGCTGAGGCTGACGTGGCATGTTGACTCGGTTTGACCTGCTGACGTGGACGATGATGGGCACGATGCGTGGCAAGGTTGACTTGTTGACCGATGATGTGGCTGATGACGAGGCGACACGTGTCAAGTCTGAGTGTCGGCAGCATATGATGATGACACGTGGGCACAGCGCATGTTAGCAGATGGGATTGTGATGGTGACACGTGGCACGGCGCATTTTAGCAAAGTCAAAACTTCTCAATTGTTGACCGTTGACTTGGCGCACGTTAGCAGATTCGGCTTCACGCTGGGCGTCGCGGCGCGCGCAGTGTTTCAGCGTCGCGACGCGCAAAAGACTAAAATATCCCTGTTGACGCATTTTTGTCCGGTTTTGCCCTAAATTGCCTCCAGTGCTGTCCAAACTTTATTTATCTGCAAAATTAACAATAAAACACATCAAAACATTCACAAAACTCAAGAAACTATACAAAATATTAAGTTTAATGAGTGGGAAATAGTGATATAAATACCACTCATCATTTATTCGGTAATATTATCTTGCTTGGAAGATCTCCAGCTCATTGTTCCGTTATTCAAACTTTTATAGTACCGTTTTTCGACTTATAGTCGTCTTATCGGTTTGGAAACTTACAATAGTGATCCCAGTCACTTCAAGTTCTCCATCTCTAGAGTTTAAGACAGCATCCTTAGTTCTCTAAGAACTAATGGATGTTCTTAACATCAATCCAGTGACTATCACTTGGTTGGCCTGTTTGTGACTCCATATGCTCAAAGCGTATGCGACACCAGGTCACGTACATTTTTCAATGTATGATTTCTCGGAGAGTTTTCAAGAAAGCCAAGCTTTCGCCGATTATATTTTATGGGAATATCATTTCCAAGAAATGACATATTATCATTATTTATAGGACATTTATAGTCAGTGCGCTTCCACTAACCCTCTTATATACACAAGAATCATTTCGTTTTGAATTAAATCATAAAAATTTATGATTATATCAAAACGATAATTCCAAGAACCTATGATTGCTTCAATCCAAACATGGATCGAATAACCTGCAAACCTTGTTTGCTAGTTTTAGTACGACAAAACCGACATGATATTGTAAACATCCTCCTAAAGATTTCCTTTTCAGGAAAGCGATTTTCCCGTTAAGCTGACATATTTCAAAAATGAACATCAGCATTAGCAAGCATTATCCAAATGGATTTACCGTGTGGCATAGGTAAAAGGTTTCGTCGTAGTCAACACAATATTGATACGATACCTTCTCGCTAAAAGCCTAGCTTTATACGTTGGTATGTTGCCATCCATGTACGTCTTCCTTGAAGACTTATATAGCACCAACAGACACAATGCCTTGCGGTACATCAACTAGTATCCAAACTTTTGATATACATGGAATCCAATTCGGATATCATGGAACTTTTCCATGATAGGGAGTCGATACCTTGTATCACTTCCTCATACGTAGTCAGTTGGTATTCCTCAATAAGACAGACATCTTTATGAGGTGAGATCAGAAACCCATACCCCAGGTTGTTTTCTGACTCTATCCGACTTACGCGGTTCTTGTGTGTTCGAAGATTAATGGTATAGTTTCATCCTTGATGAACTATTTATGTTCCATTAGGAATCGGTGCCTTGAATAGTATTACTCCGATTTTCATCGAGTTTTACTATCCTCCCACTTACCACTGCATATCGGTATTCCTCTTAGGAAAACCGCATGGCGAGCAACAATTACATTGTTCTCTAGTGAGATGTGTAAGTACTTACTTGGTATCCCTAGGATAACCTACAGTTGGCACTTATCCAATTTGGGTTTTAGTTTGGTATCATCCAAATATATGCCCAGCATACCCAAATCATCAGGAATGAGAAACCCGGTTTCTTTCCTGTTCATATCTAATATGAAATCTGTCTAACAGATTATTATGGAACCTTATTCAAAATAAGATTTTCACTGTTAATGCTTATCTGTTGAAGGAAATGGTAGCTCAGAGCGACTCATGATCAACTTTATCATGTCCAACAAAATTCGGTTACTCGGTTCGGACACAGCGTCAAACTGACGTGTTCCGGGAGGAGTCCTAATTTGAAAGAATACTATAATATTTCAAGTATATTAGAAACTTATTGCTTAAGTATTTTCCATTACGGTCTTACCGTGACGGTCTAATACTATAGCCGATCTATATGTCTATTTTGTGTCGAAAACTGTAAAAGTTTCCGATTTGTGTTTCTTCAAAAGAAACACATAACCATAACGCGATGCCACATCCGTAAAGGTCATGAAATATCCATATCCATCTCTAGCCTAGCTAGACATGGGCCCACTTGCTTCACTATGAACTAGGGATATTTAATGATTTGAGGCATTTGCACTTTACCAAGTAAATAGTGTTTAGGCATTTTTCCCCAATAAACTAG